>CAMZMU010000128.1:69230968-69783910 GCA_947311845.1 Poa pratensis | reverse complement strand
GATACAAACAATTATACAAGTGATAAGAATAATCATGCAATCTTCCTTAGAAGCACAAATAGTTTAACTTAAGAATACTAAGCTTATGAGCTACAAAGAAAGAAAGATCATGGAATAATATATTTGCATGCACTCCCCTCTCTCACTTAAGTCTCAAAGTATTGTCTACTACTGACCAATGCTAAGTTTGCCAAAACCAAAAAGATTAACTTGGTGCTCTAAAAAGTGATCCCTATACTAACAACAAGGTTATCAATATGAAAGAGAATTGCAAGCTAAAATAAAGTATGCAGAAAGTAAATGATAAAACTTCTCATTAATATTTCATAACGGCAACTCACACCAAGGGATACATAGATAACCAACTAAAAGAGAGATACTTCCACATTGCAAACCATCATATAAGATAACTTCCCTACTCACGATATGACTTTATGGAAAAGTAAAAGGTAAAGATAATGATGTGATACCGCGGCACTCCCCCAAGCTTGGAACAAACCAAGGGGATGCCAATACTTATGATGAATTACTCCTTCGGTGGTGGTGGTGAATTGTCCTCATCATCAGACTTCCAGGGAAGGGGTTTCCCATCAACAAAGGACGACTTGGTTTCGATTATCCTGAAACTAGCAGCAGCGCTTATGTTTTTAAACCGAGTTTCATACTCACAGTTTTGATTCTGGACATCATAGAGTTGCGCCTGCAGTTTGTTGGTGGTGTTGATGAGGTGAAATATGTCTTCCCAGAGTTGTGCAGTCTCCTTCTTATGTTCAGCGACCAGCGCGGACACCATTGAGTGGAAGACTCCCACTTCACGTTCCGCCAGCTTTTTGTATGTGAAGACCTCTTGCTCCAGCTTCTCCATCCTGGCTTCCAGGCTCCCTTCTCCTTTGGGTCCTCGCACGTCTTCCGTCGCAGCTTTCCATCAACCATCTGCGACTCCTTGGGATGCATCTTCAGCTCATCCATGTATGGGGTGACGACGTTCACAAAGAAACTGTCCTTTGGAGGCTTCGATGAAGACATGGCAGCTCTAGATCTGAAAACAATATCTGGACAGAAACAGCTCGAAACGAAACACGATGAAAAGGCGAGATACGAACCTCGGGGGTTCGGTGGTGAGTTATATAGCAAAAAGTTTTACAACATAAGGAAGGTACAGGAGGAAACCTGATCGGAGACGAGCTCCGGGGTGCTCAAACCACCAGGCGGCGCGGCTGGGGGGCCCACCGCGCCGACCTATGGTTTGGGCACCACGGGTGCCGTCTCCCATCCGGTTCGGTCTCTTATTTTTCCATATTTAATAAAAACGACGAAAATATCTTCTAGAAAGTTATTCGCGAAACTTTTCTTACCGAAACTGTTACCTATTCGAATCGAATTCTGCAGTCCCAGAAAAATGTTCTTCAATGAAAGTTTCCGGAGTCACCACTTTAATTGTATCAACCTCTTCATTAATAGAATCTCCAGAAATATAATGCTTGAGTCTTTGACCATTTACCACTTGTGTAGAGTTATCTTTCAATGAAGCAATTTTTATTGCACCTGAACGATACACCTCCACAATAACAAATGGTCCTTCCCATTTTGAGAGTAACTTTCCTGCAAAAAATCTGAGACGAGACCTATACAATAGAACTTTCTCACCAACATTAAATTCTCTTTTAAGAATTCTCCTATCATGCCATCTCTTAACTTTTTCTTTAAAGAGTCTAGCATTTTCATAAGCCTCACTTCTCCATTCATCTAAAGAACTTAAATGCAACAACCTTTTCTCACCGGCAAGTTTAAAATCTCTATTAAGTTCTCTCACTGCCCAATAAGCTTTGTGTTCTAATTCTAAAGGCAAGTGACAAGCTTTACCATAAACCATTTTATAAGGAGACATGCCCATGGGGTTCTTATAAGCAGTTCTATAAGCCCATAAAGCATCATTTAACTTACTAGCCCAATTTTTTCTAGATTTATTAACAGTCTTTTGCAAGATAGATTTAATCTCCCTATTTGACAATTCTACTTGTCCACTAGTTTGAGGATGATAGGCTGAAGCAATTCTATGATTAACACCATATTTAGCAAGAGTCTTTCTAAAACCACCATGGATAAAATGAGAACCTCCATCAGTCATAAGATATCTAGGTACACCAAACCTAGGAAAAATGACATCTTGAAGCATTTTTAAAGAGGTCTCACCATCAGCACTTTTAGTAGGTATAGCTTCTACCCATTTAGTGACATAATCAACAGCAACAAGTATATGAGTATTACCTTGTGAAGAAGGAAAAGGACCCATGAAGTCGAATCCCCAACAATCAAATGGTTCAATAACAAGAGAATAACTCATAGGCATTTCATTGCGTCTAGAGATATTACCAACCCTTTGACATTCATCACAAGATAAAATAAACTTTCTTGCATCCTTAAAGAGGGTAGGCCAATAAAAACCTGATTGTAGAACTTTCTGCGCAGTTCTATCTCCAGCGTGATGCCCTCCATAAGCACTTCCATGGCATTTCCTCAGTATTTCCTGTTGTTCATATTCAGGAACACATCTTCGCATAATACCATCGACTCCTTCTTTATATAAGTGTGGGTCATCCCAAAAGTAATGCCGCAAGTCATAAAAGAATTTCCTTCTTTGCTGAGCTGAAAAGGTTGGAGGCAAGTACTTGGAAACAATAAAGTTAGCATAATCAGCATACCAAGGACTATCTCGCGAACTTACACTTATTGCAGCCAATTGTTCATTTGGAAAGCTATCATTAACAGGAATAGGATCATAAGGAATGCTTTCCAATCTAGACAAATTATCAGCAACAGGATTTTCAGCACCTTTTCTATCTAATATGCAAATCAAATTCTTGCAAAAGAAGTACCCATCTAATAAGCCTTGGCTTAGCATCTTTCTTTTCCATAAGGTATCTAATTGCAGCATGATCAGTATGAATAGTGACTTTCGAATCAACTATGTAGGGTCGAAATTTGTCACAAGCAAAAACTACAGCTAGAAATTCTTTTTCAGTAGTGGCATAATTCTTTTGAGCAGAATCAAGAGTTTTACTAGCATAATGAATAACATTTAACTTTTTATCTACTCGCTGCCCAAGAACAGCGCCTACAGCATAATCACTAGCATCACACATAATTTCAAAAGGTAAATTCCAATCAGGTGGTTCAACTACAGGAGCGGTGATTAAAGCCTTTTTCAAAGTTTCAAAAGCTTCCTTACAATCATCATCAAAAACAAAGGTACATCTTTTTGAAGAAGATTAGTAAGAGGCTTGGAAATTTTAGAGAAATCTTTAATAAACCTCCTATAAAAACCAGCATGACCAAGAATACTACGAATACCTTTAACATCTTTGGGACAAGGCATCTTTTCAATTGCCTCCACTTTAGCTCGATCAACTTCAATACCTCTTTCAGAAATTTTATGTCCAAGAACAATTCCTTCATTAACCATAAAGTGGCATTTCTCCCAATTAAGAACAAGGCTAGTTTCTTCACATCTCTGCAAAACTTTGTCAAGGTTGTGCAAACAATTATCAAAGGAAGTTCCATAGACGGAGAAATCGTCCATGAAGACTTCCACAATTTCCTCACAAAAGCCATGAAAAATAGCAGACATGCATCTTTGAAAAGTAGCAGGAGCATTACATAAACCAAAAGGCATACGTCTATAAGCATAAGTTCCATAAGGACAAGTAAAAGTAGTTTTCTCTTGATCTTGCGCTCTCACAGCAATTTGAGAAAACCCAGAATACCCATCAAGGAAACAAAAGTGAGTTTTCTTGGACAACCTCTCAAGCATTTGATCAATAAAAGGCAAAGGATAATGATCTTTCTTAGTTACTTTGTTAACCTTTCTAAAATCAATGCACATCCTATAACCAACTACTACTCTTTGAGGAATTAGTTCATCATTTTCATTAGGAACAACGGTAATTCCTCCTTTCTTAGGAACACATGCACAGGACTTACCCATCTACTATCAGCAATAGGATAAATAATACCAGCTTCAAGAAGTTTTAATACCTCATTTCTTACCACTTCTTTCATCTTGGGTATTAAACGACGCTGATGCTCAACAACAGGCTTTGCATCAGGTTCCATGTTGATGGCGTGCTGACATATAGTAGGAGAAATTCCCTTCAGGTCATCAAGAGTATATCCCATAGCTCCGCGGTGTTTCTCAACACTCCCAATAACCTTTCCTCCTCTGTACCTGAAAGTTTAGAGCTGATAATAACAGGATATATTTTCTTATCATCAATATAAGCATATTTAAGATTATCAGGCAGAGGTTTCAAATCAAAAACAGGATCCTCCTTGGGTGGCATTGTGGTACCCAAATCTTCCACAGGTAAATTGTGTTTGAGCATAGGTTGACGAAGGAATACTTCATCAAGCTCATTCCTTTCTTCCCTGAAGTTCTCACTTTCATGATTCTCCATATGTTGCTGCAAAGCATTGTTAGGAGCAAGAACAATAGATGCAAGTTGAGCAATTTCAAAATCCTCACTAGGCAATTCAGTTTCATAAGGTGCTTTAGCAAATTTAGAGAAATTGAATTCATAAGATTCACCAGCAAATTTAGTAAAGATTTTCTCTTTCTTACAGTCTATAACAGCACCACAAGTATTCAGAAAAGGTCTACCAAAAATAATAGGACAACTATCATTGGCAGCCGACCCAAGTACAAGAAAATCAGCAGGGTATTTAGTCTTACCACAAAGGACTTCGACATCTCTAATGATACCAATTGGAGAGATAGTTTCCCTATTAGCAAGCTGAATAACCACATCAATCTCTTCAAGTTTACAAGGAGCAATTTCGTGCATAATTTCCCTGTAAAGCTCATAAGGAATAGCACTAGAACTTGCACCAATATCACATAAACCATAATAGCAATGATCACCTATCCAACAGAAAGCACAGGAACACTAGACTTCCTAGAACTTTTAGGATGTGAGACAATATTAGAAGCATCCTCACAAAAGATAATGTGTCTATCTTCTAAATTTTCAGTGACAAGATCTTTAACCAATGCTACAACAGGTTCAACAGTTATTTGCTCATCAGGTTTGGTAGTTTTCTTATTACTTTTACTAACAACACCAGTTATGATAGTATGTTCCTTAATCTTATTAGGAAAAGGAACTTTTTCAATATAAGGTTCTGGAATAATGCGATCAACATTAACCTCAACACCTTTAGATATATGAGAAACAGATTCATCTTTATATGGTTCATGATAATTTTTAAAACCCTCCTTCGGCAAACCGAAATAGGAAGCAAAGGCTTTATAAAAGTTTGCAACAATTTGAGAGTCAAGACCATAAGTAGTGCTAATTTTGCGATAATCATCAGTATCCATAAATTTTTTAACACACTCAAAGTCATAGCTTATACCTGACTCCCTACCTTTGTCATTCTCCCATCCTTCAGTGTTCTCCTGAATCCGATCAAGAAGGTCCCACTTAAACTCTTCTTTATTACGAGTGAACGATCCAGCACAAGTGGTATCCAATAGAGTTTTATCTTGAAAGGAGAGTCTTGCATAAAAGTTATCAATAACAATATTACCAGGAAGCTCATGAATGGGACATTTGAGCATTAATGCCTTCAATCTCCCCCACGCTTGAGCGATACTCTCTCCATCATAGGGCCAGAAGTTATATATGAGGTTCCGATCCTTATGAATCTCACTTGGAGGATAGAATTTGGAGTAAAAGAGAGGTACAATTTCCTCCCATCCAAGAGAATACCCATTCTTCAGCAGTTTATACCAATGTGCAGCTTTACCAGACAGTGATAGAGAGAATAATTTCTTCTTAACTTCTCCCATCGAGATACCTGCACACTTAAATAACTCGCACAATTCATGCAGAAATAACAAATGATCTCCAGGATGGACAGTTCCATCTCCTGCATAGCGGTTATTTGTGACACGTTCAACAATTTTCATAGGAATTTTGAACGGTATTACCTGCTCATCTGGCGCCTCCTCTACTACCTTAGCAGTGGTAGTTGTTTTCCCAAATAGGAATTCAAGAGAAGACCCCTCCATAATGAGATATAGCAGCAGGCAAAAATAAAAACAGCACGTACAATAAATGTTTCCCTTACCAATTCCACTTACCAATAGCGCTACACTCCCCGGCAACGGCGCCAGAAAATAGTCTTGATGACCCACAAGTATAGGGGGTGTATCGTAGTACTTTCGATAAATAAGAGTGTCGAACCCAACGAGGAGCAGAAGGTGTTGACAAGCGGTTTTGATGAAGGATTCACTGTAAATGCTCACGACAAGTTTTTAGGAGTTTTTGATATGACAGATAAATAAAGTACAAGTAAATAAAATGCAGTAATAATAGTTGCAGCGAGTGGCCCAATCCTTTCTACAGCAAAGGACAAGCCGGTTGTTGTACTTATAATGACCAAACGTTCTTGAGGACACACGGGATATTGTCAAGTGCTTTCGCTTCATATAGTTGATTAATCTTCATTGTTTTGATAAGTGTTGTGTGGGTGAACCTATGCTAATGCACCGCCCTTCCTAGGACTAATACATACTTGTGATTATACCCCTTGCAAGCATCCGCAAATACAAGAAAGTAATTAAGATAAACTAACCACAGCCTTAAACTTTGAGATCCTGCTATCCCTCATGCATCGATATACCAACGGGTGTTCAGGTTTCTGTCACTCCGGCAACCCCACAATTGGCAAACGAATACACAATGCATTCCCCTAGGCCCATAAAGGTGAAGTATCATGTAGTCGACGTTCACATGACACCACTAGAAGAATAACACCACAACTTAAGCATCAAACCATTAAATATTACTCAACATAGTTCACTACTAACATCAAGACTTCTCCCATGTCCTCAAGAACTAAACGAACTACTCACAAGACATCATACGGAACATGATCAGAGGTGATATGATGATGAATAACAATCTGAACATAAACCTTAGTCCAATGGTTTCACCCAATAGCATCAATAACAAGAGTAATCAACACCGGGAGAGTTTCCCCTATGAAATAGACAAGATTCAGCCCTAGATGTTACAGCGGAGACGGGGTGCAGCGGCGGTGATGAGTGTTGGCGGTGGATGATGATGATGATCCCGATGAAGTCCAGCTCGATGACGGTGATGATGGCGACGATTTCCCCCTCCGGGAGGGAATTTCCCCCGGCAGATTTCTTCCTGCAGGGGAGCTTTTCGCTCTCTGGTTTTTCCGCCTCGTGGAGGCGGCGGAATATTTCGATGGCCCCCTCGTGTGTTAGGGTTCCGAGGGGGTCAAGTACGCGAAGGGGGAACGGCTGAGGTGGGCCAGGGCCCCCAAACCACCTGCGGCGCGGCTGGGGGCCCACCGCGCCAGGGTGAGGAGGGCCCACCTTGGCCCATCTCAGCCTCCCCTTTTGGCCTCCTCCATCTTCTGGTAAAATAGGAACTTCCATATGTCTCCTTCGATTTATTGATCTTCAGAAATAGTGCATCTCGACGGTGCTTTTTCCAGCAGAATCCTGACTCCGGTGTCCAATTCTCCATTATTCATCAAACATGCAAAATAGGTAAAATAACATAAGTAACACTTCTAAATATGAAATATATCGATGAATAGCAGTAAATTATGATATAAAATAGTGATGCAAAATGGACGTATCAAAGTCATAACCCATAAACATGGCAGACAAATCCTAAAGCCTATGGCCAAAATATCAACACCGAGCTAAAGATTTTGCTCCCCACCTTAATTTCTAGGGTTTCCACGAATTTGCATAATACAACAAAATGCCAAAATTTGTGTTGGCCAAAATTGAGGGAAAAAGGAGTTTACCGTCGAGAACACAAGGGAAACGAATTCCACGGATAAATCCCTCCGATTCGGTGGGATTTGAGTGGAAATGGAGTAGGAGCAGTGAGCTGGAGAGAGATAGAGCTTCGGGCTCGAGGAGGAAGAAAGACAAGCGTGAGGGCAGGCCGGCGCCGCGGGCAATGATTTCAAGTCGCACGGCGCCCTAACCCGGGGCGCCATGGTCAGTAGTACGGCGCCCTGGACCGGGGCGCCGTACTTTCGGCATGCGGCCCTGCTGTGCCGACGTGGCGCGGTCTACGGCGCCCCGGACCGCGGCGTTGTGGTGTCTAGCACGGCGCCCCGGGGGCGGGCGCCGTGAGAAAGGGTTAGATCGAAATTTGGTCCATTTTGTGAAATAAATTTGAAAAAGGGTCAAATTTGCCAAGGCCTAGCCGCCCTCATCATGCTCACCTGTGCTATTGGGAGAGTAGTCCCCTTTTTCCGTTCCTTTTAATCTTGTCAAAACTCTCTCCTTAACTAATAGAACGACGCAAATATTTTGCCTCCGCTTAAAAAAAATAGATGTTAATAAATAGTTTCTCCTAAATCTTGTATCTTCCCTTTTTGGTTGTTTCATTGAGGAGCCAACAATCACATGATTCCACTATATACTATTGAAACTTCAGTTTAGAAACTGCGGTGGTACAATGATGGTTTCCGGAAATTAGAGTAAATTCCAGTTTTACCCCTAGTTGACATTTTTTACACCAATTACCTCACTTAGCCCAAGTTTTCCCAGATTTACCTCTTTAAAATTTTAGAAGTGATCTGTCAGGATCCCCGTCATCAGGTTTACATGGCGTGCGGCGCTAGAGGACTTTTTTCAAAGTATACTATTGACGCTTCAGTTTAGAAACGGTTGTGCCAAAATATTGCCTTGTTTTCGTTCCAATTTATCGGATGTCCCCGAGGGGACAAATATTGCCTTGTTATCATCACCGATGGTGGTCGTGTTGGAAGCACGAAAGAGAGCCATGTTGATGGCGTTGCACGACAATTTAGGCCCACCCACGGCTATCGGTTAATGCATTGGAAAGGCTACACACTACACAGGCTCAGAGCATGGCAGAAACAATCGGGGTTAGCCATACTAAGCCCGTCGATGGACTTTGGCCGACAAAGGGTCTTCAAGTTAATCAGCGAGTGCCCCCTGCTGCCAGCTAGTTGTCGTCACGCCTTTTAAATGCCTAAAAATCTGGACACACTTGGGAAGGGCCCATTGAGGGATGACAAGTACCGTCACGTAGGGGTGGAAAAGGATCGGATAGTACGCCACATCCGTTTCCATATTTTCAAAAAGAATATGAATACAAATAGGGATGTTGTCGAATATGAATGCGGAGCGGATGTTAGTCGAATATGGATGCAGATCGGATGTTTTCTCAATTCAGAACGGAAACGAATATAACGAAATAAAAGACTCGTGACTTATAACGAGTCAACTATAAAACGGTAGTGTGATAAATATATAATACACAATATTTTAAAGTTCAATTATAGAAATTATAATTGATATACTCCTCCGTCCAAAAATAAATGTCTTATATTTTCCAAAAATTGATGTATCTAGACATGAAACATGTATAGATACATCCACTTTTGTACAAATTTGAGACACTTATTTTGGGACATAGGGAGTATTTTTTACTCTTTCAGTTTGGTTAATTGACATGTCATGTTAGAATTACCAAAATTGGCTAACATAATTTTATTCGGATACGGATAATCCATTTCCCTATCCATATTTCTTTCAAAATTCAATACCACATTTGTTTTGAAATTGTAAAAAAACGAATCCGGATATTTACCACTTCCATTTCTATTTCGTTCGGATTCGGATATTTACAACTTCCATTTTCAATTTCTCGAATATGAATGTCGGATAATTCGGATTATCCGCTACCAGTTCCCACCTCTACATAGTATGAAGCAATTGCGGGGAGAACCGACTTAGGGGTCACCCTACCAGCGCGTGCAAGGTTCATTCCCTTCCATCTAGGGAGCTTGTCGTTAATTATGTCGATTAGGGTTGCACATCCACCTTCCATAGATGTCTGTAGTGAAGGGGCAAACCTAGGTAACGACCAGTGAAATCTAGATCCAACGATCCTAGCTAGGAAGTCGGACATGATCTTTTGAAGGATCAATAGCATCACATTTGATGGGAAACACCTGGCCTTGGCCAGGCTAGGTTCGTGATCAATCCGTCCACCTTTCTGAAACAATCAAGGTTTGCCAGATAGTGGTAAGATCGTCCTTGCCGGGTTAGCAAAAATACCCGCATCATCAACATAGAGGGAAGTTCTGCATCTATCTGTCCTTGCCATGACCGGTTTAAAGGAAACCATCCTGGTAGCAATGTCAAGGATTTTCTGAAAGGGGTCAACTGCCACGAGATAACGGAGTTGCCGGATTTCGATTCAAGACACTCTTGAGAAAGATGCCAATGTCTACATACCCAAGAGCGCCAGCGTGGTCCAAAATGTGCTGCAGAACCTCGGTGAGGTAGACCCAGTTAACCGAGTCGAAAGCCTTTGAAATGCCCAGCTCGGGAAACAGAACAGACATGTCCGTTCTATGAAGATCTTTGATGTTGTTCTAGACATATAGAAAATTGGCGCGGATGCAATGACGCTTGTAGAAATTCGAATGCTCTTTGGCCTTTGGAGATAAGGGTGTCGAGCCGGGTTGCCATGAGTTTGGAGACGGTCTTTGACATGTTCTGGATGAGGCTTATGGTCCGGTAGTCCCCAGCCTAATATTTCTGTTCATGTGAATTATCTTCCTTGGATTATCCTAAATATATCTAGAGCCCGATAAGCTCCACGGATGAAAACTGGGGACCCTAGCACCTACTCTTACAGTGATTGGTATCCTAATCTTAGTGCAATATTAGTTTTGCTTTCACCTCCGCTGTCTAACAATCTTCTGGTGTTTGTACTTTCATGCACTTGGTTGCTATGTGTAAAATGAAGTATACATAGGAGGACAATGACCAATACCTAGATTCTTATGTGGATTTGTAACTCTATATGTCGGGGGGCTACCCCCGGGTAGGGTCAAGGCTTGGCATAAGTTGAGTTTAAAGATGTGCCGAGGTACGGAAAGGGCCGACCTGTTTGGGCCTGGGAGTGTCCGAGCTTCATCTTGACCTGGAGAATATAAAGGCCGACCTGTCTTGGCCCAGAGGGGTCCGAGGTATTCCGTTGGCATGGGCCGAGGTTCGTAATCCGAGCTATGATCAGCCGACCTAACTACCCCGGTGCTATGATTTGTATTGTGAGTGCAGGAGAAGCTATTGGAAGGAAGTAAGGTCCGACCTGGTAAAGATCTTAAGCGCAAGACCCGAGGTAAGGAGCCCGACACATCCGTGTCGGGCTAACCAAGGCAAGAAGCCGTAGGTCAGGCAGGAGTCAATGCTCCTGTCACTTCCCGCCTGACACGGGAGCGTCTGTCACGGAGCCTGGCAGAGGCGTGCCCCAGGTTCGGCGGGGCTGCACGTCTCTGACCGCTGACCACGTGAGTTCTGGGGAAAGGCTACGAGGTAGCTCAGCCAGGCCACGTCCTGTCTCTGTCAGAGGGGACATCCTAGCTCTACTGTGGTGATGCAGGGATGGGCAGGCCATGTCCCGTCCCTGACAGGAGTACAATGATGACCAAAGCAGAGGCATGGCAACAGTGTTCAGCAAGGGGCACAACGGTAACTCGGCTGGCCTATATAGTGGGCTTCAACCCCTCCTACGTGGGGATCGATCAATCGACAGAGGACGAACCCTAGAGCTCATTTCCCCCTGGGTAGCTTCATCTTCTACCTCAAGTTCTCACCATTGTAGCATCATACAGCTCGAGGAGCAGCTTGTATTTGTCACCTTGAGATATACACCGAGTAGGATTGTGCTGCAGTAGGGGTGTTACCTCCACACGAGGGCCCCGAAGCAGGGTACATCGCGGTGTGCTTTGTGTTCTTGGTTTCTTGCGTGTTCTTGCTTGTGCACTTCTTAAGTGCATAAACCCTCCCCGGATTCCCCCAACGACCATTCGGCCCCATCTTAGCCATACCTATGGCATCTGCCGTGATCCCACCACGACAGTTGGCGCCCACCTATGGCATCAGAGGTCAAGCGACCATGGAATGTAGCTCTACCCCGACCTTTCTACTCATGAAGGGCGCAATGTATGTACCTCGGTTAATCCTTAATGAAATGTCGGCACTCCGAGGTTGAAGCTCGGGGACTGCCTCGCTCATGTGCTTGTGTTTTATTTCTGTTTGTCAATTTCGTTCATATGCCGAACTATTTTGAACCTCGTCTCAAACTTCAAGTAATGTATGTTGTGTAACTATCTTGTGACTCGACTGACGAACGCCGAAATGGTAGTCAAGAGCAAAGATGAAAAAACGTGGGAAACATGAAAATGGACTCGGGGACTCGGTCCAGAATATAGTTCGGCATGTGTCGTTTACTAACCCCTGTCTTTACCTTTCATTTATGTCGGATGATTTTGAAACACACCTCGGCGTTTGCTAAGTACTGTATGCTATAAACAACAATCTTGTGACTCGACTGTCGAACGCCAAAATGGTAGACAAGAGCAAAGAGTGCCAAGTATAGTACACACGAAAGTGAACTCGGGACTCGTTCCAAAAGGGTTCGGCATAATTTTTTTAGAAAAGCATGGTTCGGATAGCAAGATAGTGTTAAGAGGTAGCAAGGATAACTACTTAAGGTCTATTACATCTGAACCCGGCATACCGGGAATCTAATGTTTTTCTTGAGACAAGTTCAGGCCTCGGAACCAGAGACCTCGGTCGCCGAAGTTGGGGTAGTGGGAATCTCGCTGGATGAAGCCTCGGGAGCCTCGGGCGCAGGAACAACCTCGGGCGCAGGAACAACCTCGGACGCAGGAACAACCTTGGTCGCGAAAGCAACCTCGGTTGTTGGAGTGGATGCCGGGGTGTCCGGCACGTCGGGGGAGATCACCTCGGTGGCTACGGCTTTGCCGGACTTGCCCTTGGGGTTCGGAGGTTCGTCGAAGTTGAGTCATCATCAGAATCTTCAGCCACCTCGGTTGTTTGGCCGGCCTTGCCCTTGGAGCTCTGAGGCTCGTGAAATCAAATTCCTCGCCGTCAGAGCCTTCTTCAGCAGCTTCTTCACCGGACTCTTCTTCCTCGTCCGAGCTCTCTTCATCCTCAGAATAGAGACGCCCGTCATCGAAGGTCCGGGTGTTTGCATAACTAGCAAAGAGGTCGGCTGCTGCTTGGCGTTTCTCAATGCCATCAGGAGTGGTGTTCCAAGGAGAGCCCTTGCGCAGGGAGGTAACCGTGTGGATCTCAATAGACTCATACCAAGACAGCACGAACACCAGGGCCTTGTCGCCAGCCCGAGCTGATGAGCATCTCCACTCCCGAAGTCTAGCCTCGGCTCCTTTTAGCTTCGTGGCGAGCTCGTCGATGCATGTGGGAGGCTTAACCTTGGGCCAGAGGGCACGATGGACCTGGATGGCAGCATCTACCAGTTTAGTTCCAATGGCCCTGAGCGGCCTGATCCGAGCATTAAGGGCGACGAGGTGGTCTTGGATATCCCAGCTTCGCGAGGTTTCTGTCTCAGCCCTCTTTGCCGAGCTGCTAGAACTTCTCGGACAGCTTTGTCCTTGGAGTGCTCAAAATGCTCTGAAGAAGACAAAAAGGCTGTCGCTGAATTAAGACATACGGTGGCACGGGGTGTAGGTCGGCGGAAAATAAGGAAAAGGAGAAAGGAAACTTACTATCCATTTGGTGATTAATCCGAGTGAGCTCGGACAACCAACTTTTCGACGTAGCCCGGAGAGCGGTCAGTTCGGTTTCGGCCGAGGTGGCGCGGTTCTCCAGGGTCTTGGCAATTCTTTCTGCTGTTCGGCGGCCTTCTTTGTCCTTCATAGCGTCCTCCACAGCAGATTTGGCTTCATTAGCCCGGTTCAGCTCTTGTTGCAGCCGAGTTATTTCGTCCTGGGCTGTCTTCAGCTTGGAGGCATAATCTTTCTCGTTCTGCTCCTTTGCTGATAGAAGAGTCCGGTGAGACTTCTTCAGCTTGTTGTGATCCAGCAGGAGGTTCTTGAAGATTTTGGTCCGAGCATTGTTGCACTCCTGAAAAAATAGAGAGATCAGTTCGACGGAAAGAGTTTGGCATAGAATTGAAATTTGCATATCAAGAAATCCGAGGTCTTTTTAGCACCCGAGGCCCAATTGAGTCCCGGGGACTCGGCATTGGCCTCGGGGACTCAGCATTGGAGAAATGACAAGTTTTTGAGATTCAAGCCGAGCAATTTTAACTCGGTGGAGTGTCAATTACTCAACCCGAATCTCGGGGACTGGGAATAGTAGAGTGTTTGTCATTTGGTTTCAAAAGGAAGAAAGAGAGTTGCGTAAAGAAACTTACCGATGCCTTCTTGCTGCAATCAAGGACCGCAGTCTGCATGTTGTAAATGGACTGGAGCACGGCGCTAGGTCCAGCTGGATGCTCAGAGGTCGGATTAGAGGAGACCTCGGCAGTGTCAGCCGAGTTCCAGTCCATGTCGTAATGCTTCTCCGAGCCTAAGCTGTTCCCGCTCTTGGTCCGGAGTTGCCCGACCTCCCAGCTGCTGGTGTTCGGCTGGATGGTAGCAGCAAAAAGAGCTCGGGAGGTGGCGACCTGAGAGCTCGAAGGCGCGATCTTGGTGGAGGTGGACTTCGGCGCAGGGACATGCGGCACCAGTTGGGTGCTCGCAGCCTTGGGTCCCGGTGGCGGTGGCGGCATCGGAGTTTGCTGTGGCTGTTTGGGGGGCTCAACATCTCGAGCTGAATCTTTCTGCTGCTGCTGAAGCTTTTGCTTCTGCAGTTGTTGTTGTTGTTGCTTCTTCTGCTGTTGCTGCTGGTTGCGCGCAGCTTGAGACTTGGGGGAGAGCCGAGGCTCCAGCACGGTCTTAGCCGGAGTCTTGGCGCGATCTGTCTCCGCATCCTTCTGAGGACGCGGAGGAGTCTGATCTGGCTGGGAGCAGAGTGTCCCAGGCCTGAGTCAGAGCTCGGCGGTGGAAGTTGGCAGAGGCGACACGCACCGGGGAGGAGATGGTCCTCTCCGGGCTGTGGATATCAACGGACTGTTCTGGAGGAGAGGCTCTGGCGGGGCTGCCGAGGTTAACCTCGGCCTCGGTTGTCTTAGATTCAACCACTGGAGGCAGTGGTGAATGTATCGAGCTGTGGCTCTGTTTGATCTGCCGAGCCGGGCTAGACGAAAAAGAAAGATTAAGTTAGAGTATAAAAGACTTAACCTCGGAACAGCGTGAGAAGTAAAAAGGAGCAAGGGGACTTACGCATCTTCCTCCACGGGGCCTCGTTTCTTGTGCCTCGCCGAGATCTTCTTGGCACGCTTGGCTTTGGGCGCTGCAGTCTCCGAGGTCTTAGAAGCCTCGGCATCCGAGGTACCGGGTCCTGAGCGCTTCCGGGAGGCTGCAGACGCTGGATGAAAGTTCTTATATGTCGGAGGAGCATAGGAAATTGGAATAACATCGACAGGTTCCAGAATTTGGCAATCGTCATCGTCATCATCGGGCCAATCCTGGATGGACGATCGAACTGGTGGGCGGTGCAATGGGCTATCACGAGTCTTACCCGAGGTGGCCTTGGGAATAGGGAGGTGATCCTCATGGTCCGGATCTTCAGCCTCGGCGGCGACCGGAATAGGCAGGTCGGGAGTCCACTCCTTAGAAGAAAGGGGGCCATCCTCGACTTCCTGTCGAGTGAACTTCTGCAGAGGTGGCGAGGTAAAACCGAGTTAGCACAAGAATCAATACAATGTCGGGGTGAAAATGAAACCGAGGAATATTATACGCCGGGTAAGGTACACTTACTTGAGCTGGAAGGTGATCTCGGTCATAGGGCTTGACACCCCATTTCCACTTATCGGGCATGGTGGTCTTGGCGATGGCCCGGATGCGCCTCTTCACTTCGGAGTCACTGAGTTCATGAGTGCTATTCCGGGTGGGGTCATAGCGACCACTCATGTGGCAGATCTTGTGGGCCCGCGCTTGTAGAGGATTAACTCGGCGGGTGATCATGGTGCGCAAAATGTCATCTGCTCCCCAACTTTTCTCCTGGAGTGACATCATGGTCTGATGGATCAATAAAACCTCGGGAGCGTCGGGTGCAGGCTCGTAATCCCAGTTGAGTTGGGCAGTAGGGGCTCCGATGGTGAACTCCGGCAAGTTAATGAGGTCTTCGGTGCCCGGGTTCTTCACATAGAAGAAGGAGCGTTGCCATTTTCGGCAGGAGTCCAGGCCCTGAATCCGAGGAAACTCAGAGAATCGCCGAGGCGAAATCGAGGCCGCCCCGCAAGCGGTCATCTCCTTGTCCACGACCTTCTTGTTCGGGACACTTTGTTTCTTGAGCTGGAAGTACTTGGCCCATGACTCGATGCTAGGCCATAATCCGAGGTAACCCTCGGAAAAAGTTGCGTAGGCCGAGAGTTGGAGGATGGCATTGGCGGGCAAGTGGTGTGGTTGTAGCCCAAAGGTGTCCAAGAAGTCCCGGAAGAATTTCCCGGCCGGGAGTCCGAAACCACGTTCGAAGTGATCCAGGAAGACGACCCGCTCCCCGGATTCCACGTCGGGTTCGATATCTTCTTTCTTCGGAACCCGGCAGATGAGATTGGCCGGGATCCGCCGTGAATCTCGGAGCCACTTAATGTCGACCTCCGTGACATCGGATCCCTCCCAGCTACCTCGTTCTCCAGGTGCTCCTTCCTCGGCGTGATCCGGGGCAGAAGACATGTGGACGCTTTCCTGCAGAAGAGGGAGGTTCAACCGGGGTAAGTACCTCGGACAATTCAGGATAGCCGGGGTAAATACCTCGGATCATTCGGGATAGCCGGGCTAAAGGATTTAGGCGGGAAACACGTTTCTACCACTGCGAGATACTAGCAAAGATCTACCAATGAGCAAAAATAGGAGATAAAGTGCAAAACCTAGACAGGGAAATGGATGAAGATCCACGAGTCAGTTAAACGGACAGAACCTATTATGGGAATGAAAGGGGAAGATCTACACCTCTTTGCACAGCAACCTATAGGAAATCTATGGGCAAGTTTATCCATGAAGATGAATGAGTTCATCACGGAGGATGAACACAACTGCTAGCGTGACAGAGGGGAAACACTTACCGGAATCGCGTGGAGAAGATGTTGAATCGGCGGCGAGTCGACGGCGCAAGGAGCAGCGCGCTACTCCGGTGCGGCGAGGCGCTGGACGGTGGTGCGGAACGCTGCTGCAGGACGGCGTGTGGCGGCGCAAGGTGCGGTGCACGTCACCGGCGAGGGCTCGACGGCGGCGCTGGAAGCGGAGAGCACGGAGCAGCGAGTGAATGGGGAAGAAGATGAAGTCCTGCCCTGGGCCCCTATTTATAACCGCGTGCGGTAACTGCGCACTACCGCGCGGTTACCGGGAAGACGTGGGATCGTGTGCGGGCGAGAGTGCGGTTGCGGCGTTGTGGCCGCACGATCGACCACATCGTGGGCCACAGGACGGCAACCGCCAGCGCCAGATCTTCTGTGCTGGTCAGCGCGAAAACCGAGGGGTCGTGGGCGGTCAAATTGGTCAAGCACTTGAGTGCGCATGTGCACTGTTGGGTGGGTCCGGCTGACGAAGGCGGCGTGTGGTCAGGACCTGTCTTTCAAAGGTCCGGATTTTAGGGTCCGGGCAGAGATTCTTCGCCACGTGCCCCGGAAAATCTTGAGGCAAGATTGTGCTGAGTCAGACAGCTCGGAAAGTTCAGATTGCAGACCAACCTCGGATTAGATTATGGTCTAGGAGGAGTACCTCGGCAAAACTATATATGAGGTCGGATTCAGAGGTGGTGCCTTGTTTATTTTTGAACCTGCTACGGCCCTCCATCCGAGGTCGTAGGACCGCACCAGCTTCGGGGACTAATGTCGGGGGGCTACCCCCGGGTAGGGTCAAGGCTTGGCATAAGTTGAGTTTAAAGATGTGCCGAGGTACGGAAAGGGCCGACCTGTTTGGGCCTGGGAGTGTCCGAGCTTCATCTTGACCTGGAGAATATAAAGGCCGACCTGTCTTGGCCCAGAGGGGTCCGAGGTATTCCGTTGGCGTGGGCCGAGGTTCGTAATCCGAGCTATGATCAGCCGACCTAACTACCCCGGTGCTATGATTTGTATTGTGAGTGCAGGAGAAGCTATTGGAAGGAAGTAAGGTCCGACCTGGTAAAGATCTTAAGCGCAAGACCCGAGGTAAGGAGCCCGACACATCCGTGTCGGGCTAACCAAGGCAAGAAGCCGTAGGTCGGGCAGGAGTCAATGCTCCTGTCACTTCCCGCCTGACACGGGAGCGTCTGTCACGGAGCCTGGCAGAGGCGTGCCCCGGGTTCGGCGGGGCTGCACGTCTCTGACCGCTGACCACGTGAGTTCTGGGGAAAGGCTACGAGGTAGCTCAGCCAGGCCACGTCCTGTCTCTGTCAGAGGGGACATCCTAGCTCTACTGTGGTGATGCAGGGGATGGGCAGGCCATGTCCCGTCCCTGACAGGAGTACAATGATGACCAAAGCAGAGGCATGGCAACAGTGTTCAGCAAGGGGCACAACGGTAACTCGGCTGGCCTATATAGTGGGCTTCAACCCCTCCTGCGTGGGATCGATCAATCGACAGAGGACGAACCCTAGAGCTCATTTCCCCCGGGTAGCTTCATCTTCTACCTCAAGTTCTCACCATTGTTGCATCACACAGCTCGAGGAGCAGCTTGTATTTGTCACCTTGAGATATACACCGAGTAGGATAGTGCTGCAGTAGGGGTGTTACCTCCACACGAGGGCCCCGAAGCAGGGTACATCGCGGTGTGCTTTGTGTTCTTGGTTTCTTGCGTGTTCTTGCTTGTGCACTTCTTAAGCGCATAAACCCTCCCCGGATTCCCCCAACGACCATTCGGCCCCATCTTAGCCATACCTATGGCATCTGCCTTGATCCCACCATGACACTATATCATGGACTATCTTAATCCATAACAGTGGGGCAGTTTCAGTGCTAAAGATAATATCATTGGATGTAACAATGGCAAGAGAGCACAAGCCTCTATATCTATTCTTAATATATGACCAGAGAAAGTTCCAAGGACGAATTTAGACTAACAACTTGTAAGGTGAAGCTGACTTATCGAGCCAGAGAAATCCCAGTTTCCTTTTTCTTATCTCTTCTTAGGTTAGTAAGAAGAAAGAGGGACTCAGAAGCCAGAACAGAAAATATTAAATTCATGAATCTCAGTCCTCACATGATAGGTTAGTAGAGAAACAAGGACTGACGGATAATATACTCCGTGCGTACAGGTACGAACTTACACTGGTTTGGTGGCGAATTTCTGTTCTTCTACTGAATACACTGTTTTGTGTATTATGATCCATAACAGTCAAGATGCCGTTCGTACATAATTATCATAACTAATGATTATTCAAGATGCAAAGCCAGTAGTAGTACCCATTGTAGATGCAACTTGCTTATTTGGAGAAAGATAGGGAGATAATTCAGGAAAAGAGTACAAACAAGACAACCATACAGAAACTAGTAAGATTCTACATATGTACAGATTCTACTCCCTATTCACTGGTCAGTACAGAAACTGGATAACACTTAGTATGCACATACCTAGGGAGAAAAATCCTTCAACTATACATTATGTAAGTGCAATCAGATCCACATCACAAGCCATATACAGGGTGTTGATTTTGGGGAGGCAAGAGATTCAAATCCATGCACTGCTGCTTATCATAGTCACGTGTCCCAGGAATTGCTCCTGTCGCCAATCTGAGGATCTCACTGCCAGTTAGGCAGTAATGAGCGAATGCCAGTCCCCCATCCAAGATATCTGAGAATTTAGGAAGTAAAGGTATCTTCCTGATTCCGTTTCTCTTTACACCTTGTCCACAGTGACCATTTTTATTTTTCAAAACTTTGTCAAGCTCTGAGTACTCCATAAATCTCTCAGTTGCTGCCTCCCATGATAAACAGTATCTTTGCTCAGGGGTCAGAGGTTGAGGTTCGCTGGACATGGCCTCTTTTACTTGGGCGACAAATTCCTCTGGAGCTTTATATGTCAAGCAATTGGGAAATGACTTGAAAAAATCATTTGATGGATGATCGGGACAGACAACAAATTTCCCCATTGCATGAGCCTCGGCGGTAGCTGTGCATAGGACATCACTAACACTGGGATTGATGAAAACCTTGTACCTGAAATTTAAAAAAGAAAAAATAGTGTGAGTAATTAGCTTAATATAAGATAAAAGTGAAAGAGTTTTCATTTAGCAGCTTGCTTGATTCTAGTCTCACCCGTGGAGTGAATCATCCGCATGGTCCTTTCCCTTGAAAAAATTGATGCCCAAATCCAACTTCCTAGCAGCAGCCTGGACAGCCTGTGAATCCTCGCCATTTCCATACACATCTAACTTGAAGCCCTCCAAGTTTTTTTTGCGTTCTGATAA
The DNA here is from genome assembly GCA_947311845.1 of Poa pratensis. Classification (NCBI taxonomy): domain Eukaryota; kingdom Viridiplantae; phylum Streptophyta; class Magnoliopsida; order Poales; family Poaceae; genus Poa; species Poa pratensis. The sequence goes on along the minus strand of CAMZMU010000128.1, from coordinate 69,763,554 downwards.
CAAATCAATAAGTTCTTTATAACCTTTAGCCCACACCATCTTGCCAAGAAAATACGCTCCCTTGGAAAAGGCCTTCTGTCCACGCTCCCTTTCAGCTGCTACTTTTTCACCAACATTGAGGAACTTTGGATTCACACCATGAACGTTGCAAATAATGGACCTGGGTAGATCCTGAGTTGCTCCAGAAAGACGTAAAACCTGCAGGTACCATTATTAGCTACACTACAGAGACTTAAATTTCAACACAAAAGCTGACCTAAACAACATGCACCTTGTGGCAGTATGCCCTTGTCACCCAGTTGTTAATATGTTTGACAAGGAAAGCTTGAAGGGCACCATTCTTCTCTCTCTTGATATACTCTAGGTAATTTGTATGAACTACACCAATGACATGATTGAACTTGTCTGTCCAACGCTTTCCATGATGATACCAGTTAAGATGCTCCGGTTCTTCCAAAATTGCTATATCAGCTTCTTTTGAGGAAATGAACTGTGAGGTATCCCCCACAGGAATAATGCTGCGCCGCTCTTCTGAGAACTGTCGAAGATAACGAACAATGAAAATCTTTGAGGGGAAACAATGAAGTATGAACTGGAGGCCTAAACCTTGGGATGATATGTTGAATGTTTACCTTGCCAGGATAAAATGATATCTTAAACATTGCTTCAAAACCAAGTCTTTCCTGTAGCCAGTCTCTTATATAGGTTTCTTGCTCTTGTGGTGAGCTAAAGGTGATGTTACTCGGGTAAACTAGCTGCTGGTCTGACTTACAAAGCCAAGGAACCACCAGTGTCACTTTTTGCATTGTATTTCTTGCCAGATAAGCTGCACGAAACAACGGATTGATGGCTGTCCCCGTCATCCATGGAAGGCTTGCTGTGGTGACAATTGCAACATGTCGTCTGTTGTCTGAGATTCTCAATTTTGTAGGATCATTCCAAAAACTTTCTTCTGTGTGATAACCAGTACTTTCTAGCACCCTACCTATTCTTAGATCAAGATCATCAGTTGTGTTCTCGTTCCCAATTAAGGAACTGTCTGCTGAAAGAGATGGATAAATGAGCCGGCCATTCCGTTTACTGTACAACGTCTCCACTAGTTTTTCACATTGATCTGAAACACAATATTAAAAAGAATTAACAAAGGACACCACAAAAGAACCAAGAGTTGGAGGAGCAGAGACCAACAGTGACATTTTATACCTCTTTTTACACCTAGTTGATCCAAAAAAGGCCCAGACTGACGGATTAGATATGCCAGAATTTCAGTTAGATCCAGCGGGGTGACTTCCTGCTTTACAGTCCAAAATCAGTTTAGAGAAAATGCACCTCAAACAATGAATAATCAGATCAAATAGCAAGCTTAAATTGCGTCATCAGTGAAAAAATCAAATGCCTGTTAGCTAAACATACCAGCTATCTATGTTTATCACTGCCTATGAATTTGAAGAAATTACAATTTTGATAGACATGGAACTGACAAGTCATTTTAAATACTACTCCCTCCGTTCGGAAAAGGATGTCACAAAAATGAACTATAGATAGACCATTTTTGTGACATCCTTTTCCGAACGGAGGGAGTAATATTTGCTAGTTATCTATGTTTATACTGCTTCATAACTCATAAGCATCAAATCCTTTGTCTTGGATCCCTTTTATTCCAGCAACAGGCTATGCTTGGGGTGTGCAAAACTGGTGGTTACACCAGTATGTGTTGTAGTTTGCAAAATTATACAGATCTTTACTAATAGACTTTCTTTTAACATAGTACCCTACAAAGCAAATGAAATGCACAGAAATTGGCATCACGAAAACGTATTCGAAGCATTCTGTAACCAAAATGTCCAACGTACAGAAGATTGTGCAGTTAAGATTAGGAATTGTTTCTTACGGCATTACCTTCGGTTCGCGAGACTCTTTGTTCAGCAATTTCTGCATCAAAATGAGTAGTACGCATGAGTACTTTAATTAACAGCAATCCTCACATGAGTACAATGAGTCAATGACATAATAGATTTGGATATTGTTTTTACTGAAGTTGGAACTGTTGCACAGAAAAATACTTTAATAGGATGTGTTTGAAATCTGAATAAACAAGTCACCCGTTGTCAATATTAAAGGCTACCGTAGAATTTACCAAGTTCAGCTTCAGTTTCTCCAGAAACTCGCTGTGGCGAGGAAACCCACCAAACATCTCACTCGACAGGTTCCGGCGCTCGAACTCCTTGAGCCCGCTCCGTATCGTCGTCACCAGCTCACACTCCTTTAGCCCGCTCCGTATAAACGTCACCACATCCCACTCTGTTCTGTTCTTGTCCCCCTTCCACGGTGCGACCTTCAACCACTCCCCGGCGTGCCCGTCGACACAATGGCGTTCCGGATGGCCGTAATCCCCGACAGGTTGACGCGGACGCTGGCGCCGGCCTTGGGCGGCCACCCCGTCGACGAGCACTGCCTCCTGAGCTCCGTAATCTTGGGCTGGATCCGCCTCCGCACGAAGTCCAACTCCGCGAAGGGCGCCACCGGAGGCCCCGCGAGCGCCGACGCCGACGCGATCAGTTGGCCCAGCTCGCGGTCGGCGCGCGCCCGCATCAGAGTCAGGTCGGCGCTCGCCGAGTCCCGCGCCTCGCGCCAGCCCTTGGAGATGAACGCGAACGCGCTGCCGTCGCGGCCGCTGCCGGTGATCGACTGCGGATTCTTCGTGCCCATGTCCCGCGAGAAGGGTGGGATCTATGGTGTGAATGGCTAGGGATTTGGGTTCTGGAAGGGCGTAGGACAGTCGCGAGGCGGGAGATGGCGAGGTCGGGGGAGAAGAAGACGGTGGCGTTCGCCGGAAGGGACTGGACGGCGGCACGAGTGAGAAAGGGAGAGTTTTTGGATCTGCTCGGGCGCTCGGCCCATGTGAGGGATCAGAGGGAGGACGACACGGCTCAGAACCGTTGGAATGCTGACACTTGGCCCGGTGGGCCTGGGGAAATCTTGATGTGTGGTAGATGGTGACTTGGCACGGCGTTTCCGGTTTTCTTCGGCTCTTTTCTTCACTCCAACATTTTTTTTTTTTGAGGAAGGATCCGATTCATAAAACAGGAGGCAAAGCCACTTTACAACCAGGACCTCAAGGAAACACAAAATTACAAAGAAGCCCGGGAAAAGTGCACCGAGCACCCTAAGCCACCGTCGAAGATCACAATCGGACCCAGAGCTTTGCCCAAAGCTCCTAGGCGACGGCGGAGACACCGTACCACAGCTCGCCGGGAAGAAGACGCCACCCCTTGTCGAAGAAGGCTGCAAGAACCATCCGCCGCTCCGCGCCAGAATCTGGACTCCATGAACGAGCACAGCCACAACGCCGTCTTCCCGCATCCACCCGACATCCAGCCGTCGCGCCATCGCCTAGGACCACCACCTCCAGCCGCACCCCAGCCTCTTCAGCCGCTGCTTCCCGAGCCACCATGGCCAGCCGAAGCAGGAGCAGCAAAGAAGCCGACCACCAAAGCCACCTGCACCAAAAGCGAGACAACGCCCACCACCAGCTCCTCCCCTCGCCGCCACGGCCGGCCAGAGGAGCACGGAGGGAAGGACACGCTCGACGCAGCACCTCCACGACCTCGCCGGCAACGCAGCCGGAGCGGGAAGAGGGGAGGACAAACCCGAAACCAGCGCCACCGACACCGCCATCGGAGACGCCACCGGGAAACACACACACCTAAACACTACCTACCTACACACAGGACGGAGCCGAGGCTCCCCTCCACCTCGCGGCGCCGAAACGGCGGCCGGAGGCGGAGGGGAGCGGCCGGCGAGGACGGGAGCGCGCGGTCGCCTTTTCCGCCCCTCTCAAACAGTAACCTTATCTGGGGGTCGTTTGTGTTCCTTCAATAGAAAATTTTCACTCCAACATTTTCTTCCTTTCCCGGAGAGTATTTCTTATTTCCTTGGCTCTAATTTTGCCTTTTTGGATAGAGCTCTTTTGGATACTTACTGCCATGGAAATTGTAGTAGCATGTAGAACTCTCTGGTTTCGATCGTCGTTTTCTTAGGCCTTTTCCTGGGTTGCTAACTTGCTAGTTGCGTCAACCAAACAAAACTTCCCGTAGGATGATCAAAAATCAATATACACGAGTTACCCTGGACAAATGCCTTGCGGCATGTTGAGCCACACGATAGCTTGTGACAAAATGCCGTATCACCTAGCTCAAATCATTTTATGCATTTTTTTTTTGGATAAACCAAACCATGACTCATCATGGTTATCTAAAAAAAAGGGCAATCGTCTCAAAGAAGAACAGGAGAAACGAAAATCCATTTTGGCACGTAGGACCATATGCTCCCACTGTCAAAAACGTTCTTAAAATGTCAAAAAGTTCCCACAAAAATTGGGTGTTCATCTCAACACTCTATGTGCACACACGAAGTTTCGTGGAAAAAAAAATGTGCCCTGTTTTAGAAAGACAAATTTCGATACTCCAAAATGTCGTTTCACAAGACTTTTTTTTTTCTAAAACACAACAATGATATATGTCTTTCTAAACACGACAATGATATATGTTTTTTCTAAAAAATGGACAATCAAGACTTTAGGTAGAGAGAATCCATGAGGAAGGGCCGGTTAAGGCAATGATATATGTCTTTCTAAAACACGACACTTTTAATACATGCCATAGAACTATCTTTTTTCCCCCAAACTTTACTTGCGCACATACAATATAGTCATGAACGCCTGTTTTTTAATTTTTAATGCGTCTAAAACGAGTTTTCCTCAATAGGAGCATCTACTCCTATGAGTCAAAATGGCATGTCCGAGAAATCGATTGCCCATTTAACTATTTAACACCTTAAGGTTAAACTTTCACGCTTTATTTTTCATATGGTGGCTCTTTCGGCCCTTCCTCATGGATTCTCTCTACCTAAGACACTCACGGGAAAAATGTGCTACAGTGTTACATGAAAGACTCGTTTAAGCGTGGCACCAGGTTGAGGCGATGTGTATATCATTGCCTTAACCGGCCGGAAAGTGGCCTCACCTCTAACATTAGCTCGGTTAGTCCCCATTTCAAGTGTTTTAGTACCTTGCTATGGCTCCCTCGGTGTATGTGCCATAAAGTTTCTTTTGAAGGGGATAACTAATCCCCAAAAATGTTCCCTTTTGGTCATACTGACATAAAAGATGTCATTTATAGTCTATCTCTTTCTATGTATGGAAAGTAAATATTTTCTCATCGAAACATCGAGAAATTGTGTGTGGATATAGACCTAATAACCGATACAACATGAGCTTTGCTCACACATGGATGAACATTTGAGTAATATGAGGAATGGTGTAAATGATGTCTATTGATGTTGACCATGTTTTATGCCTAGTCTAGAGTTTCGTGCATTGTACTCAAAAGGCAAGAAATGAGTGTTAAAGATATTAAAAACCATAAGGTGGATAACTAAGCCTAGTCAGGAGCCATATCAAAGCTTCCCTAATTTTAGAAAACCTAAAATAAATCACATATGTGTATAGATAATTGAGTAGCTGAGATAAGTTATGTGCAGGTTTTGTATTCTTTCTCAAGTGTTATAGAATTATATAAACATAGTACATGGATTTTATTTTAGTTTACCCCTTTAGTGTGGGCTATACATGCCAACTCATATAACTCATTCTATTATTTCACGATACATGGAAATACATTGCAATTCCATTATTTTTTTTAGTTCTCTCAACCATCACAACTTTTATTTTTGTCAAAATTAAGGGATAACATGAGCTGAGTGTGCCACAATCCATGACAAAGACATGGTTTATATCATGGCATTTGCATGGCTTTGAACTAAAATGTGGGTATTTCCTTCATAATTCATGTTACGCCTATGAACTATGGTATAAACAAATAATTATGACTTATGGAACCTTAGATCATTATTAGGATTATACCATGGTTCAAATGACATGTTTTTAGCCTACGTCATCTAGAGGTGACAGTAAAAATATGTTGTCCAATTAGTTATTCTCAAGTGTGATATCTTGCAACTAAGAATCTTATATAGCATAATGGATAATAAGGTCTTATATTTTTTTCTCTTATAATTATTTGTGGGAAATAATGTTATTTCTAATTTTTTTTTAGGGAAAATCGCTTTCTGATGTTTTTTCATTGATTTGAGGGATTTAGACTTCTAGTTTTCTTGGCAAATTCAAACTTTTAGTTGTACTTTTATTTTTATTTTTTTGAAATTAACAGATTTTATTTGCTAATCATGTATGCCACATGATACTTTTAGTTGTACTTACATCATAGGAAGCACGTGGGTTTCTAGCTAAATGGGCCTTTGGATGAATTGCAGCCGAAGAGGAAAAAAAAAGCAAAAATCCGAAGAGAATGGAACATATGGGCCTTGACCCATTCAAGTTAGAAGTGGAGGAAAGGTTGGTTTGAGGTACGGGCTTAGTATTACCGATGTCATTTGGGAGAGTGAAGTAAAAAAAAACTCCCACTCAAGAAAGGCAAATCCTATTTAATACGTCGTAGGCAGGAGCGATGTTGGGTCGGCCGCCATACTCGTCGACAACGGTGCGGGAGAAGGTGACGGTGGCAGCCGAACTCGCCAAAGACGGGCTGGTCGTCCCGTCGCTTGCGAGGCGAGTCCTTGACCTCACCAGGGGATGACGAGGCTGGTCGCGGCATCTCGGGGTGAGGAAGAAACTTATCTTGGGGGTCAGGTGTTGTGCAGGTGGGTTGGGTAGGTATATCAACGAGATATTAGGGTTTGGGTCTGGCGGTTCGTTTTTTCTAGGTCCGTATATCATACATCATGCAAAGTTTTTTCCCCGTTTGAAAACAAAGCAGTCATATACACTCGGCATACACTTGTAGTGCGTGATGCATGCAGCTGAATCTGTTCAGCATTGTGCTCATGTGTGAATTGTTGTGTCCGTAATCTCAGTTTCCTCTTTTTCTTTTGCGGGTAATCTCAGTTTCCTCTTTAACATGGTAAATGTTTAATTTGTCTGACCAAACTTGGATCTTCATACAAACTACAAAAGTGCCGGTAATGTTACTTCCAGGCTAAGTTAAAAGAGACAGCAACCCTCGTGCAACTTCTTTTTGGTGCCTACCTTTTGTCTCACTTTTGATGGAAGAGGCATTTCTTATCTCCTTTTCGGCGCATATTTACCAAGCAAATCCTCCCTTTCTGGCAAAGATGCACGGCATCTCACGAGTCATCTACGTGGTTCGGGAATGAATCTAGCGATCCCAAAGCGCCTCCCTCCACAACTTTTGCTTCAATGGCTTTTTATCCGAAAGCAAAAATTCCATAGAAGAAAAATATAACGCACCATGCCGCCATATGCTCACTATATGTGCGTCAACATTATCCAATGTTTTAATGTATTTGTTTATCCAATGTTTTCATTTATTAGTTTCCTTAACCACAGCCTTTGAGGTACAGCAGCGCATGCGATTCGAAAAGGGAAAATGGATGAATTAAAGAAGGAGAGGCGACGATGATCAAAGCAAGGCGTCCTGTAGTAATGCTGTGTAGGGCATTCCGATCCTTCTAAATTCCGATGAACCCGAATGATTAGCGATTAGGTGATGGTTGGGCAAGGTCGCGTGGTTATTTAACACGGGCACATGCTGCCATGGGGCACACGGCGGCCGGCCGGTAGCGGTAGGGTGCGGGAAGATAAGGAACGAAGGGCGGGCGCCGGCCGGCCACGCGCGTTTGCTTCTGCCGATTCGGGGGTTTCTGCCCTGTTGCGTGAGGCGACGTCGGAACCATCGTCTCGTCGACGCTTGCACGCGTGCTACGGATCACCAACCGCTTCCACTACGTGCGTGAGCGCGCGTCCCCCGGCCCCGGCACGGGCGGCCATGGGAGGGAGGTCGGGCACCTACTCCGCTGCAGAACAATTGAACATCTGCAAGTCAAATGATCAAATCACATACTTGGACGAAACACCAACCTTGATAGTAAAAATGAAAGCCGACCCGGACTAGCCCTTAGTGGCGTTGATATAGTAGAAATCAAACTTGGCAAAAATTCTTGAATTTTACCCCTGACGGGGTCGAACCGGGGTCCGCCACTGCGACCCAAGCCACTGGGCTGCCCCGCTCTAGAGAGAAGGAACCGGTGCCAGTTGACCACCTGAGATTGGAGTGAATCGCAAGCACCGGTCGCCACGGAGACGCAGCAGTGACCAGGCTCATGCCACTGGCGGCACTTCACAGCGATCTCAAACTAACTAGCAGCTGGTGGAGCAGATAGGTAAGCTCCATGCGCCCGGCCGGGGCCCAGGAAGAAGCAGAAGAATCTCGGTGAGTTGAGCTGTACCCATCGCCACCTCCCCTAACCCCAAAAGAATTAACCTTTTCAAACATGCGCCACACGACACCACCTCTTATAATCTACATCCTCGGGACATTTTATAAGGCCAGCCGCTCCCACTCACACCACGCTTTCCATCTACCCACATGCTCATCACACTCCTTGCTAGCAAGCTCTCACTACTCACTAACAGAGTCACACAAGCTTAGCCAAGCCCAGCTGTTGATCAGGTCGATCGCCATGAGCAAGGGCAAGGAGCACCACGACTGGATCCTCCGGCGCTGCTGCGGCGCCATCGCCGCCTGCATCCTCACGCTCGCCGTTGTCGTCGGCTTCGTCGTGCTCGTCATCTACCTCGCCCTGCACCCTCCAAGCCCTCCTTCTACCTCCAGGACATCCAGCTACGCTCCATCGACCTCTCCGATCCGGCGATCACCCTTGACGTCCAGGTTGCCTTATATACCTGCACATCTCGAATTTCACTTATTATTTGCAGAGTCAATATTTTTGTTTATTTAAGGCCAAAATAACACCAGTATCAGGTAGAGGGAATCTAGCTAGCTTAGAAGGAAGTCAAATTAGCTAAGCGTATCCAATTCTATCACCAAAGTACAATTTGGACATATATTTTCGTGTCTGAACTCTGACTTGGCTTCTGAAGTAGTATCTGCTCTGATGCTTAATTGGCCCAAACTGACAAACAGGTGACGATCGCGTCGCGGAACCCCAACGACCGGTGGGCATCTACTACAAGACCCTGCACGCGTTCACCACGTACCGCGACGAGCCGGTGACGATCCCGGTGTCGCTGCCGGCGATCTACCAGGGGCACAAGGACCAGTCGGTGTGGTCGCCGGTGATGTCGGGCGACTCGGTGCCCGTGGCGCCGTACGTGGCGGACGCCATGAAGCAGGACATGGGCGCCGGGTACGTGCTGCTGCACGTGAAGGTGGACGGCCGCGTCAAGTGGAAGGTCGGCAGCTGGGTCTCTGGCGGGTACCACCTCTTCGTCAACTGCCCCGCGCTGCTCTCCGCCAGCGGCGGCCCCGCGGGCGGCGCCTTCTCCATGAGCGCCGCCACGGCGGGGCGCAACGGGACCACCGTCTCGCTCAAGTTCACGCAGCCCACGTACTGCACCGTCGACGTGTGACGACGCGGACGCGGTCTGCTCGCGCGTACCGGTGTGCACGTCGGATGTGGGCGTCGTCGTCGGCGGTGTCGGGTTCGGAACTCGGAAGCACGGCGACGTTCAGACTTCAGATCGCGGGCGAGTGCGCTTATTTGCAGGAGTAATCTTGTAGAGTAGCAATTGTGATAGTGTATAATTATCGATTTTGTTACCCCCTTTGGAATCTGTGCAGAATAATGCTACTTTATATATATATACATGGTATAAGCTTATTAATTAATTAGTATCCATTTTTTGTTGTATGAGGAACTGAATGTCTATCAGAGTCTGCTTGGAAGAATGTCTTCGACCAGTGTCATTTACAGATGGTTGAGCAAATGAAAGATGTATACAATGATTTGGGTGCTAGCTAGAGATGGAGAGTGACAGGCCAACGTACGCGTGAAACGGAATTTGGCAGCGCGTCACGTCACGACCGTGCAGCAACGGGCAGAAGCGCAACCACTGCCACAGCCTAGCAGCAGCAGTAGCAGGTCGACTGGGAGTTTAAGGTGGCGCCAAGCAGGCAGAATCATTAGGAGGTACTGTAGCTGTGTTGAGCTTGAGCCGAAGTGGCAGTTTTATTAGCCTGAAAAATTAGAGCACCACCGACGCCTGAGTGACACCTTCGTTTCGCACAGCGCACAGGGACGCAGCATTAGAGCATCTTCACCAGGACCTCCAAATCGGTGTCTGGCACCGCCTTAGCCCCAATTAAGTGGTGCCGGACACATATCCGGCCAATTGGGGGCGCAGCCCACAGCGACGCACCTCAAACAAGCATGCCAAACTTTTTGTTTTAAACATTCGCTCATTAAACAATTCCGGCGAAATTTAAACGAGATTTAACAAACTTATAATTTAAAATCTAAACGAGATTTAACAAACTAAACCTAAACTACGCCGTTATCGGCTACACGCTACAGCGTCTAGCCAACCACTACAGGCGCCGGCGTCGAGGAAGATGCCGCTTCCACGGCGTAGCGCCGGCGAAAAAGATGCGAACCAGCGCCGGAATCATCAACAGACTTGCATACCTCGATGATCCGACGCCGGAAGTTTCATCCGCTATTGCCGTCGGCTACGGCCTTTAGAAACGTAGCCTCGGCCGTGGCTGAGACTTCTGGTTTCGCATGGTGGGATTTGATCTACCGGCGGCGCGCCTGATGGGAAGCCTCGCCGGCTTCAGCTGGCGCCCCCTTCTCCGGTGACGGTGACGCTGCTGACCAAGATGCGACTGTCGTTGGTAAGGGGAGATCGGGCAGCTCGGGATCGTCGTCGTCGTCCGATGCAGACAACTCCGGTGTTGGCTCCCGCGCGCCGGTAGGGAGGAAGACGCCGCTACGATGCCCCTCGTACTACGCGTCCACCACGGCGTGCCGGTAGGGCGCGCAGATGGAGTACTTGGGGTCGAGCTTCTACTTATACGGCATCTCCTGCCACTTCCGCTTGATGAAGTCGATGCGCTCCTGCCCGCTGAGCCGCGGCGCCACCGGCACGTTGACGACGTTCCTCGCCCACCCTTCGGGTAGGGTGGTGTCGTCCTCCACCGGCACGCTGTGGCGGCTGCACAGCCACGCGGTCTCCAACGACACCACGTGCAGAGGCGCGTTGACTGCCTCCTCGCGTTGATACGCCTTGGCCATCTCCGCCTCCTTGTTGCGACGGCGGCGTTCCACCATATGCTCGCGGCGTTGCTGGCCACGGCGCTCGTTGCAGCGGCGAGCACGTTCCACCGAGAGGAAGCTGCGATGACGCCGAAGCTCGCGCTCCTCCGACGTCTCGCGGCTGCCTGCCATGTTTGGCGGCCGATCTGCCGGTGGCGAGTTGGGAGAGGGGAGCATAAGTGGTTTGCTGTGGTGTGGGAAGAGAAGGGCCGCGACACGCCGCGTTTTAAAGGCGGCCGGAGGAGCGGGGTTGGGTGGCCTGCATTAATGCCTAGCCACCAGTTCGCCTGGCCACGCATTGACGCCGACGACACGTGTGCAGGGCGCCGCCGCTGGAAGCCGCAGCGACGTCAACACGTGGACGGCGCTCGAGGCGCCGCTTCCGTCTACGCCATGGGAACGGGCGCGGCGTTATTGCGACGCATCGATTCGCTCTGCGCCGCCAGGGGAACGGGCGCGACGTTATTGCAACGCGTGCTGACAGGCGTGCCGCCGTCTCATCGCCTCGCTATTAATCGGGCAGAACGGCCTCCTGCACAACCCTAATTAGCACGGGCACTGGTGTTGTGTGTATGACGGGCAGGCCACCCCTGTCGGAGGCCATGTCCATCCCATGTCCGGCACCCCCGAGAGGGCCTCCAAACTTGGAGGCCCTTTCGGGGTGCCGGACACGATTTCGCTCGGCCCGACCATTTGGGGATACGGCTGGTGGACGATTTTGGCGTCCGGACCCCCAATGGGCCTTTGGAGGGTCATTTGGAGGCCCCCGGTGGAGATGCTCTTAGGGCATGTACAATGGGATCACATCAGCTTTCTTTTAGCGTTAACATGCAAGATATTTGTCTAGTAGAAGGAGAGAATAAGGAAATGGGAGGTTGCCTTCCCTTAGCTAACAGATCTCTTACGAAATGAGAGAAAGCTCATTTCATCATTGTACCATTTATATTCCCTTAGACACATAATTTCCTACTAAACTATAAATAATCTTCATTAATTGCTATGGATGGCAGTAAGAGATAATGCATTGTACACCTTATATTTTCGCCTTCCCTAGATGATTTGGATGGTTAAGAGAAGGCGTGCCTTCTTTACCATTGTACATGCCCTTAGTTCTTGACTAGCGAGTACCCACGTCGGGCGGCGTTGCGTAAGACACTCCAACCCGCTGACCTATTTGCTTCGGAGCTATCCGTTTAGCCAAAAATTATGGTCTTAACACGTCGATGAAAAATGACCGACGTTCCTTTTTTTCGTGCCGACCCATTCCAGCCCCAAAATTCAGCTGAGTTTGCGTCCGCTACGAACACGCGCGGACAACCAAGGTGACCTCCCCTCGTTCTCTTCTCACCTGACCCACCCAACTAGTGACATGAACGCACTTTGTGTTCTCTCGCCCTAGTCCCTCTCACACCAGCTTCATCCCGCCAGCGTCTGTCCCCTTCACCACACCCCCCGCCCATCGGCACGCCAGATCCCGTAGACACGTACACCAGACCGGATCCCGCCGCCGCGCCACATCTCGCCGCCCCCTGCCACCACCGCCACCGGAGCTGTTTCATTTTCTTTACAGAAGGTGTAGCTCGCGGCCACTTCAACCATCCATGTCCAGGTTGGAGTCGTCTCCATCGGCTCCGCCATAGTTCGACTGCCGAAAAAAAAACGTCCAAGATTCGTCCACCACCACGACCAGCACCGCCCACAAGGTGTTCGTCCTTTTGCCCGAGGTGTTTGGGAGGTACGAATTCACCACCTCTCATGGCAGATTGCTCAGATGAATACTTTTACAACAACAACATCTTGCTACAATTTTATTCAATTTGGTTGTAATAAATCATGTGATTTGATTCAATTTGGTTGTAAAACTATGCGACTTATTTATTAAATCTGGTTGCAAAACTATGGGGCTTATTTATTTAAACTTCAAAATGAATATCTACCCCAATATGATAAAAAAAAAGACATGGTGGACCAAATAAGTCGCCCCGTTGGGTAGTGGCCAGGAAAGGCCGGATAGAGTCGAACACCTGTCTGATTGGCGACCCAAACAAATAAATCCGTTTGGGTCGGCGAATTGGAGTTTCCCTAACGTGGGACGAAGGCGAGGCGAGCGGCGATCTTTGCTGCGCAACTCGAGCTGTGAACCCGTGACAAAGACGAAGGCTCGGACAGTCAGGAATCAAATACAATGGATGTTTACTAGGTTATTGATTCCTTTTTATTACGCAATAGTCACTGCTACAACATAATAAGGAAAGTCTAAGATAAACAAGTTCTACATAGTTGGTGCAACATGATTTGTTTTAATCTTTTACCAAAACAAGTTCTAATGCGAACTTGAGTTACCAAATGCAATGGGCGTGCAACACGTAGCGAAGCGGGCGACAAAGGAGTGTGCATGAACTACTCCTCTTCTCACTCACTTTGTGGAGGGGTAGAAGAGTTGTCCTTGTAAGCAGGTCCAACTCTTTGTCCCACTAGCAATGTGGGACTAATTTTAGTCTCACTCACTCTTCTTCTTGTACATAGTATGCAACCAATCTGAATGAGCATTTGAAAATTCAGGATTTGTTAACTTAAATGGGCCAAGGCCTATAAAGATGGAACAATCGTCCACCAGATTTCAGAGCCACATCATATCGCATTATAGTTCCATATTATTATTTGCTAAATATGCGGTTCAGTTGGAACTGTTAAGTTGAACTTCCAGCAAAATAAGAAGTTACGCTTAACTACAATTGAATAATGGACTAGACCTTAATTTCACAGTCTTTTGCAGCAAGTTTCACTCAATACCAGTACCGATACTAGGCTGTCGAGGCTACCTTGCGGGCGGAGTATATAGGTCATACTCCTCGTCCATTCATGAGCTTACTAGAGACTTACCAAAACCTCATACAGTGTGACTAGCAATGTGGCTCACATACGTTTTTTTCTCAAGATAATCCTGTAGCACAACATATTTGTTCATGACGAACCAAAAATACATTAAGATATAATCAACCTGTGAAACAATATTGTATGAGATAAATGTATCCGCAGCAGAGTGGGAGTTTTATTAAGGTTTGCTCAACTAGAGCTGATCCGGTTTGTTTTCCAACGTCCCACTTCACGGGATATTTGATCACATAAGTTGGGTTATTCCCCCGGCATCTCAAGTGGGTTTCAAAGTCATCTCCGTCGATGCATTGTATATCATATTTCTTGATAAAACTTTTGTAAAAGGTATACCAGATTTTTTTTAGCCGTTTGGATATAATCCAATGTTTTACTTCGGGAGTTTTTCAGTTTTCTATTTATATTTAATCTTCTCTTAACAAGTGTTGAACTTTTCATATCCTTAGAACTGTTCATTTTGACAATCACAGTTTTGTTGTCGTAGTTCATAACGATGGCCGGTATTGGTTTTTCAACCATAGGCAAGTCCGTTAATTGAAGGACTCACCTGCCCATGTGCCTCCGTAATTTTTACTATAAACACAGTGAGCACATTGTAGATCGTAAATCTGTTCACAAATTTTAAAATGAACTCGATTTACTATTTCAAAATATCATATGACTTTTCAGTTTCAAATATAACATATTTATTCACATTGTAGATATCCCATCGTGTTCTGATGAATAAAGGTTACCAAGAGGACAAGCGAGGGCAGTTGTTGTAACATATCCCGAGACATGTCCTGTGATGAACAAAGGCCCGACAACGATAGATATCAAATATTCTGTCCTCTTTGTCAAACATTTTACGTCTATTTCAAGATATGATGAATTTAATGTTTTTTGTGTGTCGTGTCTTTTGTTCCTGATGTGAGGGATACCTATCAATCATTTACAAGTGAAACATTCGACATGTTTTGGTACAGTACTATTTTATGATCAATGTTCAAGATCTCATTCATCGTTTACTATTCGGTTGGGCTCAAATTAGAGATTAATCGCTTATTTACCGATTAATCGATTTTATCGGTAGCCTATTAATCGACTAGTTTTTTTGTAAATTCAAAATTTCAGCACTAAATATTCAAAATATGCGATGCAAAACCAACATTGGAGTACTGGACATAAGTGTTATCTTGATTCCTTGCATTTGAATCAACAAAATTGGCAAAATTCGAGCTAATGTACAGTTTTACAGGAGTATCGGTCGATGAATCGGCTGTCACCGATAAATCGAGGTAAGATACCCGATATAGGCCGAAATTCGAGCTAAATTGGCCGATAAATTGCCTGTCAGACTAATAAATCAGCTATGACGATAAACACGGACGATATGTCGTAATATTATGTGTCACTCCACGATTCACGATAAATTGGCATATCGGCCGATTTTTTGAACACCGATCATGATACCAATGATGCAGAAACCTTTTGTTACCGAAATTATAGTTGGTTGCCCCGCGTTCATGCTATTTTTTCATACATGATCCCGCGGCATTGCACGAACAAAGCCAAGCAAACAGATATATAATTGCACTTCACAATAGTATACAAATAAGCATTATTGTTGTTTACTTTTCATGCTATTTTTCACATAAAGAAAATCTCTAATTCCCGCCAAATCGCGTGAGGTGTCAACTAGTTGTTGTAGTTGTAGATACGCTCGGCCAGCGAGTTAAATTATCCCCAAAAAAAAGTCGGTCAGGTCCTATCCAAGCAGGAATACAGAATGTAAATATTTCTATCATGAGTTACAAAGGTTACTGATCTAAAAAAAAAGGTTACTAGTAGGTGTCAGGCCGCAATCCTCTTTGTTGGGCACGGTCAACAACGGTTTTTTTTTTTTTTGACTACACAACGGGCTTCTCTCCGTGCCCTTGGCTCAACACGAGCAATGCACAGCCCGCCGCTCTCCAACGTCGCCGAACTGTCCGCTCCCTACAAAAAACATCCGCCACGTCACCGATCCGCGCCACCACACTCCAACCCATCCCACTCTTCCGATCTAGTAAATTCAACGTCCCGATTCCAGCATCCCACGGATCGACCCAGCACGCACCTCCCGCCACCTACCCCTCAAAATTTCGCCCTTCCCTCCCAAATCCTCCCAATATAAGAGCATCTCTAGCAGAGCCTGCAAAACGCGGACCCGCAAAACTGTTTTGCGGATCACGAAACGCGTATTTTTTACTCAAAACGACGCCGCGCAGATCAGAAACCGCAAAATCAAACTGCAAAAGAGAATATGCCATAGCATATTCGCTTGTCTTCTTCCTCCCAACCTGAGAAGCAAAGTCAACTGACTCCGTCACGGTCGTGCTAGTACGCGGATCGGATCGATCGATCGCAGCAGCCTAGCACGAAGCCCCGTGCTGGCCGGCCGGCGGACTAGGAACCCGCGGCCGGAGCCCCCCGCGGCGGCTGGCCGGCGGACTAGGAACCCGCGGCGCGACCGGAGCCCCCCGTGGTGGCAGCGGTCGAAGCCCCACGCGGCGCGGTCGAAGGCCCCCGCGGCGCGGCCAGAGCCCCCCGCCATCCTCGCACGCACCGCAGCCGCCGTTCTCGCGGGCGCCGTCGCCGCCATCCTCGGGGCGCGGCCAGCGTGGTTCACGGAGCGGATGCGGAGCCTCCGGCATCCAGCGACGGAGAACCCCAGGGCGCGGACGTGAAGCCGGCGAACCCCACGGCGGTCAGGTTCGGTTCGCCCCCGGCGATTCCGGCGAGTTCGACGGAGAACGACCGGATTCCGACGAGTTTCGTGGTGGAAGTCCATCGGCGCGTTCTGAACATTCCCTCCCGCCAACTATTTTCGAGTATACAGGGCACCTTATATTTGGCCACGAAATCTCTAACTTTCCGATTCCGAGGCGGAGATTCTCGGGGCCCTGCATAAACTTTTGCGGGTTGATCAAATTTGTGGTTTCTGTTCTCCAGCTTTTTGCGGTTTTCAATCCGCATCGGGCGGTTATTATGCGGTTTTGCCCCTTTTGCGGGTTCACGGAGCGGATGCGGAGCCTCCGGCATCCAGCGACGGAGAACCCCAGGGCGCGGACGTGAAGCCGGTGAACCCCACGGCGGTCAGGTTCGGTTCGCCCCCGGCGATTCCGGCGAGTTCGACGGAGAACGACCGGATTCCGACGAGTTTCGTGGTGGAAGTCCATCGGCGCGTTCTGAACATTCCCTCCCGCCAACTATTTTCGAGTATACAGGGCACCTTATATTTGGCCACGAAATCTCTAACTTTCCGATTCCGAGGCGGAGATTCTCGGGGCCCTGCATAAACTTTTGCGGGTTGATCAAATTTGTGGTTTCTGTTCTCCAGCTTTTTGCGGTTTTCAATCCGCATCGGGCGGTTATTATGCGGTTTTGCCCCTTTTGCGGGTTCTGCTAGAGATGCTCTAATCCCCTCGCGGCCGAATCTCCTGCTTCCACCACACTTCCCGCATCCACCGAAATCAGATCTCACCCAGCGGAGCAGCAAGGTTTTCCGGCGATGTCGGGACGCGGCAAGGGCGGCAAGGGGCTGGGCAAGGGCGGCGCCAAGCGCCACAGGAAGGTGCTGCACGACAACATCCAGGGCATCACCAAGCCGGCGATCCGGCGTCTGGCTCGCCGTGGCGGCGTCAAGCGCATCTCGGGGCTCATCTACGAGGAGACCCGCGGCGTCCTCAAGATCTTCCTCGAGAGCGACGCCGTCACCTACACCGAGCACGCCCGCCGCAAGACCGTCACCGCCATGGACGTCGTCTATGCGCTCAAGCGCCAGGGCCGCACCCTCTACGGCTTCGGTGGCTAGATTTCTCGACGGCGGTGCTGTTCTGGTGTGGTTCGGCTGCGGGATGGTCTTTGTGTCATATGTCTTGCAGACTGCAGTAGATGTGATTTGTAACTGCTCTGGCGTGCGTCGTTGTGTCTCGTCTTGGTGTTCGGCAGTCTGTAATACCGTGATTGTTTCAATGAAACTGCTCCGATCCTGAATCCTTACATAATGCCTCATTGTTGGATTGTGTTTCGGTTATCAGTTACGATTGACTGGCCTGAGCGAGTGAGCGGTTCTATTGACGCACTGCTCTGATTTCCCATTTGAGTCAGTATGCCTTTCCATTTAAATCAGTTTTATCTATTCAAGTATTTTACTCTCACTACAATTGCTTTAACAAAAGATGCATCCTTCCGAGAAGTTAAGTACAGTTGCTAAGTTAGTTTTGCCAAACTCTGAATGAATCAAGACTTGTTTCTGCAGTTCTTAAAAAAAGAGATTTTTCTGCAGTTCTTCAGAGTGGCCGTGTTTGCAAGCAGATCCAATAGATGTAGAGATATCGTACCCTGATATAAAAACTTGTGCAAATATGAATCTATGACGCCAAATACGGCCATCTAGTCCTGAATGAGACATCAATACTCATGAGCAACTACGATAGTTGCAATAGAAAAATCTGCAGTACGTAGAACAACTGTCTGAACCTCTGCACTAAACATACTTTCTACTAATAATCAACTCGTACAGTATAAATTATGCTATGTTCCTAATAATCTTGCTCCTTAGCGTGATATATGTTACCACTCCCCCTTGGGCCTTGATGGCTTATCTGAAGTGATCTACTCCCTCCGTTTAGGTTTATAAGTCCTCTATGTATCCCTAAGTCGTGAATTTAACTAATATAATACAAAAATTAAAATACAAAAATTATACCATTAGAAAATACAAAGTCTGAATTTTCTAATTATATATTTTTTACAATATAAAGTCTGAAAAGAAACGAAACTGCAGTAGCTCCGCATCCTAGTCTTTCTTTTCAGTATTTACATCAAAAACCTTGGCACCTGAAGTCATGATTCCTGAACTGTGGTTTGGTTTCTTTGTTAAATCAATGAAACAGGGGATGAGGTCCGTTTTCCTCTAGAAGATAATGCCATCATGGCTTTATATGTTCAAATAACACAACAAAAGGTAAATGGCGCTGAGAAAGCAAAGGCCAATGATAATAGAAATATATAATAGAACATGGAGAAGGTAAGTAGATCTTTCAGTTAAAGAAAAAGCCGATGCTGAACCTAGGTCAAACACTGAGGGATCCTAGAAAAAAAGTGCTAAAATGTCATGTATTTGGATTGTGGAATAGTACATCTTAGAAGTAGGCATGTGCACGGCATCCTATCTCGAAAAGCCTGGTCTTTAGGCTAGGCTCGTGCTCTAGTTTTCTGCGAAAAATCAGTCCGGAAGCCTGAAAAGTCCCAAAACATGGCAAAAATGTATTTTAAATAGGTGCAGGTATTAATATATTTTTCCCAAATGATTCAAACTAATATTTTTTAATGTGAAATAGCAGTTTTTTGGGCCTCAAACTTGGCCTGGCTTGCCATTTAAAGTTGGGCTCTAAGAAGCCCCGCCCAGCCTAGTATGTCTTGGTGTACTTTAAAGATATAACATGCTTTAAAAAATTGTACAAGAAAATTTTCAAATAGACAAAGAAAAAATATTCTAGTATTATATGATTATCCACTCAAAAATTGTAAGTAACTCTTCAAATCATTAAATTTAGTATAACCCAGATTATAAATAAACAAATAAAACATAAATTTGGCCGCATGAAAAAATATTTTGAAATGTCAAAAAATTCTTAACATAAATTTGGGGCATACATCTCGACATTCTATGTGTGCATGCCAAGTTTCACGAAAACCGACATTTTTTGTGGCACGTGTAGAAAAATGTTTCATAAAAATCCATTTTTAGTAATGAATTTTGTCTTTTTCAAACATGACTCATCGTGAGACGACTTTATGAACACGTAGAATGTTGAGATATACGAGTGAATTGTTTTCTCCAATTTTTTTGACATTGTAAAATGCATATACATTGATGATCTTGGTTTGTCGCCATGTGAAATTCAGCCCTAGAAAGGTCATGGATTACATGTTGGAGACAAGGATGGATGTAAGAAAGGAAATATGATAAATTTTGGGTTATTGATCAAAAAATCATATGACTGGTCTTAAGCGCTTGCATGATTCCTCGTAGATATATTGGCATAAACAACTATGGAAAATATACCAATTTATGGTGCACGCACAAATTAGCCGTAAATCATATGGTGCACATCACCATTTTTCTTCCAAAACTCATCTTCTTGAATTAAAGCGCGGTATAAAGCAAGAGAGCAAGGTAGTGAGAGTGATGTAGTGCTGTAACTTTCCTGAAAGTAGGCAAGACCTAGCAATGGCCGGTCTCACGGTATCGAGGCTTACATCGGGATTATCATTCATTCAGCATATCTCCCTGACCCACACAAGACATAAGTTTTGGTAGCTACCATCTCATGTACGACATTCTATTTTCCAAATCGACTAAACCATATCTATCACCCGAATCTTTTTCTTAGACCAGTCCACACTCCAGCTTCCATGCCGATCAAATGAGTATTTGCCCTTTTGTGTATTTTTACTAACAAAAGATGCACCAAAAGAAGGAAGAAAAGAGGAAAAGAGAAGGGTGTTAGTTAAAGATACCACATTGTCATGATATGTGTGAGTTGCTAGCTGTCCAGACCTTTTCCCGCCATGCATGTAGCTAGGCGTTTACGTACGCGTAGCATGTCACGATGCATCATGTAAAAGAGATCTAAAGGGTGAAAGCTAGCCCTCTCGTACCTTGGATCCCAAAGCCATCATTGACCACTCTCAAAACAAGTACTTGAGCTAGCTACATATGTAGCTGTAATTAAGTACTGTACATATCTTTTAGTGTATAGTGTTACGACAGATATACTGCCGATCGAGCTACTATGCTGGTGGATCAGTCGAGCTACTATGCTCTAGTTTCTAGCGATCATCCATCACATGTTGTGACGGATCCAAGAACTAGGTATATAGCAGCAGTGCGGACACGGATGAAGACAAGACAATCAACAAACAGAACTTGTTCGTAATACAAAACACGTATTGATGTACTTATAATTTTTGTGAGCATGACGTTTACTGATAACTTGTTTCGAACTAATAATCATGAGTTAATCAATTCCAGTTCGGACCATGTACTTACAAAGGGGTGTCACTTGCAACACATTTTGCAATAATAATTCTGATTTGCTGCAAATTTAATTTCTGCCTCAAGTATGACGATAAGGAGCACACATGCTTCACGATCTACGGTTGAGAATAACTAGCAACCCATTGAATTGATAACCCAATGCCCATGTATGACATACTTAATCTTCATGAATTAGGAAGTTGTAATCTGTATTTTCTATTGGGATCTTCAAGCATTGGACTTAATGTTGCGAAATGTGTAGCAAAGTGGTAAGAAATTTAAAATGTGGTGCAAGTTGTCACATTTACAAGTAGACCATTCAAATTGGAATTGCCTTAATAATTATTGATGTTGTCAAGGTGAATCAATTTAAAATTCCTAAAATGTGGTGCATCGAACCTAATAAATGCCATGTGATAAATGAGTTTCTACCAAAACATCTAGCGGCAAGCAGTCAAATTTCTCACAATTATTTCTACCAGGAAATCCCTGGATATATCTTATCAACCTTTTGTTGTAAGTTTCTCCTAGAGACTTGGATGGTGATCGACTCCTTCAGGAAGACTGTGCCCCCACTAGAGAAAAATACATGCCATAACAGTTGAGGGGTTGCATAGACCCGCAAAATTCCTTGGTGTGAAGAGTCAAATTTTCCATGATGTAATTGTTTATACGTCTACACTACCACTCTACCACACACATCACAAAGTCTCGTTTATTTCTTGATATACACGGGGGTGTTGAGACATGAATTGTGTAGTCTACATATATCCTCATGTTCCATACATTCGTCAATTACCACGATTACAAATTTTTCACAAATCAGTACCCAACATTGTCCCCTATAATTATACCACATCAATGGATGGGACCAGACAATGCTACTTCTCTAGCCTAAGCGAGCTTTCCAAGAGCATCCACATCCCTAGCATATTTACACAAAACATCAAGACACGGCAGGAAAAACCATAGTTACTGACGGCTTGTTTATTGCCGACGGTTTTTTATTGAGGTCGTCGGCATATGTGCCATATGCAGAGGGCATTTAAAAAGCCGTCGGAAATAAGCACTTTTGTCGACGGTTTTCTCCGACCGGCCGTCGGCACATATAAAGTTGTTGGCAACAAAGGATTTTGCGAAGGGTGGCTGTCGGCAAGCAGATGGCCGTCGGCATATTGACCTGCCGTGTGGATTTCGTCTGACGCCGCTAGTAGTACGCAGACGGATATTGACAGGGCCATCGGCATATACCTTTTTATTTATTTTTGTAATGCTCCTGCCCAATTAAGTAAATCAAAAAAATAGTAAAACATTTCAAAAAAATCTGAGAAATTGGTGACAAACCTATACAAAGGGTTTACTCAGTGCCAAATTTCGTGGTGACATAACATTTGTGGTTCTGTACGCAAAACAAACAAATCTGTTACCAAAATGAGCTTTAAAAATATCTTTTTGGAGCACTGATTTTCTGTTTTCACGGAAAGCACCACTTATGTCATTTCATCCCAAAACTTCGCACTTATGTATAACTTGTTTATATGTTCATTGTCATTTTTTTCAAAATTGTTTGAAATGTTTAACTATTTTTCAATTTTTTAATTAGACAAGAGCATGTGAGTTCGAGAGACAAAACGCCACTCTCTTAGCCGAAACGGAGCTCCCATGGGTCAAAATCCCTCAGAATAATGTGTGTTGTCCTAACATATGTATACAAGTGTTGTGTATGCACGGACGTTATGCACTTCTAGCGGCGAATTCCCACTTCGGGTGCAACGGGATGGAATAATGTGATAACATAGGCAAAAACTTGGCTTTAAATGTTCCTATGTCCTACCCTAACACAACCAAGGAGTCAAACGGATGGCGACGTCAATTTTTTATTGAGGGCCAAGGAAACTGTCTGCAAAATGCCGATGGCTTTTTATATCACGACGACATGTTCCTTCATTGCCGAGAAAGAATAAGACGGCGGCTAATAACCGGCGGCATACGTATATACTGTCGGCGTAATGTATGCCGACGGTTTTTGCGTGTTTACTGACGGTTTTTGGCCGTCGGCATATATCATATTTCCTGTAGTGAGATGGCTTTTTTATCTCTGTTGTCGTCTATAAGATTCTCTAATGGAATCCCTCAACACCACATACAGTGACAAAGATTATTAGTTATTTATTTATTCTTATTATTGGGTGGTACGCTTAATATTTTATCCTAAAACCTATGAAATATTGTATCTCATCGCCATGCACCCTCACATATTTTAGCACGCCTATTTGCATCCGTCCCACACGCAAGCACCCACACACGCTAGCTCACGGCTACGAAGAGAAAAAACATATCTCATTTTTACCGAGGAAATCAAGAACACACATGTTATTCGCTTTATGCTTGTTGTTTTTGTTGGATGGTCATCGATGCAATAAATCATGAGTCAGAGGTAGTACAAAAGGAAACCGATCATTGTCGGGTGCCCAAACGAGGCATCGTTGTTCTTCCTGCCGTATGTGCACGTCAGTAAGAACGGATAAAGAAACACATGCATAAAATAGGAGCTTGAGGGATGAGGGATTGATGGTGGTCCTTGAGGGTTTCATGCATTCATGGTGGTCAGTTAGACAAAAAAATCAAGATGACGGCATCGACTACTATATGGACCGTAGAATTCAAACATGTTTGACTCATATCATCAACATACTTTCACAAATCTTTTTGCATCTATAAGCATGTACTTTGTCAAAATCAACTCCCAGTTCACCTTCCTCCCTCCATCTATAAATCCATGCATTTAAAATTTTATGTACGGACAAAAGAAGGATTATATACATTAACATATACTTTGAACCGGATGTCTGATTTTAGATATGTTTTAAACATTGTCTTTATAATCACGAGATCTTTCAAACAAGATCAAAACTGGATATATTTCAAAATTCAAAAAAATTAAGTTTTGAAACATTATGAAACCAATTACTTTATTGATGCAAGTTTCATATGGCTTTCTGGTTAGCTTTATTGTGGATTCATTCTTATGTTTCTTGTGAATTCATAGTAGTTCGAGTTCAACTTGAGTTCTTAATGTATGTTTCATGTGGCTTTTAGTGTGTTTGGCTATGGTTTCACTATTAACTCGGGTTTATTTCAATCCTCCTCTAAAATATTTGAAAACTATCCGAGCCCTCACTAAAACATTAGTGAAACTACTTCAGTAAATACTTCCTCCGATCCAGAATAAGATTCGGAACTTGTACCTACCATCTGTACTACCCACGTTGAATTCTCACGAACCTTTTATTGGACCGGAGGGAGTAGAACATTTAACCCAGGGGGCCTCCCCCGCAGTTTTTTTGGTAAAAAAACATTAGTTAAATGTCAACAAGACATTGGGCTTTTGTAACAGTTGCGTGACTGATGGCGGTCAGGAGTTGTGGTCTAGGGTTTTAAAAAAAAGGAGGTGTGGTCTAGGCCAAACATTGTCAATAGGACCGTTTATATCTTACTGTCCATGTTTCCACTCTTAAGTTGTTTCCACTGCATACTTTCTCAGCAAACATATAGGATTCCATACAATTAAACTAGAAATGCATACTGAAAATTCAAATCCATAGTTAGGTTATTAGAGAATACAGCTTACACATGCCAAGTGCCGGTGTGTGTCCGTGATCCAAACCTAAACCGTGAGTGGATGAAAATACAGATATCACCATAACAAATTTACAGCGGCTCTATTTCATACGCCATTGATCCAATCTTTAGATGCCTTAGTATCCCAAAAACCAAATCAAAAGAAACAAAGAAATAAACGCAAAAAAGTGCTAATCATACATGTAGTTAATCTAGCTTTTTTTAATCAGTAGCCCCCTGACGAACACATGGGTCCTTCAATCACAAGTCCTCCTGTCTTCTGAAACATAGCGTCCGGTCCACCGCCGTGAGCAAGCAGACATCACCGGAGTTGCGCTCTTCAGCAGGCTCAATCTCTATGTCGAGGTTCAAATCAAAGCAGGACGAGGAGGCGCCACCTTCTTTATGATCATGATCGACCGTGTGGTCCTCCTTGGTGCTCTCCATCTCCGGCTTCATCTGCTTGCTCGGGGCGAGCCAGCTCTAGACTTCGCGTCGAATCTCTCGCAGGAAAGGATGACAATGGTGTCGCTCACGCTGACCTCGTCGCTGGCTTGGCTCCGTATCACCCCGCTATCGATAGCTTCCTTGATGCTGACCTGGCAGTAGTGGTTGGCCTGCTCGAAGTCCTCCATGAGAATGACGCGGTGCGGGTTCTCGGAGATGGCCTCATAGAGCCGCTCTAGGTAGGCCTCGCCCTCGCTCGCCGCCAATGTCGTACGAGGCCGCTTGCTCCTGTGCTCCTCGGCGGAGCAGGACGCGGATGGCGAGGAGGCGCCCATTTTGATGGATACGAATTTCTTGCCGGACCCGAAGACGAGGTTGGCGAGCTCTCTCGCCACCCTCTCCTTGCCGTCGGCGTCGCCTCCGAGAAAGAAGAGCCAGGTCTCCTCCTTCGCATCCGCCGACCTCGACTTGTCACGCCTCTTGGCGATCCCCGACCGGCACTGGAGGACGGTGCTCGCGATCTCAGGGACGATCTCCTTCTGCCACGGCACCTCCTTCTCCAGTGCTGCGCAAAGAACCTTGAGGTTCTCCGCGTTGAGCTCCTTAAACCTTGACCGGCACTCCACCTCGACCGAGCCGTTGGAAGCGCCGGAGTCGTGCGATGAGACCTTCTCATTGGCCTCGCTCTTGGGCTTCCATGGATGCTTTCCATCGTGATCAGCGAGAAGCCATGATTGGCGAGGCTGGTGGCCGTGCTCATAGGAGGAAATGGAGGAGGCCGGAGACACCGGTGCCGAAAAGTGCAGCGTCATCCGCTGAGACGGTTTGCTGCAGATGGAGCTCCAGTTCCTGCTGAGATCCATGAAATGTGTAGGCTCCTGCAGGTGCAAACACAACCGACAGCGATGATGATTAGCATCCGTGCAAAATTAGATCCGAGAAACTAAACTTATTAAGGGACATGCATCGAATATATGATTGAACACTCGAGTACGGTGTAGTACGTACCTGGTCACGGCAATGCTGTAGCCAGGAAGGGATGCTTGAGGAGGACACGAAGGAGGGCGGCAATGCGGCTTTGGTGTCAGTCCTTGCGGCGGAGAAATCGCCGCAGCATCTGGAGGTCAGCTGGCCGCCGCCCAAAAGCGGCCAGCGAGGCACCGGTCCGTTCCCATCCGTGTCGGAGCTGGCTTTCATGGACTGATTGACGGCGCCTAGTGCACTGCACAAAGATAGAACAAACGGAATAAGATTCCACCGTCACCTCACCCATCTATCGACATGTCCTCAGAATCATACTATAAGCTAGCTCTCTTTGCCGCTGTACCATATTTACGGTTAATTTCATGTTAAAACCTAATCGATTGAGATGCTAATTGGAAAGATTTGATTTGTTTGGGAAACAAAAGATGCGAAAGAGGGGAATGTGAAACTGATGAGACCTATAAAGCTTTTGTCCTGAAAGCACGCAAATTAAAAGGTGCTAGCTTTCATTCAATCGCTCACACTCATGGTAGTCTAGGCAAAGAGAAAAGGGCCAGGAGAAAGCATGAAAGCCACATTGCAGGCCAGGGCATGCCGTCAGACAACTGGGAACTCTACTACTACTTGCTAGGCTAGGCTACTTACTGAGCAACGAATTGTCAGAGCTAGAGACATCTCAATTTAGGATGATCCGTCCACCTGAAGTGACAGCGACATACTGCGCCCTGGGAGAACTTTAGATCGGCACAGATCGGGACATTAGGATTTACCTGTCGTCGAACGCACAGGTGAGGCTCAGCGCCAGGCTGCCGGCGGGGACGGTGAGCGTCTGGAGCCCCCACAGGCTCTCCAGCGACGGCTGCCCCGTCCTGCACTTCATGTACGTCTGGTAGGTCCCGAACCCGACGAGCCACAGCCCGTGCCCTTGCTCGCCGCCAGCCACGGCGCGCACATCGGTGACGACGTGCTCCACGGGGCAGTAGTAGCCTCTCCTTCCCCCGGCCTGGACGTGGGCGGCCCAGAACTCAGCCGCCCACTTGAGGTCCTCCACGACGAGCAGCACCTGCCCTCGGCTCTTGACGAGGCACCGCAGCTCGCCGAGCCGCCGCTCGGCCTCCTCCCTTGGCATGTCCCGGAACGACGACACGCGGAGGCTGACGACCTGCGCGCTCCTCAGTGCATCGTGCCTCGCCTCGCCTCTCTTGACCTTGTCCATGGCCGCGCGCACCGTGGCCTCGGCCGCAGCCGTGCTCTCGGCGACGACCACGACCCTGGTCTTGCTCCGGGCGGCCAGGCAGTGGAGCACGGCGCCGACGTCCTCGTC
Source organism: Poa pratensis (assembly GCA_947311845.1). Lineage (NCBI taxonomy): Eukaryota > Viridiplantae > Streptophyta > Magnoliopsida > Poales > Poaceae > Poa > Poa pratensis. The sequence goes on along the minus strand of CAMZMU010000128.1, from coordinate 69,736,060 downwards.
CCGCGCCTGGCCGAGTGGGAGCTTGGCTTTGGTATTGGTTTCTTGATGCTTGCTCGTGGTGGCCGTGCTGCTAGGGTTAGGGTTTTGGTGCTGAGGATCGGTGGTGGCCGCGGTGGTCGTGGTGCTGCACACCGTCTGCTCGACGTTGGCCTTGATCTGCGTGCTGGAGAAGCCGGCCTCGCGCATGACGCGGCTGACGCTGGGGTCGTCGAGGATGGACACGACGAGCTGCTCGAGCTCGATCTTGACGGCGAGCACTGGCTGCTGCTGGCTGTCCACGGAGCCTCGACGTTGGTGAGCCTGCGCGCGCTTGAACGCCGCGACGAGCGCGTTGGACAGCGACGGCGGGTAGTAGTGGTGGTGGCCGTGTCCGCCGAGCAGCGGCGAGGAGGCGACCGCCGCGGAGGCCGGCAGGCGATTGAGTGCCACGTTGAAGCACAGCTCCAGTGCCTTGCATTGAAGCGGGTGAGAGTGCGACCGGAGGCACGCCGTGCGGAGGAGCCCCGCCGGAGCCGCCAGCATCGCGCTCGCCACGTGCAGCGGCGTCACCTGCGCGTTTCCCCGCCGCCGCGCCAGGCTCACAGCCTGCTTCACAACCCCCGCCGCCTCCGCCGTCAGAGCCTGCTGCACCGTGCACCCACCGGCCCTCATCTCGCGCCACCACCTATAACTTGCTAGCTCCAACCGATATAACGTGCTGATGTAGCTCAGCGGATGTGAGGAACAAATAGAGGGAATGAGATGTGCAGATATAGAGAGGGGTGCCACTGCAGCAGCAAGTGGTTGATGTGGTGCTGCTTTATATTGGTGAATGAGTGTTCATCTTTTTGAGCTACCTAGGGTGTGAGCTGAGGTGCTGAGATGAAGGAGGAACGGATTTCGGTGTATGAATTTGTGCTTTTCTTGCTGGGGAGGGATGCGTATAAGGATGGCAATTTTATCCATGGAGCCGGGTATCCATGGATATCCGACCCGGTAGACAAGGGTTTGGAGGGAAGTTTTTATCCATGGATTTCATGGGGCGGATATCCCCTAACTCATGGGGCGGATTGACATGTGGGACCCACATGTCAGCGAGAGAATGAGGCTCCAATAATCCAAGATTCAAGACAACATTTCTGCTATCTTTTACTATATCTTTTGAATGCATGAATTAGTGTGTTGGAAACATGTAATAAGAAGTATTGGCTATGTTCCGTGAGATTGAGATGAGATTGTGTGTTTTGTGGTGTGATTGTTTGAGATTCTACATATTTTAAGTACTTTGTAGTTGAAATACTATTGATTTAATACTCCGATGCATTACTCGTGGATATCCATGGATATCCGGATATCCGGTGGGTTTGGATATGGGGCGACATCCATGCCCATGGATATTTTCATGGGCAGGCCATAGTGACGTTGATGAATTTGGATTTGGATCTGGTTTTGGTATATCCCCCGAACCCGCCCCATTGCCATCCTTAGCTGCGTATGTTAATCTCTCTTTACCTTTCTCTTTGGGGACTCCATTTTTTCGGTCCAAAGTGGATTTTGTGGTGGGAAAGAAAAAGCTGTTGGCTAGGTAGAATGCATGTGCTGACAAAGCAGATACACAAGGCGCCTCAGCTTTTCTCCCATTCCCTCTCTCTCTATCGCTACCTGCAGTGTGTCAGAGAAGGATAGGAGGAGATCGTATGGACGTACGCAGTATCTTTGAGCCTGGAATTTTGTAAGTCATCAGTTGCCTCTAAAGAATGACCAGGGACCTAAATTCTATGGATAACTGCATCAAAGTGAGCAAACTGCCAAACATGGGATTTATAACCCGATCTAGAAGGATTTGGACAAGTGACAAATGTCCCTTGGTCACTGGTTCAGTGGATGCAATCAAGAAGAATTTAACGATCAACTTTATGAAAGATAGCTCTAGTAAAATAGTACATTAAGCTTTCAACAGAGAGAAACATGACACATGCATGCAAATATCAGAATTTCATGACATGCTACCCCTTTTCTTCCCAGAAAAAGTAGTAAGCTTAGCAACACAATTGCAGTAACCTGGCCAGAAGAATACATTTATTTGATGACATAGTTTTAAAAAAATGCTTATAATATATACTACTCCGTATTGTACATGTTTGTGAGTTGTGACTGTAATCATCATGGTCATGGAATGGTTTTGTGCAACCAGCGAGTAAAAATGACAAACTGGAAGAATCCATACATACCATAGGTTCCTATATTTAGCACTTTCATACAACTTTCTCTCTACCTGCAAGAGTTTATGCCCTTGACATCTCTACATGCCACCATGCATATAACATCTGTCTACGATACCTTACTGGAGCAAAACAAAACATAACAAAAATAATAAAGTGATGTGATACTTGATAATTAGTATAAACAATTAGCAAGAAAAATTAAAGGAGTTAGTAAGGCTTTTTTCTTCCAAGATAGAAATAGACTGCAGGCTCTACATCAGGAGCCACAAGGAATATATATGCTCTAAAAAAGAATCATTTTAGAATTTTCCACTTACATATATATAGATACATAAGCAGCCCCTCAAGACTCCATTTAACTAAGAAACATAACTCTCTGACATAACAAAAACATTAAAAAAGAAGCCTGAAATGTGTGATAAAATCAAAAAACTGGCCCAAAGTTGAAAGTTCAGCAAAAAAGAACCGGTTTTGAATCTCTTTGAAATCTAACCCTTTTGCATGGCGCCATGCCGGGAGCGCTGCCATTGTTTCCATGGCGCCGTGGGGTAGGTGCGAGGGTATGTAACCATGGCGCCCCCCGGACAGGCGCCATCTCAGTTTTTTCCAACACCGGTTCATTTTATATTGAACTTTCAGTTTTGCGTCAGTTTTTTCTATTTACACCAAATGTGCAAGTAAGGAGCCCATACATAGTATCATTTAGGAAGTACATACATACTTTTGTGCCTGCTCACCGGTCGTATAATGATACAGTTGATCGCATTAAGAACAGGGAATGTGTCTGATGTTGCAATGATGACGATACAACATGTGATGCTTTTATGTGATCGATACGATCTGATGTGGCCTGCAGTGACCTCTCATCTTTTGAGAGGGCCCGTTTTCAAATTGGTTTTCTTTTCTGAGAGAGATCTCTGTGCCCTAAAAGACTCGGGAACTGTGTACGGCCTCTTTCTCTCCAGACTCAAAGTATAAGGAATAAAGTGTCCCTCTACGCCCATATGCTGTATATGCTTATATGTCTAATATAAGGCTAAAAAACGCAAACAATCTTTGCACCGCCTAATATGCTTATCTGTCTGTTTGTATGTGGGTCGCCTAGTAGTATGTCGTTGGCACCAACATGCTGGCTTTGGTCTCTGAGTCTAAATTAGTTGGTATTGCACCTGGTTGGCTCAGCTAAAGTAACTAAGATGAGGTTCCGCCAACATATGAAAAAGCTAAACATGCAGGCGAGATACATATTAAGGCGGGCCACTTAAGTAAGCCTACCGCCAAGTGTAGCATAAAAGTTGGCCCATAAATATTTACAACCCAAAATAAAGTTTTATGCGTTAACAGATTAACGCAGTGTTTTGTGCTGCCTTTGCAGGAGGAAGTCTAAGGGATTGCCGCCTTCGTAGAGCTGGTGGAGAGATCCTGGGGGCTAACGCCGGCATTCTTGGGGCTGGCTCCGCCATCCTTGGGGCTGCGCTTGTCGGTTCCGGCTTCGCCTTCTTCGCCGCGGGAAGCTTCAGGATCTGCCAAGGAGGGATCAGCAACGGCAACATGCGGGTCCGGGTGTTCCTTGTAGAACTTGCGGATGTCAACCATGTTGGCAACCCGGGTCGCATAGCCGCGAACAGACCGCAGCACGTCCTGCATCACGATGGTTTGGCTGTTTTCGTCTTCGGTGGGGAAGTACTCGGTGACTTGATGAATATCAGCCTCCGGGTACCACGCCGCCGTCATCGCCAATGCCAACTTGGCACCGCCTCGTGCTGCTGAGCGTAGTGTGTTGTCGTGTTCAGCTGTCGCCTTCTCCAGCAACTCCGGCAGAGCATCGAAGATGACGGGATCGCCGTCTTCCCCAGGGTAGAACTTGGCGGCAAATGATTTGCCGGCGCCGACAATCTGGTTGACGATTTCGCCAATTTTCAAGATCCGAGCAAGGCGCGGCGTTGTGGCCAGGTCATCTCCCAGGCAGCCGGCACTGCACAAACACAAAGTTACACACTGCAGCTTCAAGTATCAAGAAAGCAAGGTGACAAAAATGAAGGACTGGAGGCATACCCAAGACATGGTCGTGGATGGCGTTGACCTCATCCAGATGGTTCTCAAGCGTTTCTTGGGCTAGCTGGACCGCCTTTGACAGTTGGTCCTGCTGCTCCTTGGCGTTCTTGTTCACCTGGTCAAGGTTGTTGCTCATGGCCTCAAGTTGTCCAGTCAACTTGCTAACTTCGGCAGCATGAGCCAACGCACGATCATCCAGCTCCTTGGCGTGATCCGCCTTCAGCTTGGTCACCAGCCCGGCAAGATCTGCAGCTTCGTTCATCAAAGCTTGCATGTCAGTGGAGTTCTTGAGAATATCTTGCGCAGTGTTTAATAATTCTACAAATAAAAAGAAAAGACGACTAAAATACTTGTCGGAAAAGGAAAAGAAGTCGGACGAAAAGAAGGCAAAGAAAGCTTTGTCACCTTCATCCTTCTTGCGAGCTTCTTCCAAACTCGCAATTTGGGCGTTCTTCAACTCCACGTCCTGCTGCAGTTCCTCGCATTCCTTCTTCTTCATCTCTTGAGCACGAAATAGCTCAAGATTGGAAGCAAGAACGGCCTGCATGCACGAAAGCAACATTATGGTTAGCGCTATTTAGTCAACGAGACCACTTTGCCGGCTAAATTTTTCAGCCGCCAAAGTGCTCGGGGGCTGGGACCATAGGCTATTTTACCTCAAGTTGTCCGTGCAGGGTGTCGTGGAGTTCGTCCATGTGTGCGTACCAGTTGCGGGTACCGTCACGCATGGTCTTCAGTGTTTGCCGGGGGTCTTGCAACCCTTTGCCAGGTTGGGAGCCAGGATGAGTGGACGATCCGCCTTGTTCGGCCGCCATCTGGTCATCCATCTCCTGCTTCATGGCGATAAATCGAGCGGCATCACTAGCCGAAGCTTCAGCCGTCTTGGAAAAAGTTATGCCGGCAACTGATTTCTTGCCCGCCATCTTCTCTGTAGCCGCCTCTGCGGTACCGGCAGCTGTGTACGTTCCCTGGCACACAACCACGGGAACGCCAACTGTGGGCGTTGTCGGCGCAGCAGCTGGAGAAGAACGTGGTGGCTTGCCCCTGCCGGCAGCAATCTTCAAGTTGGAGCGGAGTTTGGGCATGGTAGGCTTGCCTCTGTAAGCAGAAACATGCAAGTTTGTCAGCACAAACATATTAAAATATCCAAGTCAGGGAAGCCAAAGTTTGCTAACCGCTTCAAGGGAACGTTCCCCACGGTCTCATCCTCTGCGTCGGCAGAGGTGGCCGCCTTCTTCCTCTTCTCCAAATCCTTGGTGGAGGAGCTCAGCTTGCGCTTCTTCGACTTGCTGGCACCTGTATCATACCAGTTTGGGGCCAGCTCGTCCTCTCCCAAGGTTTGTAGCTGAAAAGGAAGCAAGACAATATTAATTCAGTACCTAGTGGGCAAGGATGTTAGTGAAATAACAAAGTAGCTTTCACTACCGCTGGGGCTGGGTTGTTATGAGTGAACATGGCGACGCCTTCAGCCGCCTTCACCGACAGAGGCTTGATAAGCTCTCTAAGCCGGTACTCCAAGGCATCCTGATCAAGGGTGCTGTTGCCGGCGTCGTCCGCCTTGTACTCGCACATCTTCAGTGGGCGATGGCGGAGAGGCATAATCTTCCTCGACACCCAGCAGATGACGGTGTCAACTCCGTCAAGTCGTGGAGCCAACATCGTCTTCGTCAAGAATTCGATCCGCCTAACGGCAACACGAAGTTCTTCCGGCAAGCTGCTGAGCGGCACTTTTGCTGTCCAGCAAGCCTTGTGGGTTGGCGGACCGTTGACGAAGGCTGGCATCCCTTGCGTGCTGCCAGGTGTCGGGATGTCCTTGCAGTAAAAGAAAGTGCTGGTCCAGTGCTTCACCGACTCGATGTATGGTATTTTTGGGTACCAGTCGGGTTGGCGGCAGTTGAACGTAACACTACCGCAGGTTGCTAGGTGGCCGCCTGGTATGGTTTGCCGGCGGCACAGGAAGCAGTACTTAAACAGCTCTATGGACGCAGCTATGCCTAAGTACCCTTCGCACAAAGCCTGGAAGCCGGCTAGCACTAGAATACTGTTGGGCGCTATGTTGTGTGGCTGCAGCCCATAAAAACTAAGCACCGCCAAGAAGAAGGCGGAAAGCGGCAGAGACATACCGCGAAGGCTATGCGAAGCCAACATGACACGCTCGCCGTCTTGGGGGTCAGGCACCGCCTCGTCGCCTGGAACCCTCCAGGAGCATTCCGTCTTTGGCGGAATGTATCCGCCTTCCTCCAGTTCCTTCAGATATGCTGACGTCATAACTGACGGCAGCCAGTACCTGGAACCCAGGTCTCCAGCCTCTTCCTCTTCCTCGACGTCGTCATCCTCGTCGGCGGCAGATTCCGCCGCGGCCTCTGAGCTGGTAGCCGCGAGGGATGGGAGGGGAAAAGTTGGAGCGGCGGTCGCAGGCCCGTCGGAGCTGGGAAGAAGTAGAAACCCCGCCCGTGGCCACGGTGGCCGCGGGAGAGGTCATCGATGCGCCTGCAGGCACCGCCGCCGCCGCTGGAACAGATCCAGATCCGGCGGGGGTCGAAGAGCCGCAGCCAGTGCCGCCGTCGCTGCCGCATCCTGCTGAGTGCTCGCCATTTAGGGGAGAGGGCGCTGCTCGTGCTCGCCGGAGTTGAGTTCGAGGAGGAGTTGAGCTCGGGAAGGTGAGGAGGCCACGGTGGGTGTGCGAATGAGGAAGAAGTGCATCGATGTGCCCTTTGGAGGTATTTATCCCCACGCGCCAAGATCCGTGCCTAAAATTAGGGGGACGCGAGATTTCCGCCACGTGCCCACGATTTGCACGTCGTGGCAACGGCGTCTGCGGCCTCGCTCCGATTTCTGTGCGTGGTGGAGAAACCATCATGACGCATGCCCAAGTCCAAACTGTCGTGGACTGCATGGCGTCATCCGTCAACATTTGACGAGCCTAGTCAATTGACAAGACTGGTGCCAGGAAGATTCCTGACAATGGTCAGGCCGTCTTTCCCATGATGGCGGCAAGTTGTCCGACTACTTTAGGCGGACCGCCGCTTACTTTCAACTATGGAATGCTTCAAGCTCTTCAGACGCTTACAAGACAAGGCGGACGTTGCCGACAAAGAAGACGGCGCCTGAAGAACTCGAACCCTCCCAGGGGCTAATGTTGGGGATATACCTACTAGGGGTATCACCAGCATGGATCAATCCGGCTAGTCCAGGGTGGCCCGCAGTGGTGGTGAAGGCTTTGCCTACCGGGCGGCCCAGATAGCTGACGACCAAGGAAGGCGGATGCCGGCAAGGAGGAGGCCCAAGACTGAAGCCCATGAAGCCACCAAGACCAAGACGGAAGGCGGCATACTTGCCGGCTAGGTTTAGGACTCCGTATACTTGCTGGATACGTATTCACCTTGTAACCCTAGGTCCAGCCGCCTATATAAGCTGGACCTCGGGCGCCTTTAGGGCAACTCTTTGATAGACAACCAACTCATTGTAACCTGTTCACGGCGATATTGCCTTATAGTGAATTATAGCAGCACGTAGGGCACCGCCACCGCCGTGGTGCCTGAAGCTGGGTAAACCGCCGTGTACAATCCCGACCTTGACGACGTCCACCTTCTTGCCCTACGTTCACCCTCGGCTAGCAGGACCCCGTCTCCTATCCAAAATGCCGATACGACGACAGTATATGTGTATATGCATGGCATCAGTCACAAAAATTACTAGTAGCAGCAGTAGGACAGTAGCACATAAAACACGACTCAAGAAAGTAGAACATAAAACAGCCACATGGTGTTCATCAAAGCTGGGGCTTTTCAGAAATCCTGCTCCCTTGAAAGAAGACTGGATTACTTGATTCATGAACTGACGAATTCACACTACGGGAAAATGACTCGCCGCCGAGTGGTCTCAGCTTCGCTGAGTGCTAAAACGCAGGGGCAACTCGGCGAAGAGGCCTACGCCGACGCAGGACAAACAACAATCGGCGACGTTCAGACCACTCGGCAAAAGTATGCTTCGCCGAGAGGGGCACTCGGCGAAGAACCATTTTCTCGGCAACGAGCAAAAAAGACACTCGGCAAAGCTGTGGTCACGGCGAAAAGGAGAGACACGTGGCACCAGCCATTGGGACCCATGGGCGTCGTGATGGAGCTACCCTTCGTCGAGTGTCCCACTCGGCGAAGATGTCACTGTAAAAAAAATATTTAATGGAACTTTTCTTTGCCGAGTGCCCCTCTCGGCAAAGAATGCGCGCGAAACTCTCCGGGTTTGCCGCGCGAATTAGGCCCCCTTTGCCGAGTGTGTCGGTGGCCAGCACTCGGCAACGTTTAGGGCGGGAAACGAAATTACGCCCCGTGCCATTTCTTCGCCGGGTGGTTGTCTTCGCCGAGTGTTTCTCTCGGTGAAGAAGGTGGGCGGGAAATGAAATTTTGCCCCGCGCCATTTCTTCGCCGGGTGGTTGTCTTCGCTGCGTGTTTCTCTCGGCGAAGATGGTGGGCGGGAAAAATATTTTAGTTTCGCGCCAAAACTTCGCCGAGTGGTTCATTTCGCCGAGTGTCCCTCTCGGCAAAGTGTGCGTTTTTCCCGCTCTTTTCACCACTTTTGCGTCTCGTTTTGGCGCCCGTTTTCAGCCCTAACAACGCCTATAAATAGGCCACTTCTCAGACTCGGCGAATGCAAGGCATTCGAGCGTGAATCTCTGTAGGGCTGTAGCTAGGGGAAACCGGGTGTTTTGTTTCAGCATGAATCTCTGGAGGAGATCGATGTGGAGTTCTGGTGAGTCTGAACACCCCGAGCGTGGGCACTGTGTGTTGTCTCGCACTCCCGGCATGGTCAAGCTGGAGGAGAAGTAGAGCGGGCGCGCACTCATGGTGACAGTGGGAGGTAGCCGGCCACCGGTGTCGCCGGAGATGGTCGTGGGGGCGGTGGTGGTGCAGTGCGGTGTGAACCGCCGCAACGTCAAGGTGGAGGTTTGCGCTCCGTCATTCGACTTCTTCGTGCGCTTCCGCTTGAGCGAGGACTGCACTCGTGTCCTCCATGCCTCCCCCGGCCTCGTCGTCAACGGCGAGACGCTCGCGATGAGCCGCTGGCATCGTGGGCATGGAGGGCGCGCATCAGAGCTGTCGTACCTAACGAAGCTGAGGTTTGAGAGGTTCCCACGGGAGGTGTGGGAGCCCCAAGCCGTGAACCAGTTCATCAACAGGCTAGGTGGGCAGCTTGTGGAAATGCTCATGCCGGAGGACAGCTGGTACCTGAGTGTGATGGCGTGGATGAAGAACCCATCAGAAGTTCCTATCATCTACGATGTGGAGGTGCCAGAGCCTGAGCTTCCACCATCTGAGTTTGACGACCCCTACTCAATCACGACGAAGCAGTCACTGGTTCATACCATCCGAATCCATGTGGAGCAGGTAGTCGACCCGGGTCCGTTCTACAGGACAGGAGGCCATTGCTTCGGAGGGCCATCTGGCATGGGATCGGCCGGAGGAGAAGATAACTGATGAGAAGATCGTAGGTGTTAATTATTTTTGTTGTTCGTGACTGTTGTAATTTTTTTCTTTGTTTGTTAGTCAATTATGTTCGTTTGCCAAAATGTACTAGTGTTATTTGTTCATGTTAAATAAAATATGTCTTTGAGATTAAATATATATGTGTATTTTATAATTCAATTTATTCTCGTCAGCACATAGCATGTGTTCTTATCCACTCCACCGACAACCACCTACCACGCGTGTTTCACCGGCCGTCATGCAATTAATTAACAGAAAAGAAAAAAGAAAACTAACATGTGATATAACCCATTTCTTCTAGGTGTAAACTCATGTTTCGGGTGGAACGAATGGAACCATGTGAAAACATGGGGCCAAAATGGGTTCCAAATATTCATATGACCTAACCAAACACAAACAAGTATAAAAGTCCTTGTAGCTACCCCCCTTTCGACGCCCGTGGAAGGGGTAGACGACACGGTGGACTTCCGGTCAACTGTGGGGGGGTTTCGACGGAACCGGGGGCCACGGAGCGTCGAAATCACACCAAAAATTAGGTGGTGAACTATCCTATGTGTTAGAGTGTGGTGGGAGGTTTCAAGGGCCAACATGAGACTCCGAGGTGTGACCGGCTTCACACACAACACTTATCCGACACGAAGGTTATGCTCTTCTGGGTGTAAACTCCCATTTCGGGTGGAACGGATGGAACCTTGTGAAAACATGGGGCCAAAATGGGTTCCAAATGTTCATATGACCTAACCAAACACAACCAAGTATAAAAGTCCTTGTAGCTACCCCCTTTCGACGCCTGTAGAAGGGGTAGATGAAACGGTTGACTTCCGGTCAACTGTGGGGGGGTTTCGACGGAACCGGGGGCCGCGGAGCGTCGGAACCACACAAAAAACTAGGTGGTCCACTATAATATGTGTTAGAGTGTGGTGGGAGGTTTCAAGGGCCAACATGAGAGTCCGAGGTATGATCGGCTTCACACACCACACTTATCCGACACGAAGGTTATGCTCTTCTGGATGTAAATTCCCATTTCGGGTGGAACCATGTGAAAACATGGGTCCAAAATGGGTTCCAAATGTTCATATGACCTAACCAAACACAACCAAGTATAAAAGTCCTTGTAGCTACCCCCTTTCGACGCACGTGGAAGGGGTAGACGACACGGTGGACTTCCGGTCAACTGTGGGGGGTTTCGACGGAACCGGGGGCCGCGGAGCGTCGGAACCACACAAAAAACTAGGTGGTGAACTATCCTATGTGTTAGAGTGTGGTGGGAGGTTTCAAGGGCCAACATGAGACTCCGAGGTGTGACCGGCTTCACACACCACACTTATCCGACACGAAGGTTATGCTCTTCTGGGTGTAAACTCCCATTTCGGGTGGAACGGATGGAACCATGTGAAAACATGGGGCCAAAATGGGTTCCAAATGTTCATATGACCTAACCAAACACAACCAAGTATAAAAGTCCTTGTAGCTACCCACTTTCGACGCCCGTTGAATGGGTAGACGACACGGTTGACTTCCGGTCAACTGTGGGGGGGTTTCGACGGAACCGGGGGCCGCGGAGCGTCGGAACCACACAAAAAACTAGGTGGTCCACTATAATATGTGTTAGAGTGTGGTGGGAGGTTTCAAGGGCCAACATGAGACTCCGAGGTGTGATCGGCTTCACACACCACACTTATCCGACACGAAGGTTATGCTCTTCTGGGTGTAAACTCCCATTTCGGGTGGAACGGATGGAACCATGTGAAAACATGGGGCCAAAATGGGTTCCAAATGTTCATATGACCTAACCAAACACAACCAAGTATAAAAGTCCTTGTAGCTACCCCCTTTCGACGCACGTGGAAGGGGTAGACGACACGATGGACTTCCGGTCAACTGTGGGGGAGTTTCGACGGAACCGGGGGCCGCGGAGCGTCGGAACCACACAAAAAACTAGGTGATGAACTATCCTATGTGTTAGAGTGTGGTGGGAGGTTTCAAGGGCCAACATGAGACTCCGAGGTGTGACCGGCTTCACACACCACACTTATCCGACACGAGGGTTATGCTCTTCTGGGTGTAAACTCCCATTTCGGGTGGAACGGATGGAACCATGTGAAAACATGGGGCCAAAATGGGTTCCAAATGTTCATATGACCTAATCAAACACAACCAAGTATAAAAGTCATTGTAGCTACCCCTTTCGACGCCCGTGGAAGGGGTAGACGACACGGTTGACTTCCGGTCAACTGTGGGGGGGTTTCGACGGAACCGGGGGCCGCGGAGCGTCGGAACCACACACAAAACTAGGTGGTCCACTATAATATGTGTTAGAGTGTGGTGGGAGGTTTTAAATATAATTAAAAATATATCTGAATTATCAAATTTATTTGAAGCATGTTAACTGAATTAAATATTACGTCGCCGAGAGAGGAACTCGGCGAAGGAAGGGCCATCTCGGCGAAGTTTACCTTGGCCGAGTGGCGTACTCGGCGAAGAGCGGACTCGGCGACGTTTTCGCGGTGACTTAGGCAAAATTTGGTCCGGGCAGGTCAAAAAAATCCCCAATCCCCCCGCGCCCTTCCCCGTTCGTCCTCCTCCAGCCCATCCACGCCGCCGCCGCCGCTCCCCTTCACGCCGCCGCCGCAGCTCCCCTTCACGCCGCCGTCTTGCCCCGCACCCACCCCCAAACCCCCACTCATCACCGCCCCCGCCGCGCCCAACCGACCCCCAAATCCCCACACATCACCGCCGCCGCCCCTCCTTCTCTGTCGGCCGTGGCAATGGCGGGAGGCACCAGCTAGCCTCGCCGCCGCTCGACCTCCTCCGCTGCCATGCGCCCTACGCCGTGCCCCGGTGCTTCCCTCTCTCCCAGCTCATCTAGGTCGGCAGCAGCACCACGGGCAGCGCCCCTTCCTCCAGGAGCAGGTCTCCGCCTGCCCATCTCGTCCAGGTCGGCAGCAGCAGCACCACGGGCAGCGCCCCTTCCTCCAGGAGTAGGTCTCCGCGCGCCCATCTCGTCTAGGTCGGCAGCAACACCACGGCCGGCATCCTCCTCCAGCCACTGTAAGGTTTCTTCCGTTCTTCTTGTACCTTGCGAAATAGAGGTTAGAAAAATGAGTAGAGGGTTAGTAGTGCTACTCTCTGTTTATTGTTAGTAGTTAGGGTTAGTAGTTAGTAGTGAGTAGTTAGGGTCCTCCTCCACCCCTTTGTTGTTAGGGTTAGTAGTTAGTAGTTGGTTACTTTTTTCGGTACTGCTACTCTATGTTTATTTGTTTGTTAATTAGTTAGGTGATATTTTGCTTAGTTAGTCATTGTTGTTTGTTAGTTATTAATTGTATTTGTGATAATGTGTGCAGGGTATGCAGCGAGGTTGATGACGGGAGCGTCGTTGTAGGGCAGGGTTCGGGCAGGAGTTAGCTGCCCGTTTATTTTCCACGATCACGCTTCGAGGGTAATGATCTTCCGCCTCTCTTGCTAGGTTGCATTATTTTGTAGCTCACCAAACTAGTCGCGTAACCCTAGGCGTCTCCCGTTCGGAAGGGTTATGGTTAATAAAGATGAAACTCTTTGTATATTTATGTGTACGCCTTGTCAAGGGTATTCATTATATACAAAGAGTTGTTTGTATATATTTTTGTATGCACCTTGTCTTGGGTATACATTTATATACAAACAGCTATATTTTTATAACCGTAGCCGTTTCGAATTGTCCACGTTTTTGGACAGCTCGAGTATGTGTAGTTTGTGTTCGTTTCCATGTTCTACTCCTATCTGAGACAGAATTTCGGTGGCGCCTCCCTATTGTTCTCCGGATACACATCCTCTCGACATTTGTCGAGACGTGTATTTGGAGAGCAGCGGGGAGATGCTGCCGAAATTCTGTCTTGGATAGGAGTAGACGTGGAAACGAACACAAGCTACACATACTCGGGTGGGATTAGGACTTATCTTTACCTAGTAGTGATAGGTGAGTGCATTCGACGCGTAAAATCTATAGCTTTGTAAATAATTGATTTGATGATGCATGAATCTCTTTGTTAAATTAAACACGTTGTACATATGTCTGCATTAATCAGTGTGGATATGGAGGATCGTGAGTGGATGTACAGCGGTCGACCTAGTGCGAGTCAGATCTCTGAGGAATTGATATGTCCAAAACGTATCTATAATTTTTGATTGTTTCATGCCATTTTTATGCTTTTAACACTTGTTTTTATTTTAAGTTTATTATTTATTTGGACTAACCTACTAATAGTTGCAAAAGTGCATAATGTTCTTGTTTTACTATTTGATGTGTAGAAATTATCAAGAATACAAGAGGAAACCTTGTTGGAGTCGAATTGGAACTTTTCTGAAATCTGTCCGAGAACTTTTTTCGAAGATTGTCAGTTTGACCCTCGAAGATGACGTCAAATGGAGACCTGGCTCTTACGAAAGTTGTCACAATTTTCCATACAAAGATTTTAAGCCCGAGATCAGCCCAATCGGAGTTCGGACGCGGCCTGTAGTCCGGTTTTGGTGGAACCCTAAAAGGGGGTGACGGAAATCCGAGAAGATATATAAAGGGAGGAAACCTAACTCGTGGAAGACTCCTCCACCCACGAATTTCAGCCACCAAAAGCAACGTTTTTGCCTCCCCCATGGATCCCATCTCCATGGGGGAGGGCTTCCAAGAAGCCATGAAGGAGGGAGGCTAAGGGGCGGCGCTCCCCCATGATGCCGGCGGCGGGGAAGGAGTTCCCCGCGCCGCCGGCGCCGCCGCCGCCCTGCGCTCCTCGCTGCCCTCTCCGCCGTCTTCACCACCATCTCCATCACCATCTCCTCCTTGTATTCAGTGGTTCATCCTCCCATAAACCTCTGTACCGTCCTATGTAAACATGGTGTTTGATGCTATAATATTTATCCTATGATTTACATCATGTTTCCGTAGTTTATTGTCTTTTGATTGCTTAATTGAATGCATGAGGTTCATTAGAGTTGTATGTCTATATGGTACTATCCTTTGGTGTCCATTATATTTATGCGCGCATGAATCAAACACCCTAGGGTTGGTAGTATTTGTAAACGAAGCGGGGGAAGTTCTGCCGGAGTGACAGAAACCTGAGAACGCGAACCGATTAGTTGCATGTATGGGAGTAAGAGGACCATGAACTTAAGGCTATGGTTGGGGAAACCTTAATGCATTGTTAGTATTTGCGGATGCTTGCTAACAATCCAATCATATAGTACTCCCTCTGTTCCAAATTAATTGACTTCCATTTGTACACATGTGGATGTATCTATACGTGTAACATGTCTAGATACATCCATGTGTGCACAAAAGGAAGTCAATTAATTTAGAACAGAGGGAGTACTTGTAATCCCAAATAGTGGAGTGCATGTATATTTAGCCTCTCCCACATAAAAAACTGCATCGAGGACAATGAACCAAGTACCTTCACTAATTAATCTTGGACAAAGTCACCACAATTACCACCACTTTTCCACACTCATGGTACTGTTAGTATATGGTTACTTAGTGTACTTTATTGCTGCAGCACTAACTTTTACTTTCTTGTATTTATTATCTTGCAAAACTAACTCTCATACCCGTATTGCTACTGTAGTTTTATTTCATAGATAATGCAAACGTTTAGTGTGCATAGAGTTGTATCAGTGGTTGATAGAACTTGAGAGATTACTTATCCTACCTTTAGCTTCTCGTTGGGTTCGACACTCTTACTTATCGAAAAGGCTACACGCGATCCCCTATACTTGTGGGATATCAAGACCTTTTCTGGCGCCGTTGCCGGGGAGCCATAGCGTAGGGTGATGTTCTTGTGTGCACTTGTTTGCTTTATCTCTAAATAGTTTTTATTTTCAGTATTAAGTTGTTCTTTATCTTACTATGGATAGGGAATGTGAATTACAAAAAAAAATTAGGTGTAGTTGTTATCTGAGAACGCGACCCGATTAGTTGCATGTATGGGAGTAAGAGGACCATGAACTTAAGGCTATGGTTGGGGAAACCTTAATGCATTGTTAGTATTTGCGGATGCTTGCGGAAAAATATTTTAGTTTCGCGCCAAAACTTCGCCGAGAGGTTCATTTCGCCGAGTGTCCCTCTCGGCAAAGTGTGCATTTTTTCCGCTCTTTTCACCACTTTTGCGTCTCGTTTTGGCGCCCGTTTTCAGCCCTAACGACGTCTATAAATAGGCCACTTCTCAGACTCGGCGAATGCAAGGCATTCGAGCGTGAATCTCTGTAGGGCTGTAGCTAGGGGAAACCGGGTGTTTTGTTTCAGCGTGAATCTCTGGAGGAGATCGATGTGGAGTTCTGGTGAGTCTGAACACCCCGAGCGTGGGCACTGTGTGTTGTCTCGCACTCCCGGCATGGTCAAGCTGGAGGAGAAGTGGAGCGGGCGCGCACTCATGGTGAAAGTGGGAGGTAGCCGGCCACCGGTGTCGCCGGAGATGGTCGTGGGGGCGGTGGTGGTGCAGTGCGGTGTGAACCGCCGCAACGTCAAGGTGGAGGTTTGCGCTCCGCCATTCGACTTCTTCGTGCGCTTCCGCTTGAGCGAGGACTGCACTCGTGTCCTCCATGCCTCCCCCGGCCTCGTCGTCAACGGCGAGACGCTCGCGATGAGCCGCTGGCATCGTGGGCATGGAGGGCGCGCATCAGAGCTGCCGTACCTAACGAAGCTGAGGTTTGAGAGGTTCCCACGGGAGGTGTGGGAGCCCCAAGCCGTGAACCAGTTCATCAACAGGCTAGGTGGGCAGCTTGTGGAAATGCTCATGCCGGAGGACAGCTGGTACCTGAGTGTGATGGCGTGGATGAAGAACCCATCAGAAGTTCCTATCATCTACGATGTGGAGGTGCCAGAGCCTGAGCTTCCACCATCTGAGTTTGACGACCCCTACTCAACATGTAAATATTGTAAATATTGTGTATATACCTCTGTACATAAAAGTAAAATGATAATAATAATCTCTAGTTAATTAGAAGTTGATAGTTTTACTTTGCTGTCTAGAAACAGATTTTCTGTGCTCCACCGTATTAAATGTTTAAAATTACCAGAACGTGATCTTGATCTGAAATTTCTTGAGTGCAAAGTGTTGCTTATTAGCTTTCTTTCATTAGACTAACTTTTTGTGATTTGAGTTACGTAGCTGTCTCGAAAAATTCGATCTTCACCGACTGTTCAAGTGTAGACAGATTCCTGTGCTTCACTGTAAAAAATCGTGATAAATCTCAGAATAGTATTTTGACTTGAAAATTTTTGTGCATAAACCTGAGATTATGATCTGCCTTTCATTAGCTAAAAGTTTTTCGATTTGAGCTACTTAACTATCTCGTTGAATGTCATCTTTACGGATTGTTCAGTTTTGACAGATTTATTTGTTTATTCAATATTGTACTTGGTGTTGTTAGTTTCATTAGTTTTTTGACGGACAACAGAAATCATGAACACCTTAGTATATACAGTGGCTAATGTTGAGTAAAGATTATAAAACTTGTCAATGCTTGAACATGAGTGGATTTTATTTAATGAGTACTAACCCTACTAATGAGTTTTGTGAAGTTTTATGTGGATGTAGCCTATAAGATATAATCAATATGGTGATATAATATGAACAAGAAGACGCAAGAGCTCAAGCTTGGGGATGTGTAGGTGCATCCCAAGAACATATTCAAGAAGATACAATCATCTAAGCTTGGGGATGCCCGAGTCATCCCCCTATTCATCAACTAACACGAGGTTGTCTCGCTCATACTCTATATTGCCCGTCCACATGTTATGTATTGTCTTAACTTGTATTATAATTGTTTTTATATGTCTTAGATTACCTCCTTTAGTTTTGTTAGACTCTTTATTTTGTTTCTATTGCTTATTTACTTTCACTTATAAATTCAAAACAACAAAAATATTTTCTTTTGTTTTGCTTCTTTGTTTGGTTCTTTATTTTAATTTTATTTGGGTTTTACTTTTGATTTTTATTTAGAGTTTTCCTTGCTGTAGCTAGCATGTTTAGGTCTTGCTTAGCCTCTGGTCTATTGGTTTATAAAAATAAAGTACCAAGTTTTACCCATTTAGCTTAGTTGATACATATGTAAAAAGTGATTTTCTGTTTTCGGTATCTACTGCTTATTGCGCGATTTTTCATATTTTACTGGAAGCTCTAAAAATCACAAAAACATTACTGATGTTGTAGCACCTAATTCTATGCATGTACAAAAATTGGCTAAAATTTCGGGCATGTTTAAGTGCACCTAAAAATTGTGTTTTCCAGCTGCTGTTTTTCTTGACAGATTCTGACTTTTGTTGCAAGAGTGGCCTCTTTTCGTTTTCATTTGATTTTTAATGGTTCTTACCTTTCATTTATAAGTTGGCCATTTAAGCAACCTTTCTGTAACCTAAAAACAAAATTTGATTTAGTTTAATAGCAGCACTTGGGAAATATTATTTATTTCACTAATGTCTAACCGCAGAAAAGAATGGGAAAGTTTTTTGTGTTGAAATTTTTTCACAGAGAATGAAGGAACACCAAACTGTGAAATGTTGAAGAACGGCCAAAGTCATAAGCTTGGGGATGTCCCCGCATCCCTCTTCATCAATAACCCCTCGGTTTGCAAACCTTCAAACTTTGTTTTTTGAGCAACATATGAACTTGACTAAACTTGAAGCGGCTGTATTTTATTATCTATCTTAGCATTAAACACCGGTTACATTAATAAGTGGATTGTCATATATTTTATTTATCCTCTGTTCTCAACGTTTACTTGGTTAATGTATTATTTGTTAAATCTTAAAAATGATATGTGAATGATATTGTTTAGTAGTTTATGTTTTCTTATGGTCGGCCTCAACTAGCTAATAGTGCATATCATGTCATATAGATATTTACATGCATTGTTCTTTTCGTAAAACGGTATGGCAGGATGGTATCCTCCTCTGAATCATTCACTTGAATCGACTTGGCACATGCTCATACATGTTATGACTGAAAAATAAAAGTCAATTAAGTCTTGATGATCTATTTTGCCTCAGAGTTTTAGTATCGTTTTTACGCCTCCGTTAATTTTATTTTGTCGCAAGCATGATTATGACCGTTATCGCTCTCGTGGTTGTTGCTTCCCAGTCTATTGCTAGCCTTCACTTGTACTGAGCGGGAATGCTGCTCGTGCATCCAAATCCTTAAAACCAAGTTATCCCAAAGAGTCCACCAAAAATTCCTATGCATGGTATTTCAAGCCATTCCAAATAAATTTGCATGTGCTACCTTTAAAACCTTCAAAATATTTCCCTTTTTGTGTCAATGTTTACCAGCTCATGAGGAAGTAGTGGGTTATTCTTTATTCAACTTGTCAAACAGACTTTTACACCTGAACTAGTGGCATATACATCCGCTTATCCAATAATTTTGCAAAAAGAGCTGGCAACGGGGTGCCTAGTCCCAATTAATTACAACTTTAACCGCTTAATTCTCTTCACACTTTTGCCCTGATTCATCAGTAAGCAATGACAAACAGTGAAATACCTGCGTGTGTAAACCAAAGAGAAAGAGGGATGATCTGCCTTGCTGGTAGAAATAACGTCCTTCATGGGAGCCGCTCTTAAAAGACTGTTTGACAAGGGGAATACTGTTTTCGTCCGCTACCATTCGTTGATAATTAACAAACACCTCTCAAAACATTTTTACCTCTGTTTTTAAAGCAAAAAGCTCTAGCACGTGTAAATCTCTGCTTCCCTCTGCGAAGGGCCAATCTTTTATTTTTATGTTGAGTCACCATCCTTTCTTTGAGCACTTCTTCGATAGCATAGTTGTCGTTCTTAGTGTAATGTGCTTGTCCCAGAATACGATTAATTGAGGTATAACTATGATGCTTTTATCTTTGATATCTCTATATCTAGTCTTCACTTGAACTTCAGAGGTGCCTTGGCATTTATGTTTTGCCTTTCAAATAAAGGCAACGAGATACCATTTTGTCATATATCTTATTACGAACATTGCAATCTTGTTGATGTTTATAAATTTCATGTTATGAGCTCTTAGTTCGTTGATACTTTTCATTAGGAAACATGATTGCTAAGTTTTATTATCCATGCATCATGCAATTGTTAAAGACCTGATCATAGCATTTACAATCAAAAATTATTTTGTTATCATTTACCTACTCGAGGACGAGCAGGAATTAAGCTTGGGGTGTTGATACGTCCAAAACGTATCTATAATTTTTTATTGTTTCATGCCATTTTTATGCTTTTAGCACTTGTTTTTATATTAAGTTTATTATTTATTTGGACTAACCTACTAATAGTTGCAAAAGTGCACAATGTTCTTGTTTTACTATTTGATGTGTAGAAATTATCAAGAATACAAGAGGAAACCTTGTTGAAGTCGAATTGGGACTTTTCTAAAATCTGTCTGAGAACTTTTTACGAAGATTGTCAGTTTGACCCTCGAAGATGACGTCAAATGGAGACCTGGCTCTTACGAAAGTTGTCACAATTTTCCATACGAAGATTTTAAGCCCGAGATCAGCCCAATCGGAGTTCGGACGCGGACTGTAGTCCCGTTTTGGTGGAACCCTAAAAGGGGGTGACGAAAATCCGAGAAGATATATAAAGGGAGGAAACCTAACTCGTGGAGGACTCCTCCACCCACGAATTTCAGCCACCAAAAGCCACGTTTTTGCCTCCCCCATGGATCCCATCTCCATGGGGAGGGCTCCCAAGAAGCCATGAAGGAGGGAGGCTAAGGGGCGGCGCCCTGCGCTCCTCGCTGCCCTCTCCGCCGTCTTCACCGCCATCTCCATCACCATCTCCTCCTTGTATTCAGTGGTTCATCCTCCCATAAACCTCTGTACCGTCCTATGTAAACATGGTGTTTGATGCTATAATATTTATCCTATGATTTACATCATGTTTCCGTAGTTTATTTGTCTTTTGATTGCTTAATTGAATGCATGAGGTTTATTAGAGTTGTATGTCTATATGGTACTGTCCTTTGGTGTCCATTATATTTGTGCGCGCATGGATCAAACACCCTAGTGTTGGTAGTATTTGTAAACGAAGCGGGGAAAGTTCTGCCGGAGTGACAGAAACCTGAGAACGCGAACCGATTAGTTGCACGTATGGGAGTAAGAGGACCATGAACTTAAGGCTATGGTTGGGGAAACCTTAATGCATTGTTAGTATTTGCGGATGCTTGCTAACAATCCAATCATATAGTACTTGTAATCCCAAGTAGTGGAGTGCATGTATATTTAGCGTCTCCCACATAGAAAACTGCATCGAGGACAATGAACCAAGTACCTTCACTAATTAATCTTGGACAAAGTCACCACAATTACCACCACTTTTCCACACTCATGGTACTGTTAGTATATGGTTACTTAGTGTACTTTATTGCTGCAGCACTAACTTTTACTTTCTTGTATTTATTATCTTGCAAAAGTACCTCTCATACCCGTATTGCTACTGTAGTTTTATTTACTAGATAAAGCAAACGTTTAGTGTGCGTAGAGTTGTATCAGTGGTTGATAGAACTTGAGAGATTACTTATCCTACCTTTAGCTCCTCGTTGGGTTCGACACTCTTACTTATCAAAAAGGCTACACGCGATCCCCTATACTTGTGGGTTATCAGGAATGGATTACTAAGACTTTAGACATCCTGGAGATTGCATTTGATAAAAATCATGGGGTAGCTGGAACTTGGTGCACGTGCAATAAATGCAAAAACCAGCAAAACCAAACAAAGGACGATATGGGTCTTCACCTCAGAAAGAATGGGTTTATGCCAGGCTATCATCGTTGGACCTTGCATGGCGAGCGTGCACCTCGGGGAAAGAAGGTGGCGCGACAGCGCACCGAGGAGGCCTCAACAGCTTTTGATACCGGGGCTGATAGAATCTAGATCAATTTGCTAATGCAGGAGCACCTGAAATTCCAGCCGAAGATGCAGATGGGGAGATGGACAAGAGCACGAAGGAGTTCTATGATACTTTGTTTGCCTCACAGAAAACCCTCCACGCCCATACAAAGGTTTCTCAACTTGATTCCATTAGTCGCCTAATGGCTGTCAAGTGCCAGTTCAACGTAAGCATTAATGCCTTTGATGCATTCCTGCATGTTATTGGCTCCCTTCTGCCGGAGGCACACCTTCTGCCAAAGAACATGTACGAGTCAAAGAAAATCCTCAGTTCACTTAAGATGGAATATGAGCCGATAGATGCTTGTCCAAAGGGTTGCATGTTATTTAGAAAAGAACAAAAGGATGAAAAATACTGCCTCAAGTGCAAGTCCTCTAGGTATATTGAGGTCGACAGTGGTGATGGTCAGAAGACGCAGCTCACAGTGGCCAAAAAGATCCTTCGGTATCTTCCATTCTTGCCTAGGATCCAACGGCTTTTTATGACTGAGGAATCTGCCCCACAAATGAGATGGCCGATAGATGGGAAGAGGTATCGTCCTGAGAAGATGGTACATTCGTCTGATGGTGAAGCATGGAAGAAATTCATTGTTAAACATCCCAAAGCGGGCTTAAACAGGAGTGTAGCAATTGCCTTATCAACAGATGGGTTCAACCCATATGGTATGTCTGCTTGCACATATAGCTGTTGGCCGATGTTTGTCATTCCGCTGAATCTCCCCCTGGCGTCTGCATGCAACGACAAAACATGTTCTTGTCGCTGATAATTCCAGGGCCTGAATATCCGGGGAAGAATATGAGTGTGTACATGGAGCCGTTGGTGGATGATTTGTTACTTGCCTGGAAAGATGGGGTACGGACGTACGATGCCGTAGCAAAGACGCACTTCACTATGTTCGTTTCGTACCACACTTCCCTCCATGACTTACCAGCACGTGCGATATTCTGCGGATGGTGTACACACGGGAAGTGGCCTTACCCAGTGTGCTTGCAGGCTATGACTTTCGTTTGGCTGACGAAGGGTGGCAAGTATTCCTGTTTTGATAAACATCGGCAGTTCCTTAAACCTGGTCATAGATACAAGAGAGACGCAAAGAAGTTCCTGAAAGATGTAGTTGTCGATGCCCATGAACCAATACCCACCATGGATGGTCACGCCATTAAGGCTCAGCTAGAAGCTCTTGTGCCCAATGCAGACGGGAATGGCTTTGTGGGTTATGGAGACACACACCAGTGGACACACATTCCATGCTTCTGGAAACTCCCTTACTTTCCGGATCTCCTTCTTCCTCATAACATTGATGTAATGCACACTGAAAAGAATATCGCTGAGACCCTTTGGTCCACATTAATGGACCTCGAGAAGTCGAAGGATAACGTCAAGGCTAGAGTCGATCAGGAGACGCTATGTGATAGGCCAAATATGAAGATGGACCCTCCTGGCACAGTCAAAAAAGGATGGAATAAGCCAAAGGCTCGTTTCACCCCAACAAGGGCCCAAAGGAAAGAAATTCTCCAGTGGGTCCTGGAACACCTGTTCTTCCCTGATGGCTATGCAGCTAATATAATGAGGGGAGTGAATTTGCCTGGGTTGCGGATAGGTGGGCTCAAGAGCCATGACTACCACGTATGGATCGAGCGGATAATGTCGGTCATGTTTCGAGTCTATATCGATGAGGATATTTGGCTAGTCTTGGCAAAGTTGAGCTATTTCTTCCGTCGGCTTTGTGCTAAAGAATTAGATGTCGCAGTGGTTGAAGAGTTGGAGGAACAGACACCCGAGTTGCTATGCGACCTAGAGGCTATATTTCTACCGGGAATGTTTAATCCCATGCAACATTTGTTGTTGCATCTCACGTCCGAGGCAAGATTGGGGGGGCCTGTGCAGACCCGTTGGATTTTGCAACTGAGAGAGAGCAGAAGGACCTTCGAAAGAAAAGCACGAACAAATGCAAAATCGAAGCATCCATAGCCGAGGTAACACTTAACGAGGAGGTGTCAAACTTCACCACGAAGTTCTATAGTGACACTCTTACCTCTGTTCATAATCCAGTGCCTCGTCTCAATACCGCCAACCCGGAAGATCTACCCGACCTTAGCATTTTCATCGGGGCCGGTGGCAAATCAAGTGGCAACCGGAAGAAGAAATTATCATATGATGAGTGGACGAAGATTACATCTTATGTCTTGAAGAACACGACGGAAGTACAACCCTACATTGAGTAAGTGCTCAGTGTATTGTTCGCCACACTTCCATTTCCTAGTTTGTGGACTAACTTCGATTCTTGCCATTCATAGATTATTTGAGTCAGAAACCTGGAAACATCGAAGACCCCTTACCGACAATGAAAAGTTGGTCCTTTTTAAAAAGGGGGGTGAAGGAGGCAGCGGTTTCATTCCATGGTTCAAAGCTAAAGTATTTCTCTATCTTACACGATGTTCATTTTAGTGCAAGACTTTTCATCAACACTAATATATCACACTTGTTCCTATTGCACCTGTAGGGAACTTCCGACCCGGAGATGAGGCCCGAGTTGAAGAAACTTACCTCATGCACCTATTCCGTCAAGACCTATGGTTCTTATGACATGAATGGGTTCCGCTTCCATACCGATGAATACGAAAACACTCGGCCGCACCGGAAGACAACAAATACCGGGGTCTTATGCCAAGGGAAGACAATCTTGATTACTATGGAATAGTCAAGGAAATAATTGAACTTGATTGTGATTTCGGCAAAAAGAAGAACCCCGTTGTCTTCAGGTGCCATTGGTTCAATCCAAAAAGAGTGAGACGAAGACCTGAAATTGGGTTGGTTGAAATTGAGCGAGAATCCGTCTACGAGGGAGATGATGTCTATATCCTAGCACACCAAGCCATCCAAGTTTTATATCTTCCGTACCCATGCAAAACTATGAAACGTCTACTGGGCTGGGATGTAGTGATCTCGGCACCGCCGCGTAATAAACCACCTACCCCTAATGATGACGACTACCACCACCGCCTAAACCCGAACACATATGAGGGAGATTTTTATCAAGAAGATGGGCTGCCAGGCCGATTGAACATCACCTTGCCTACTATAGATGAAATGGAAGAAGACGACGATGTCATAGGAGTTGACGGGCAAGAGGACGGTGAGCCGGTTGTCAACTGGAGAGACGTGGACCTTCTTGATCGGATGCACCTATCCGATGTAGAGGAGCCGAGCGGTCCACCTCCAGACTATGTGCCAGATTGGTGGTACACTCGTGATAGCGATGATGATGATGATCCTGGTTCAAGTTATGATCCAAACAATGTAGACAATGGCTTCTGAAGCTTTGTACTTGTATGAACCATTTGCATGCCACTCCTGAACTTGTAATATTTGTGATGTTATATTTTGTATGAACCATTTGTATGCCACTCCTGAACTTGTAATATTTTGTATAGAATGGTGTAGACGGAGGAGCAAGCCCAACGTCGGCGCCATCGACCTCCAACAGGCCCGAGTGACTCTAGGTAAGCTCAAGGTCCCAAATATATATATATATATATATATATATATATATATATATATATATATATATATGTCAATACACACACTCTACATCCCATGCACACCCACACTCTAATATCTATATGTCAATACTTGCATACACATGTTTTGAAACTAATGCTTATAGTTTTCAAACTTGTAGGATTGCATAGACGAGGCCTTCGGTGACTAGTGGACTCGTGGACTTGTGCTAGCTCCGAACTTGTGCCATTTTATGCTAGCTGTGAACTGGTGGCATGTATTTGGACTTGTTTGTTTGTGTTGTGGAGTATATTGTGTGAACTATCGGAATCTATTTTGTCAACTTTCGGAGTATATGTGCTATATTTTGCTATATGTCTCCTTTCAATGTTCTGGATGTACTGTGTGTGATCTACTGATATATTTGATATATATATATATATATATATATATATGTGCATATTGTGTTTCAAACGCAGGGATTTTCAAAAGGCAGGAAAATTCTGGCAAAATTTAGCGCCTTCGCCGAGTATGGCACTCGGCGATGCTGCCTTTGCCGAGTATGGCACTCGGCGAAGCGGTACTCCAGGTGCCAAAAGGGTCACCTGGGAATGTGCTTCGCCGAGATGGGTGCTTTGCCGAGCAAGAGACTCGGCGAAGATGTTGCCCAGGGTGACCTTTTGGTCCACCTTTGCCGAGCACGTGGAACGCGCGGCAATCGGCGAAGAACCACCCGGCGAAGCTCAGACTCGGCGAACGTGCCACTCGGCGACGCTGCTACTCGGCGAATAGCAAGGAGGGCACTCGGCGAAGAAGACAACTCGGCGAAATTCTTTACCGAGCCCGCCTTCTCTGGACACGTGTCGCGCGGTTGTGCGCCATGTCTTCGCCGAGTGTCGTATCCCCGGACTCGGCGAATACCTGACACTCGCCTGACACACATCTGACAAGGGACGGGCTGGATCACCTTTTCTTCGCCGAGTGGTGTCTAAAGACACTCGGCGAAGGCGTCGCCGAGTCCCCCCGACAAAAAGCACTCGGCGAAGCCTCTTCGCCGAGGCGAATTTTGCCGAGTCTATTTCGCCGAGTTCCATACTCGGTGAAGGCGTCGCCGAGCTGGATTGAGGCCTTCGCCGAGTCTTTTGACCACTCGGCGGAGAGTTTTTTTCCCGTAGTGTCATTGATCAGCCTCAGGCCAGCTCTTAGGTTTCAGTGCCGGGACTAGCTAGAGTGCGGAGAATATGTACTCCCTCCGTTCCTAAATGTAAGATGTTTTAGATGTTACATATGTTGTCTAGATACATACACAAATGAGTGAACATACACATGAAATGTGTCTAGATACATTTGTGTACATGTGTATGTGGACAAAATCTAAAACATCTTATATTTGGGAACGGAGGGAGTATATACTAGTTACATAACTATGTGTCCTGTGAGTGTGAGATCTATCGTGCATGCAATCTAGCATTCCAAGCTTACAGGTATGTAAATTGCAACCTTGAAGTTCAATATGGCCATATCAAAGTAGGGGTCCTTGAAGCAGCGTTCAAGTGGTTTGCGGTAGTACATCAGGACGAGCAGAGCTAACTGTCAGGGAAAAGCCAAAGCATGTAACAAAGCCAGGTTAACAGCATCATTGACCGGTCATTACTGTGTGCATTTGCATCAAAAGTCGTGCTCGGACAATGTTCTTTATGGGGATACGAACAGCATAAAGGGATCGAGTAATCAGCCGTCCATAACAAAGGATAAGCAGGAATGACTTCCCGCTCACGCCTAGACAACAGATTTCCCTTCATTCAAGAATCATCATCCCCTCTAAATTTCACGACTACAATGCATTTGTGCAATTTTATTCACCTCCATCAGAACTGTGCATGTTTGTGAAGTTCACGAGCCTAATTAATAGTTATAACTTCTCCTAATCCATTGTCACTCCTGAAGAGAGCAAAGCAATCACCTTCTTTCTAGGATTCTGGCATTGATATGTTAGCTAGCACTATGTACGCAAACGCAGCACAGTATGATCTGTTCAAACTAAACTGAGGTGGTGGTCACAGTCAAAGAAATCTTTGGTCACATATGACCCAAAAGGGAAGCAAAAGACCAAGCCCTAATCATCACAAAGCCATTTGCCCTAAAAGGAGCGCTTCAAGGAAAAAAGTATATACGCAGTTTGAGAAACGACTCAAGCAGAGATCGAGAAGAGCAAATACTGTAAAAGAAAACACAAAGACAAAAGCAGAAAAAAAAACCCTAATCACTGCATGCCCTTCTTTTGATCCTTTTTTTCCTTTTCTTTTTCTTTCTCTAGCTACTTAATGGAAGCAGCAGTTAGGTTGCTGTTTAGATCTTTCATGGCGAAGGGACAGTGTGGTATGCCCAGGTTAAACAAACATTAAGCACTGTGTTGTTGCAAACAGCTTTTCAAAGTGGAGCTAGAGTGGATGCTACAAAAGTGCATAAGTGGCATTATCTGCAGGAAAGCTTCTGCATTTTAATACCCCTGGCGCGCTGGTAATGGGAGCAGAAGGTGCAGCAGAGCCACTATACTACCACTCCGAGGTGATGGAAAAAGTGACACCAGTGGTTCTGCCAGTGCAACTACAAGTAAGATTATGTACGATAAGTAGAACCCTCATCGCTCTTCTCTGCCAAGAGGCTATATACAGTATTACTTGATTTACTTTGAGACAAGAACATGATACATATTATTCTGCTTGTCATAAAGGCTCTTATATATGAAAAGTTGGTGAAGAGAGTACCTTATAACAAATTTAGATGGTTTAGGATCTGTATAAATGTAGCGATGACTACTGCTTCCAATCCACCACTTTGTTTCTGGGGCTTCATTTTGTTCATTTCCTTCTTTTTATAAGCAAGAGCTTATAAAGCAGATGTATGTATTCTACATGCAAGAGGCCCCGGGGAACAAGAGGCCGCAGCATATGAGCAAGAGCTTACTTGAAAGTAAAAGCAAAACCAGATGTATGTATTCTACATGCAGGAGAGAAAAAAAATCATCACCATTTAGCTTTGCAATGAAAGCGGATGATACTTACAGTAAGTCATCTGGGCTAAATGTTTGCACTTTGCACCCTCCTCCATCAGGCATGATGGGCTGGGCTCAGGAGCACAAAATCGGAGCAAGAAAGCAGTGAAAACGTCCACCAAGGACTAACATTCACATTTCAAAGAATTTTATTACTCCTGTTAGCTTCAGAGCATCAAGATTTATAGAATATCTTAAATAAATATGTTAAGTGGACATGATCTGCTTCAATTTTCAAATCAAGGCATTGGCCGATGTAAAATAAGATTTTATTTCCAATGATAATATTTTTCTTTCCAAATTGGAGGGAAATCCACACACACAACCCTTATGGCAGAATTACAGAGTCAAATGTATGCACGTTAACTAGAACTCAGGTCACAAGAACAATGTGGAACCGAGCAATGGCCATGACAAAACTTGACTGCAAGTGCAATGGACATGTCTAGATAGCAGCGAAGTACTCCTTGCTGCCCTTAGGGTCGGGCTTCATTGACTTTTCCCCGGGTTTCCAACCTGCCGGGCAAACCTCATCTGGGTTTTCTTGGACGTATTGCAGAGCCTATCACGACGGAAAATGTTGATCAGATTATAAAAACGTGTATGTCCATTTCTAATGAATGTTACAACTTGTATAAATAGCTACTAGGTACAAGATTTGCTTCGTTGGACATTGGCTCAATAAACAGTAACTAAAAGTATGAAATGCCATGTATCCCTAAAGAGTGTCAAGCTAGCACTAACAAAAACTGAAAAAAAATCATGAAAATGCACGTTAAGCGAGATGCATTTTTTTCTCTTGTTAATCAACCTGAAGGGTTCTCAAGGTCTCATCCACACTGCGGCCAATACCAAGGTTGTTAATGGTAGAGTGCTGAATGACACCCTCCTTGTCAATGATGAATAATCCTCTCAGAGCAATTCCCTGGTACAATAATGTTGAGGACACTCATGAAATTTCATAATATGCAAGGAAAAGCATAATAAAGGAAAAACATCCAGCAGTATGAGCAGGTCATATGTAACGGGCAGGTGGTGAGAAAACAAAATAGCAGTATACCTGATCAGGGATCAATAGACCAAAAGACTTCGAGATTGATTTGGTGACATCAGAAACCAGCGGGTATTTCAGATCACCAAGCCCACCAGATTTCCTCTCTGTCTGCACCCATGCAAGATGGGAAAACTACAAGCAGAGAGCATTTCAAGTGTGAAGCTAGTAGGAGACATTAATATAAAGGTTGTGGTTACGTATTACTTAATAGAACAATTACAGTGAGAGAGGCGTTTTGGCTCCCGAGCTCATATGCTACTGGTATATTAGACCAAATTAAAAAATAGTAAAACATTTCCAAAAATTCTGAAATTTTTTGGTCATGAACATATACATGTTTTCTAAATAAGTGCAAAGTTTCGTGATGAAATGTCATGTATTCTGCTCTGTGCAAAAATAACAAAATCAGTGCTCTAAAAAGTATGTTTTTGAAATTGCATTTTGACCATGGATTTGTCTTTTTTGCACAGGGCATACCAGATGTCATATCACCACGAAATTTGGCACGTATGTTTAACATTGGTATGTGTTCGCCTCCAAAAATTTTCAGATTTTTTTAAAATGTTTTAATATTTTTAAAATTTGGTTTAATATAACAGGTGCATATGAGCTCGGGAGTCAAAGTGGATTTCTGAATTAGAGTGAAGAATAACTATAAGACTAAAATCAAATGCTTAATGCAAAAGCAGGACATAAGAAGAAGACAGAGTAGAGATACTGCATGCAAGTCACTCACTTGTGTATAAGTTAGGCTACTAAGTTGAGTACAACAGTGCACTTTCTAAACAGAAGGGATGGGAGGACAAAAATATGTTAGCCCTACATCATTCTTAATGGAGTTGATGAGTATATTTAACACGTGAAGCCAAAAACAATCTAGCTGATTCTCTGATAAATTATACTGTAGCTCGGGTTCTGGGAACAAGGCATATAAATTTTTTCTGAAGTCAAACAATGTAAAATATGACCAAATTTATAGAAAAACTATCAATAATTATAATATTCTGTAGATATGCTAAATTTAATTAATGATGTATCTAATAAGATTGATTTGACATTGTAGAGATTGATAGTTTTGTCTAAAATTTGGTCAAACTTTACACGCCTTCTTTTACGGAACGGAGGGAGTAATAAATACAGAGGATCATTTTACTTTTGTATTCGCATTAAGCATAATCGATCGCATAGTTGCGTCCAAAAATATAGAAACATCCAACATTCATTGCAATGTTAGCTCTTACGCTCCAAACATGCCTGCATCTAATTTTCACACTAAGAAGAAACAAAATTATTTGCTAACACAAACAGATGTACACAGTTAATTTCGGGATGAGGAGCTTTTAATGCATGTCAGAGCTGGAAAAATAGTTTTCAGATAGCAGCTGCATGTCCAAACAGTTTCGGGATGGAATATATTATGGAAGTAATGGGGGTTAGCTTCTCTAAAATCTGAACAAGCACATATATGCGGTAGGTACCCGTAACAACATGGAAAGTCACACAGACGAAAAATTGCATACCACACTATCAACTGAAACACCAAGAATTTCGGTGTTTATCTTCTCGAACTCCTCGTGTCTGTCGCTGAAAGCCGTAATCTCTGCAAAGATTGCACGTATGATGCATTTTAGAAGGCCAAACGGAAAGAAATATTTGCCGTCAGGGAGCACGAGATGGTTAGCGCACCAGTTGGGCAGACGAAGGTGAAGTCCAGAGGGTAGAAGAACAGAATCACGTACTTCTTCCCAATGTAATCAGATAGCTTGACCTGTAACAGTTACAATAGGACGTCATCAAAAAAATGGTATGCATAGAGCAGGCCACAGTCTAAACAAGCTAGTAACACGAAGTCGAATCAACGAACGAGCGTGAAAAATGCAGCTGGCTACGGCCATACATTGATGAACTCCTGGTCGAACACGGCCTCGGCCGCGAAATCCGGCGCCTTGTTCCCCACCAGCGGCAGGTCGTTCTGCGGACACACACAGGCACACGCATCCAAACGTGAGAAATCGAACTGAAGGCAACCAATAACAGCGCGAAAATCAAAGCGCGACGGAGGGACAACCTCGGCCGCGGCGCGGGCGACGAAGCTGCGGGCCCTGGCCGTCCTGGAGCTGGCGGCGAGGCGGGAGGGCCTGGCGGCGGCGGCCCCGGAGAAGGAGGCGCGGGGGAAGGAGAGGCACTGCGGCGCGGCGGGGTTCGGCTTGGTGGACGCGACGAGCGCGGCGGCCGGGAGGCGGATAAGGCGCACGCCATGGCCGTAGTGGTTGTCAGGCGGGGAGTGCCGGGAGGGGATTAGGTAGATAGGGTTCTCGGGTTTTGAAGAGGCCGTTTAAAAGGAGGACGTGTCACTCGGCAGTGCCTCGCCTCGTGGCCCTCTGAGATGGGCCGGAAACTAGTGCGTTCTGGGCACGGGCCTGGCGGGTAAAGTCCGTGTAATTTTCGGCCCAATGCGACGTCATCTCGAGGTTCTCGCCGAACTTTTTTCGCGGAGCCTCCGCAGAATCCGACGGTGGTGGAGGGGGGGGGGGGGGGGGGGGGGGGGGGGGGGGGGGGGGGGGGGGGGGGGGGGGGGGGGGGGGTCCCGGCGGCAGGGCCCCACCATCTCCTCGGGTGTCGGGACCGTGGATAAATAACGTGGGTTCGATCGTGTCGCACGCTCGCACTACGCTGTTTCCTTTCGCCGTCTCGGCTCACGGTCGCCAGTGTTTTCGCGATGCGGTCCTTTTGTAGTGGCTTATTTCGCATTCCTGTCCTTCGTGTGCGTGGAACAGTACGAATCTTTTTTCCATTGGATTTGAGCCTTAATAGTTTGTTTCGGGAGCTACATGATTGTCTACTTTATTTTCTTGTCAATGTAGGGCAGGCTAACATATACTCCCTCCTTTTTAAATATTTTTTATATAATATGTTTTAGTTTTTTTACCACATTCAAATATATCTACATGTATCTAGACACATTTTAGTATGCATATTCACTCATTTCAATCCCCATCTAAACAACATGTGCAATATCTAACACGTCTTATATTTATGAACGGAGGGAGTAAGTAATATTTTTTTATTTGCCGTCGGTTTAATTCTTATTTTCTAAGATTGAGATCGGTTGTCGTTCTCGTGTTGACTCACCTGTGCCACACATGATAATAACAAACGTCAAAATAAATTAGTATATGACACACAATTTGGAAAATTTACATTTTCGCTCCTTCGACGGTGTAAATCTGCCAAACAGTACAATACATATCACGACTAACTATGCTTTAAGAGAAAAAGATGAAACACATCATTGGTCACAATAATTTTTACGATATGAGTAGGATGTGATACATTGCGTAATCATGTCGTAGCCTAGCCTGTTGTTGAGGAACTGCGCGCTCTGCACGAGGGTCCTCCAAGAGTGGGTCTCTGTCGCAACCATGGCCATGGCCGTTGTGTGGATGATGGCAAAGCCAGATACTGTGTGACGTCACGTAGCTTCTCGAGGAGAAGATGACGACATGTTGTGCACCCAAACCCGCGAGCCTTTAAGGGATTGATAGAGCATTCTGGATGGCTGGGGCGACCTAAAGGGTGCATAAGCTGTTCTACATGGGTTTGCGAGGTGCGCGTCCTCATGGAGATAAAGGTCGCTGGCGGTGTTGGTGATGGCGAGCATCCATGCAAGCGTTGTGCGATTTTGACTGTCGTCGGTACTCGAATGGGGGCGGCATGCCGACATTAATGACCATCAAGTAGTTGTATTGTGTGTCAGCAATTTTGCCAATGTGGGAGTGCGCGAGCACGATGGTACGAGCTATGGACTGATGTGTGAGCGCCCACACAGATGCACACATACATATGGCTTCGAATGAGATGCACCTTGTACCATGTGGAATAACCAGAGTCGTGCAGAGAGGACCGGAGTAAAGCGGACAATGAGATCTTCGTGACAACAATCGACCACCGAAGGCGGAGATAACAAACATGTTGACAATGATTGAAGGCCTCCGGCTTTGAGCTAGGAAGACTAAGAAGAGCACTAGTAAGCTATTGGACATAGTATCGAGCCTTGGCGAACCAAACGACATTTGCACTCTTCGTGCAAAGGCTAACAGAGGAGTTGGGGACTTCAAGGGAAGATAGATGCGAGAAAGGCAAGGCCAAACGAGGGTTTAGAGGGCGAGGAGAAACATGACGAGAAGATTGAAGAGAATGTCGAATGACTATATGAAAAGTAAGGACGACTATGTTGCATAGAATTCACGAATCATGCACGAGAGAATGGAGCGCTTTGGGGTTCAGCGAGGCATAGTGGATCCTTATTGTGTCTTTGGGGTGTTTTGGATGCCTATGATTATACTACAAATTTAGCAAGTAGCAACTCTAACGCGGACTTTTGTCTCTCGAGTGAAACGTACCTGCTATGCAGGAAAAGTATATAGAAAATCAAAACATTGTCATAAAATTCTGAATTTTTTTATACTTGAGATTACCAAGTATTCTACTCGTGTAAATGTTTGGCTAGTAAATAATTCTCGTTGACTTCTTGACAAAAAATTGAAATTTCTAACGAATATAGCGTGTATATAGCGCTACTTTGGACAAATCTTTTACCTAGGTGCAATAAAAGTCATTTCTGACGAATTTGTTTGTACGGGTACAATACCTAGTAGTGTTTGTGCAAATGTTAGTTTCGGAACTTTTTAAACATTTTTAAATTTCTTGAATTATTTTCAGATATCAGGGTGTATGGTACCAGGTTTTCCTATGTATTTTCCGTAGCAACTCGCCTAAAAAAATGTTACAAAACCTAGTGTCGAAAAAAAAGTAACGTCAGGTACCGACATGACGCCACCAAGGCGGCACCAATCAAAGCACGTCCCGCGGGCTCCACCCTAGCGCTACTTTTACATACAGACCCTCCGAAGAGATAAAATAACCACGTCGCAGAAACCCCCGCCCCCTCCGTTCCGTCGGCTTCCCTCCACATACCTATCCGAGTCGCAACAGGCAAACGCTACCAATTTCCCTCCTTTCCCTCGTTTTCTTCTCTCCTCACGCTTTTCCCCCTTAACCCCCTCGCCTCGCCGCCGCCCCACCTCCCGCCGCCGACCTCGCCGGAACCCTAGTGCCGGACGCCGCGTCGGGTGCGATCGCCGGAGAGCCGATCAAGACCGTGGGTTTCGTTCTACGCGCCGGGTGATCGCCCGATTCCGTGGCGCCGCTGTCCTCCCGCCGGACACCATGTCGGGAGGTGGCCGGCCGCAGGCGGCGCAGCAGATCGTGCAGTCGGTGCAGCGCCACGCCCCGCTCTTTCCGCGGCGGACGCCGTTCTCCGTCCCCGGCGACTACCACCGCTTCCCCCTGCCGTTGCCCTCGGCCGCCGCGGCAGCAGCGTCCGGAGGCAGCGTCGGCGGCGATGTCGAGGAGGGGATCGTCACAAGGACGCCTGTAAGTTGCCGCTTCCAGCTTACCGGAAAGCTTTACTAATTACCGATTGCTTGTGTTTGGGGTTTTTGGTACGGATTTGGTGAGGTTTTACTGCAGTTCGAGCTGTCATTCAGCGGAACATGTTATGCGAAAATTTAGCAGCTCCCTTGCAAGTATCTCCCCCCGTGGTGTAGGTGTCTACGATTAGGATGCTGATTTCGGTGGAATTGTAGGCAGCTTGTTTACTTCTCGCTGAATAATCCGGGAAGCTCACAAGTACCGCTGATGTGAAGCTTCCATCGCATTAGTAAACGTGGCGTCTGTTAACTGTCTGCTACTAATGTCGACTACAGAGTGAGTAGTTTCTGCAATGCGGTTTGCTGGTCCCGAAGAACTTATGGTTTGGGATGGTAGGTAAGGTTTGTGTGGCAAATGTTACAGGACATGTTCCTGAATCCTTCCCTGCTGCTTGAGAGTTGCTTCGTATCGGCTTGGTAGGGTACTTGATCAGGATTTGGTGCTTTTAACCATCAGTTTAGATGTGCATTCTCTGTTGTTTCACTCAGTTACTTGCAACTAGGATTGAAGGGTCTCACTTCGGGTGCTTCTTTTATGTTTGTGCTAATTTAGTTGTTACTACTGCAAGTCGTCATGCCTGAGCTATCAGTATCTGCACCAGAATTCGTTGCTTATTTAGTTGACACCAGTGCAATTTGCTAGAAAGAACTGTTTTATCTGGAGCACCATGCTCATTCCCGTTTAAACATACAATCTCGTCGAACTTATAGCAATTGTACATATATCTTTCTAGATTTATGGTAAATGGTATCTTAGATAGTTCAAACAAATTTTCAGGTTGAAGCCTAACAAGTATAGTTGTGCTTTAGAGATATTCTGAATTTCTTGGTGAAATGTAAGATTATCCGTTGGGATTATTGGTAGCTACAGTATGATCACCATGCATAAGTCATAGGCTGACTGCAGAAATACTTGATACTGCTGATACTTTATAGATTTATGATCATTTTATCATGTATAGTTCACACAGCTTTTTAGGTCGAAGCTCAACAAGTATAGTCATGCTTTTAGGGTTATTCTGAATCAATGAAGTAAAATCATCAGTTGGGATTATTGGTAGCTTTGGTATGATCACATTCATCAAGTCATAGGCTGACTGCAGCTATACTTGACAGTTGACAGCTGATAACTGCACATGTTTTTTCTTGGATCCTTGGATTGTTTTGAAATCTAGGGATTGCGGTTAATTTTATGCAACTTATTATTCATGTGTTGATTATGTGGTTGATAAACATTTGTGTGGCCCCTACCATATGTGGCGTTTTAACTTACCACAATACACTTGTTGCATACAATTTCTTTTGCGAAACATCCTTCATACTTTATAATTTGAGGTCTGTTGTGTAGCATTTATCATACGCTGCAGATGGTTCGACTTGCGGCCATTTCTAATGTAATTGGTCACTGAATGATACTGTTCCTCCTCTGGCAGCTAAAAAGAAAAGCTCTATGTGCAGAAAGCAGCGCTGCTGAGTCAACTGAATGCATTAAGATAACTAGCCCTGGGTTTACTGAAGGAGTTGGCAGTCCACTTATGACCCCAGTCTCTGGAAAAGCTACTAGTATTTACAAGTCGAAGGCTAAAGACAGCAAAGCTGTACCTCAGACCCCTATATCAAATGCTGGCACGTAGAATTTTAAATTCTGTGAATCAAATAATTTGTTTCACAACTTTTGGTTTTTACTTCATATCAGTGTTCTCCTTATTGTTTTAATGCATGAACCTTTGTGTTTTCCAGGTTCACCTGGCAATCCACCCACTCCTGTTGGTTCTTGCCGCTATGACAATTCATTAGGTTCATCTCATCTCAAACAATCTGCAATTCTGGTTACCTAGACTGTTGTGATCCGCCATTATGGTCACTTTTTTAGATCTGGGTACATCATCTTGTTTGATAATCTTTTCCTGACATCTCTTTTTGTGATGTTTGTTCAGGACTGTTGACCAAAAAATTCATTGGTTTGCTCAAGAATGCTGAAGATGGCATTCTAGATTTAAATAATGCTGCAGAGACATTATTTGTATGGATTGGTCTCTCACTAGAGCTAGTCTATTTCCTTTAGTTCCTTTTGACACAAGCTTATACATGATTTCTAACAACTCAGGTTCAAAAAAGGCGCATATATGACATTACAAACGTCCTTGAAGGAATTGGCCTAATAGAAAAGAAGCTTAAGAACACAATCCGTTGGAAGTAATCTTTGTCTCCCTCATTTCTTAACCATGTATGCCTGTATTTATGGTGCAAAATGCTAAGCTCTCAACACTGCAGGGGTTTGGATGATTCGGGAACTAACTTGGATAATGAAATTTCGGATCTGCAGGTATGTATTTTCCCAATTTTAGTATCTTGTAATCAAGTTCAAATGATCAGACTTATGGTAAATGTGTCTGAACATGTAAATAAAATATTTTAATCTAAGGAGCCTTTGGTGTGACCTTTCTTCCAGGCAGAAGTTGAAAAACTTATTCTCCAGAGCAGGAATTGGATGAAAGTATAAGGTTGGTAGCTTCTGGTGGTTGCAAAATTATTAACCGCAATTTATCTGCTACCTACATAAAATAGTATATGCCCTGAATTTTTTAATCCTCCAGTGAAATGCATGAAAAGGTCAAGGAGTTAACTGAAGAGGAAAGCAATCAGAGGTAAATTATAATCCATGTTTGGTTTTTGGACTTATTAGCATGCCATGTTTAATCATGTACTAATTCATTTTTTGTAATTCTTATCTTTAGGTGGCTATACCTTACCGAGGATGACATCAAGGCACTGCCCTGCTTTAAGGTTCGTT
Organism: Poa pratensis; assembly: GCA_947311845.1. Lineage (NCBI taxonomy): Eukaryota > Viridiplantae > Streptophyta > Magnoliopsida > Poales > Poaceae > Poa > Poa pratensis. Next base: position 69,698,519 of record CAMZMU010000128.1, on the reverse strand, counting down.
TATTTTACTAAGGAATCCAGTGTTACTTTTTCTCAAAGTTAGTCATCTTATTGTTGATTATTCAGAGGTTGCTTCACACCATATACACATATCTGTGTGGAGATAATTATGTTGATGTTCTTAACAAAATATTTGTTGCGAGGTCATATGAACTTTGTTGTTTTACAGAATCAAACACTAATTGCAATAAAGGCACCCCATGGTACTATGCTGGAAGTACCAGATCCTGATGAGGTAACAAAACAAGGAAAATAATGATCTCCCCATCCACCTTCTATGTTTAGTTGTTATGAGCTATTTGCTGAGTTCTGTTCATCTGTTCCATAAGCAGGCTGGTGATTACATCCGCAGGAGATATAGAATAGTTATAAGAAGTACAATGGGTTCAATCGATCTCTACTTGGTTAGGTGATGCTTTAGTCTTCTCTTGAGGCTTGTTATCTAATGGTAAATTGTCTGATTAACATGTTTATTACAATAGTAAATTTGAAGGGAACTTGGAGGAGCTGGTTGGTGTTGAAACACCTAAAAAACATACAGATGTGGCAATACCTGCCGCCATGGAGGGCTTCAGAACCATACAAGCTGGACAAAGCAGCAGATCAAAGGACAAAGCAGCAGATATTCAGCATACCCATAAAATTCCTGATCTAAATGCTCAAGATTTGGGAGGGATGACCAAGATCATTCCAGATGTTGATGTAAGTTAGATCGGAATGAAATGAAGTTTACTTTTTATATAATTATTTTTATGAAACATGGGGAAATATCATAATAACATAAATAACATCTTATTCTAACCTTTTTGACCTCATAAGAAATTATTCGTACATCTCATCACTACATTAGTTGCAGTCTGAATTCTTGATCTTTATTCTAAAGCAGTCAAGCTTCTGGTAGCGCTAACAACAATTTAACTTGTTTTTCGTTCTATATTATGTTCTTCTGATATAATACTCAAGACTCTCAAAGATACAGTGACTTATGATCCTGACCACACTTTTGCAGACTGATGCAGACTACTGGCTTCTCACTGATGGCGATGTTAGCATGACCGATATATGGAGAACTGCACGTATCCTCTAATGCATTCATTGTGATCTTTGTCTAAAATCTGATATGCTAAAAATACACGCAGTTGCAACTTGAACTTTGAAGTACTTAACATGATAAACAGCACAAGCACAGTGGGATCAGTTCTTAGCTGAAGAGATGACTAACCCACGGGCAATGAAGCAACAGCCAGCAGTTGTCGGTGAAGCTACAGTTGTATGCCCCACCCAAGGATAAGCAACGAGCCAACGAGGTGACTGAGGATATTTTGGAACAACCGAGTTCTTTTTTGGGGACGGCAAATGTTCTTTCTAGGACTCTTTTGAAGCTGGTGATTTCTGCCAAATTCAGCATCCTTTCTAGGAAAAGGGAAGGCTTTCTTGCATCGCTCAACATATACAGCCTGAGAAATGCATTCCATGGTCTGGCGATATGTGTTAAGTTACGTTTTACTTCGCCGCACCTCTTACGGTTTCAGCACGTCCTTCCAGTTAGGAACCTCCGTAAACTGGCTTGAGCTTGTTCAGTGCCATTTTCCAATTTCAGTTCACCTGCTAAGGTCAGTCGTCGTGGGCGGGTTCACCCTTGAAATGACGCCACAAGGTTGTGTATATATTATTAGTATTATACGTGTACAAAGTACAATGCAGAAGAGAATGTACTGTGTACAAAGCATTTCACAAGGCCTTAGTGGGTTCTGCACTAATCAATCATTGTGAGTTCTAGCTAAGATGCGACATATTTCCTATTACTGGTACTAGTTATTCTCTGATACATAGGAGATTATACCATTCCTTTTTTTGCAATAGCGGCAGTGGACTTACTAGTAGACAAAATCATATTCAGCCCAGACCAGAGCAAGCGCACATCGAAGTGACTATGCTTTGCTGGTGCATCAGTCGCCTCCCTTCCTGATCTTCCCTATCCAGTTGGCCACCACCGGCGTCAGCGCCACCGTCGGCGGGAACCTTATCGGCGAGGCCGCCTTGTGCGCCGCGTAGGCCAGCGCGAATGTCCCGACCTTCCCTCCGGTCTCGTCCGTCGCGATCCCAACCTGTATTCACAAGCACAAGACCCATCTGTAAGCGACAGCTCTAAATACTTGGGGAGTAACTAATTTTTAGATAAGCTCGCACGGCCTCACCTTGGCGAGCAGCTGCTGGACGTCGACGCCGGCGTTGATGAGGAGGTAGCAGGCGGTGAAGGAGATGATGGAGAGCGTGATGGAGGTGGCCAGGTACGCGCCGCCGTACTTGGCCAGGAGCTCCTTGGCCTGGTCGGTCCTCGACTTGGTCTTCTTCTCTTCCCCTTCCTCGACCGCCTCCTCTTCCTTTGAGCTAAATATCTGAAGCAAACAAACAGCACAATTCAGCTCACAAGTGCTTCGAAACTGTGCTACTTGATTAGCTGTTGTCTTGCCGACGCGCGCTTACTTTCCAGAGGCCGAACTCGAGGCCGTACTTCTCGGTGATCTCCTCGGCCGTCTTGGACTCCTGCTCCTTGGTTTCCTGGACGGCGGAGAGCTGCCCGCGCGGCAGAAGCCGCAGAGACCGAGAGGCGAGGAAGCCAGCCGGGAGCTGCTGCAGCAACCGGTGGTGACGGTTGCGGTATCTAGCCGTGGCCGTGGGCGCGGCGAGGTTGGCGAGGAGGATAGCTGATGATGCAGCCATGGATGGAGCACGATTGGATGGAGTGGAACGAGCAGAGGATGCAGAGCGAAGACCCAAGGAGAGGCGAGGACAAGATAAAACAGGGGACGCCAGGTGGTACATTGTTATTGGGTGGTGCGTGTGATGGACGGCTGGGATCGATGTGGGCCTCCACCTTTCTGGGCTCCTGGGCTGACGTGCTGGACGCCCACGGAAGGCAAACGTGAGGTGGAGGCAGGTGACAAGTAGCCATCGCTGTGCCATTGAGCACGTACGGACTACGGACTACGGTGAACGAAGTGGTGAAATCCACAAGAGCTACCCTTTTCCTTAAAAAAAGTGATGAAATCCACTATGCCACATGGGAGCATACATGGGAGTATATGCTCATGTCATCCGGGAAAATATTTTGAAATGTCAAAAGAAACTGAATTTATTTTGACACATACATCTCGACATTTTGTATGTCCCGTGTAAAAAAGGAAAAAGAGTTGTCCCGTGAAAAGTCTTTTTAGCACCGAATTTTGTCTTTCCTATCCACACCACAAATAATGTTAATATTTTTGTGTAACATTTTTTAGTAAAAATGTCGAGATGTACGCATAATTCATTATTATTTTTTCTTTTAACTTTTGATACAAAATTTTAAAACCAAAAACTTATGCTCCCAGGAGCCAAAAACGCCTCTCCCAAATGGATTGTGCTTTTTTACTTAGAGAGATAGAGAGCTCCTGCTTATTTTTTGGTCCATCATTAATATTTCAATTTCCATGTGGAAAGTTCACACACAATATTTTTTTTAGTTTAATGCAGTTGATGTATGCCACCCGATTAGATAGAATCCAGTACTATGAATAGAAATAAACCAGTTTATAAGGGAAACTAGGTCATATACTGCCTTTTTTATAAGAGAAACTGCACAAGCGTGGAGACCCGCCATCTACATGATGTCGGCCCACCAAACGCAGCAGCTGTACACCTCCGGCTCCGGGGCCACCGCCCCAAATTGCACCACTCGGCGTCAAAATCGTACATAAGGCAGAAAGGGCATGTACAATGGAGTGACATCAGCCTTCTCTTAGTGTTGACACATAGGATATTTGTCTAGTTGGAGGAGAAAGAATGAAAAAAGGGGAGGCACATAGGGAAATAAGAGAAGGCTAATTTCACCATTATATCACTACAGGGACGCGAGAGAAATTCCTCGAAGGTAGTATTAAAGGGATGGGGCATTACCGGTGTTAGCGACGAAGGGATTGTTTGCAAGAGAAGGCTGCCCTGTTAAGATACGAACAGGGGGCATGCCACGCATAATAGTAAAAAAAGGGCAGAGAAGAGGATCGAGGGACAGAAGGAGCTGGAGGCCAACAAGGAATAGAAGAAGCTGTTCCACTCGTAGCTCTTCTTCTTTGTTTAAAGCTTCACTCACATTTCGGGAGCGGATGCTGCTCGAGCTAAAGATATGCCCCCAACTCTTGAACAGCTCTCACTTGCCTTGGCCGATAGCTTAGATGACCGACCGTTAGGCATGGTTACCAATGATTTAACAGTAGGCCGGCCTCTTGTTTGGTGAGCCAACCCGCTTCACCCGAGGATGAAGGTAGTAGAACAAAGAGGAGCCGCATCTTTTCCTGGCCGGAGAGGAATCAAGGTCCATCTCATTAAGGCCGAACATTTAGTCTCGTTCCCGATAACAATAGGGAACATCTGGTCTTGTTTGGGTTTTCTTTATTTTTCTTGGAGGACAACACTTAGAAATACATTTTTCTATTAAAATACAATTAATTCTCATTAATTGCTAGAACTGGCAATAAGAGATAATGCATTGTACAAATTATAATTTTGTTTTCTCTAACTGATATGGATGGCTAAGAGAAGACACGTCTTCTCTCTCATTGCACATGCCCTAAGGCACCCGCGCTAACCAAACGACCACCCGTATACACAGGAGCTTTTTCCCATCAGTTTTCAGCTCCTCTACCTTTGCTAGCGGAGACACGCGCGTTACCATAGGAATTAGCTTTTGTATGCAGAACCTGAGAAGCATGGAGGAAAAGTTAATTTCCACTTCGGTCTCATCATTTTTCCGCGCTACAGTTTGTACGTCGCTAGCGGGATTGCTCCGCGCGCGTTACCGCGTCAATTGACCGTGGTTTCCTGAAGATCGGGAAACAAAACTGATTTTATTCGGAAAAATATACTGATTACGCAAGAACCATTTCACTGTTATAGTATCAAACTTCTGTAGGATAGACGCGGGTTGGAAACTGGGAAGCAATCGCCGCGCTCTCGGTTTGTATATTTTGGGACTGGGTATCTTTTGCTGCCAATTTGAGTTTCCTGCATACAGAGGCAGAGCAAATACAGACACTGAGGAACTGAGTTTCATTCAGATATACTAAGTTCCATTTTCAGAGTTCAGAGCAACGAATTCTCTGCATCCCTCACCACAAATACAGACACTGGGGAACATCACATCATTTTCTCCATACTAGTGTAGTGTCTCATGCATACAGAGGCAGAGACACGAAGTTCTTTTTTTTTTTTGAGGAAAGGGTCTGATCCATATAAACAGGGATACACAGTAAGAATTACAAACTGGTCCAGCAAGAACCAGAAAATACAACCGAACCCCTGCAACTTTGCACATAGCACCCTGCGCACCCTGGAAAGAACGCGACCAAACCCACCGCCGCGCACCGAGACACGAAGTTCTTTGCTAGCCTTATTACTCGCTTCGGCTCCAGATCCTCGTGACCCATCGGCCGATCAGACCTGCAGCTGCAGGCTCGGCAAGGTGAAATCTGCAATACAAGAGGCGTCATTAATTAGTTTCCAAGGCGTTCCCGGTTTTAACCAGTTTTTATGCAAGAAGAGTTTGCATCACCGCCCGTACGGCCGTACCGCCGCACTTGTACCCTATGGGGCGGTTGGCGATATTGCAGCGCTTGGGGATGGTGATGGCCATCTCCGGTTTGACCCCGATCTTCCGCACGGTGTTGGACAGCAGCACGGCGCAGAGGCACTCGGCGCTCTTGCCCCCGATCTCCTTCACCGCCGCGCAGCAGCGGTCCGACGGCGTCGAGTCCGGATTCTTTGCCGCCGACACGCACGGCGCCAGCTTCAGGGCCATCTGGTCCGGCGGGGTCGCGCCGCACGCGCCTTCACCGTCCGCGAGACGTGGAGCCGCGAGGACGGCGCCGGCCAGGACCAGCGCCACCACGGACACGGCGACGGTCCTCATTGCTGTGCTTCTTGTGAGGTTTATGCCTGACTTGTATCTGCACTTGTGGGCTATACGGCTTGGCCAGCTGCTGCTTATATAGTGCCGAGCATGGCGAAAGGAGTAAGAACCTCGTGATGGACAGTGCACACTTGGCAGTCCCAGATGCAAGCTCAGTGTGTTGGTGGAAGTCTAGACAAGAAAAGCTGCCGTTGCATAGCGCAATTCCTTGCACACGTTAAGTATTGCATGGCGTCCGTTTTTTTTTCTTGCCACGATAAACGTGTGACACAACTCTTTTCCATAGCGCGGCAACCTATCATACATGCTTGCCTTATGTGCTGACATAAAGGGTACAATTTCGCTACTTCTTATTAGTGTTTGAGGGGAACGATGCCTCGTCAGAGTGCATCGGTTGCATGTTATATAGGTAGAAACAGCCTCTACCGCGGCATATTATAGAGAGGTATGATACGGGTTGGTGTACTACACCATACCCGTATTATACGTATACATCAAGTTTAACACCCTCCCTTAATCTAAACGCTTACAAAGGTTTGAATTACACTTAAACTTGTTGAGCTCTCTAACAGGAAGGGCTTTAGTAAAACCGTCTGACACTTGATCTTTACTTGCGATGAATTTAATCTCTAAGTTTTTGCTGGCAACTCTCTCACGAACAAAGTGATAATCAATCTCTATATATTTTGTTCTAGCATGGAAGATAGGATTTGCAGACAAGTAGGTAGCACCTAGATTGTCACACCATAAACATGATTTTTCCTGAAGGCGAACACCAAGCTCATGAAGAAGTGCTTCAACCCATATCAACTCTGCAGTGGCATTAGCAACAGATTTATACTCAGCTTCAGTACTAGAACGAGAGACCATGGCTTGTTTTCTAGAACTCCATGAGACAACATTTTGACAAGGAAGATGGCAAAACCTCCTGTGGACCTGCGATCATCAGGACATCTAGCCCAATCTGCATCTGAGAAGGCGCTCAGCCATGTGTGTGAGGAGTGCATAAAGGTAAGCCCAAGTGACAGTGTACTTTGAACATATCTCAAGATTCCTTTTGCAGCTGTCCAATGAGTTGTAGTTGGTGCATGAAGATATTGACAAACTCTATTAACTGAAAAGGACATATCAGGACGTGTGAGGGTCAAGTATTGGAGGGCACCAACAATACTCCTATATTGTGTGCTATCTTCAGGGCCAAGTGGAGTTTCATCATGAAGCGACAAAGGCTCAGTGGATGACAAGGGCGTGGGAGCAGGCTTGCAGTTTTTCATCCCCACTCGGGCTAGAAGATCCAGAGCATACTTCTCTTCCGTCAGAAGCAATCCACCCAGTTGTTTCTTAACTTCAATGCCCAAAAAATAATGTAAGTCACCAAGATCCTTGATTGCAAAGTGTTCATTAAGATCTTTGAGCAGGGCAGAAACAGCTGCATTTGAAGAACTAGCAACAATAATGTCATCAACATATATAAGAACAAATAATGTGATACCTGATCACTGATAGATAAACAGAGAGGTGTCGGCCTTTGATGGTGTGAACCCAAAGTCATGAAGCTTAGAGCTGAGACGAGAGTACCAGGCCCTTGGAGCTTGTTTTAAACCGTAGAGAGCCTTATCAAGCTTACAAATATGATGTGGAGCATTAGGATCAACAAAACCTGGAGGCTATTTCATATAAACTTCCTCTTCCAGAACACCATGAAGAAACGCGTTCTTGACATCTAGCTGCCGCAAACTCCAGCCACGAGAAACTGCAACTGCTAGAACCACCCTGATAGTTGCAGCTTTAACAACGGGACTAAAGGTCTCTTCATAATCTATGCCATATCTTTGCTTGAACCCTTTTGCCACTAAACGTGCTTTATACCTGTCAATAGTACCATCAGCATTTTTCTTGATACGATAGACCCATTTGCAGTCAATCAAATTTTTGTTGGAACTTGCTGAACAAGGAGCCAAGTCTTATTTTTGATCAAGGCATCATACTCTTCCTCCATTGCTTTCTTCCATTCGGGATGATCCAGCGCCTCAGAAAGAGAAGAAGGTTCTCCTGTGGATGTTAGCAGACCATATCTAATAGAGTTTGCCTCTTTATAAATTTTGGGTTGTCTACCATATGTAATAGTGTCATCTTTATACTTCCTCGGTTGTTTTATACCTTTCTGGAGACGTGTAAGGGCCTTAGGCGCACACGGGCCACAGGAGAGGTTGTCGCAGAAGATCCGAGGTCCGGTGAGGAGACAGGAGGCGACAGCAGATCGCTGTCACTGTCCGCGTCGGGAGCCAGTGTAGAAGATCCTCCTGCAGCACCAGGCGAACCAGGAGCCGACAGCTGGTCGTTGTCGCTGGCGTGGGTGTCGTCTTGCGCGTTGTTGTCAGATGCATGAGTGGATCCACCCGCAGCTGCAGGCGAACCGGAACACGACAGCTGGCTGCTGTCGCTATCAAGGGCGCCGTCTTTCACGTCGGAGGCGATGTCCGCTGCACTGGAGAACGAGGAATCAACCTCGGGCCCCGCACCAGGCGAATCAGCAGCAGACGCAGACGAGGCAGGATCCGCTCCGGGATCGCTGTCCACGTGATCTGAGACAGAATCATCGTCGGAGACCACGCCATGGCCGTCGTGTTGTGCATGCATGTGATCATCATTGTGTGCTCCGTTTTCACTCGTTTCTTCACCAATTTGCATAGAATTTTCAGCAGCTTGAGCTTCCGTACCCTGTGTATGATTAGTAACAGGTACATATGGCAAAGGCATGTGACCATTAACTTGTGCAACCCCATGTGTGGAAGATGTAGGAAGGAGTAAAATATCTTGTTGAAGGCCTTTTCCGGCATTGGGATTAAGAGAGGAAAAAGGAAACACTTGTTCATCAAACACTACATCCCGAGATATATACACACGTCCGGTTTTTGGGTCTAGGAATTTTACTCCTTTATGACGAGGGCTATAGCCTAAGAAAACACACCGTGTAGAACGGAAAGCCAATTTGCGTTTGTTGTAGGGGCGAAGATTGGGCCAGCAGGCACAACCAAAGACACGAAGTGAATCATAATTTGGTTTGGTGTGAAGGAGGCGTTCAACAGGAGTCTCAAAATTGAGAACTTTGCTTGGGAGCAAGTTGATAAGAAAAGTGGCTGTAAGAAAGGCTTCATCCCAAAATTTAAGTGGCATGGATTGATACGTCTAGAACGTATCTATAATTTTTGATATTCCATGCCCGTTATATATTGATTACCACATGTTTATCGTACACTTTATATAATTTTTATGCATTTTCTGGGACTAACCTATTAAAAAGATGCCACAGTGCCAGTTCCTATTTTCTGCTGTCTTTTTGTTTCAGAAATTATATTCTGGAAATATTCTCGGAATCGGACGCAAATTTAACTGATTTATTTCTGGACCGAGATGAAGCAGCAGCCAGAAGGAGAAGTGCGGGGGCCACAGCAGGGGGCGCCCCCCTCCTCAGGTGCCCTCCGATGCCGCCCTTTCGGCTATAAATTGCATCTATTCGGGAAACCCAAAGTACCTGAGCAAAAATCCATGAAAAGTTCCGAGGCCGCCGTCGTCTTCAACCCTAATTCAGGAGGGTTTCTGCGGTTCTTTCAGGCACCTTGTCGGAGGGGAAATCATCACCGGAGGGCTCTACATCGCCATGCCTGCCTACGGAGTGATGCGTGAGTAGTTCTCCACGGGACTACGGGTCCATAGCAGTAACTAGTTGGTAGTCTCTCCACCTTGTGCTATCATGTTTAGATCTTGTGAGCTGCCTAACATGATCAAGATCATCTTTATTAATGCTACATGTTGTGTTTGCGGGGATCCGATGAATGTGAAGTTATGATCAAGTATGTTCATCTATCTATATTATGTTTTATCTATGTTCCTGCATGCTCTCCGTTGTTAGTAGATGTTTTGGTCAAGTAGATGCTAGTGACTTCAAGAGAGGGTATTTATGCTAGATAGTGGGTTCATGCCTCTAGAAGCCTGGGCTTGATAGACAGAAACAATTAAGGCTGTAGATGTGCTGTTGCCACTAGGGATAAAATAACCGATGCTTAGCTTAAGGGTACTGCTGTTAAGTCTAATGCGTTTGTTTATATTACACACTTTACTTAATGCTATAATATGTTGCTTCCAACTTAATACTCATGGGAGACCTGAAAGCTATCTTGTGAGTGGATTATGAGTCATAGATGCAGCTAGTAAGCGGTCTATGTATATTGTTGTAATGGCCAATAGATATAACAATGAACATGTGCTTGTCATATATTGCATTGTCATGCGTTTGCAATTTGTCAATTGCCTAGTTGTAATTCGTTCACCCAACATGTATGTTTATTTGTCTTATGGAGAGACACCACTAGTGAACTGTGGACCCCGGTCCTTTATTCCACACTGATACAAACACCGTTTTCACCACGCTCTACTTACTTCATGCTGCTACTTTTGTGTTCATCATCATATTCCACACCATACATTTAATCCTTTGTATTCAGCAAGCCGGGGAGATTGACAACCTTCCTGTTTCGTTGGGGCAAAGTACTTTGATTGTGTGTGTGCAGGTCCACGTCAGTGATCGGGTAACGGCGCCGCTGACACCTTTCTGAAGCTCTCCCAACTCCTACTGGTACGATAACCTTGGTAGATTCCAAGGGACTACATCATACCTTCCTCTTGGGGTTTCCCAGCGAACATGCGTTCCACATCATCAAGCAATTTTTTATGGCGCCGTTGCCGGGGAATTGGAAGCTACAGCAAGGGGAGTTACACACCACCATTCTATTTACTTTTTTGTCTTGCTTAGTTTATTTTTATTTTATCTTGTTTGCTTTTGAAATAAAAAACCACAAAAAAATTAAATTTCAACACTTAGTTTATTTCGTTTGTTATTATGTCTAGTTCGTTACTTGCTATCAATGGTTAACTTCTATGAAATTGGATCTTATTTCCTGAATGGGTACACTGAGGATCAACAAAATTATTATAAGGAATACCGTTTGTCTCAAAAAGGGGGCACTTATGGGTACAAATAAATAAATTGAATGGTTTTGCTAGAAACTTGTGCTCTACTTATGATGAATCCTGGTGCTTTAATGAATCTTTTTGCTGTAGGAGGCATAAACACCTCCCTTTCCAATGTGATTATAATGATGATGAGACTTTGGCTTCTTATGCTAAAGGAAACTATGACTTTGTTAATCTTGAAAAAATTGAAGAATTTGTTGCTTTTAAGTGCCTATGAAATTGCTGCTTTGCTTAAGAATATTGATGATGCTCCTTACTACAAATTTGAGAATTTAGCTATACTTGGATATTGCCTTGAATATTACAATGATAATCCTTATATTACTGAATATCTTGAGAAAACTTATTCTCAAGAAGAACTGGTTGTCTTTCAGGAACCTGTGGAAGAAGAAATTGTTGAAGCTGAAAACTCATTGGATGAAAAAGAGGAAGAGAGTGATAACAAAGGAGGAAGAGTGGATTAACCCATGCCTACCTTCTAATGAGAGTAACTCTTTATCTCTTACACTATTTGATTTCCCTCCATGCTTGCCTAAGGAGGAAGAATGCTATATTGTTGAATGTCATGATTCTATTGAAATATCTCCTTTTGTAAATTTGAAGTAACAAGCTCCTTGACTCAAGAAAAAGAGGAAATAACAGGAAATAAAATGGTGCTCCCTATTGTTATATATGATAATGCTCTTGATGATGGTCCTATATTGCCTGATAATATTAATTATATGCTATTGTCCAAAGTGGGTTTAATGACCCCACTGTTTTTGCTTAATAAAAATTATGTGTTTGTAGATCATGAAAAGCATGCTTTATGTGATAGTTATATTGTTGAGTTTGTTCATGATGCTATGAAAGTTATTTGAGAGAGGAAAATATGGTTGTAAAAGTTTTCAAGTCACTAAAACACCTCTCTTTATGTTGAAAGTTTTGAACTTGCATTTGTTTCATCTTCCTATGCTAGTTGCTTTATGCTTCAATAATTTATTTTATTACAAGATTCCTTTGCATAGGAAGTGGGTTAGACTTAAATGTGTTTGATATTTTCTTGATGCTCTCTTTTGTTTTTCAACTCTTATTCTTATGAGAGCATCATTAAAATCTTCTAGCTAACTAAAAGGCATTAAAGAAAGCGCTTTTGGGAGGCAACCCATTATCTTTTGTTTTCAGTTTTTATTAGTCAAGGAGTTTGTTTACCTCTGTAACAACTCCTTTGTATCTTTTATTTTTTTTTTGTTGTGGAAAAGCCTCTAATGCAAGAAGGTGTTAAAGTTTTATTTGCTCCAGAAACAGATTTCTGTACCTCACGGTAAAAATTCGTGAAAAATCACGGATTACTATTTTGATCTGTAATTTTTTAGCAGAAGTCTGAACTTATTACCTATCTTTCGTTAGTTAACCGTTTTCTGATTTGAGCATCGGAAGTGCCTCAAAAAGTTTGTCTTTACGGACTGTTCTGGTTTTGACAGATTCTGTTTTTTTTTGCATTGTCTCTTTTGCAAGTATAGATTCACGTTCTTCGGGGGAGATCAAGATCTTGCTTAGTAACAGTAGCTAATGTTTAAACTTAAGTATGCAATGTGTTTTTATAGAACCAAGTGAGCTTATGTTTTGATGCACTAACCCCTCTAATGAAGTTTGCGAGTTATCTTTGTGTGAAGGAAGTTTTCAAGTATTAGGAGGGGATGATATGAGAAGATCAAGAAGAGAGAAAAGCTTAAGCTTGGGGAGGCTCCCTTGGATCTCCCCAGCATATATCAAGAAGACTCAAGCGTCTAAGCTTGGGGATGCCTTGGCATCCCCTTCTTCATCAACAAATTATCAGGTCATCTCTAGTGAGACTATATTTTTATTGCTTCACATATTGTGTGCTGTTCTTGGAGCATCTGTGTGTTTTATTTTCTGTTTTGTTTTGTTTTTGTTTTTTTTTATTTTTATCATAACTTAGTTGGATCCTAGCACTCTTGTTTGGGAGAGAGACACGCTCCGCTTTTTCATTAGAATACTCCTATTCTTCACTTATACTTGTTGAGTATTCTTGTTTAGCACTGCTATACTTTTAGCTCTTTTTTTCATGTATCTCTTATTTAGAGCTATTAGTTCTTTTATAGAAAGTACTCTCTTGCTTCACTTATATTTGTTTGGAGAGTTGTATAATTGGCGTCTGGTTGGAACAGAAAATGCTAAAGTGTGTGGTAGTTGTATAATGAAAAATTGCATAGTCTTGTAGATCATTGAACTTTGATAACTTGATTCCTTGCAAATGTTTTGAGATATTAAGAAATTAGATGTTAAATGCTTGCTGGTTAATTAAGCTAAAATCTGATTAGTGGTTGTGTTATTAAAGCTTGTTCCGTACTACAAACTCTTAAAATTGCTGAAGGTGTAGTTGGACTTGATAGCTTCTCATGTCTGAAGGTAGTTGGAAACAACATAGTTGTGTGCTAAGGTCGAGGGATCTAGCGGGTACTTGTGCCGCGTGAACGGCCCTCCTTGGAGTAAATTTAATCATGCTCTTAATGTTGAACCTGCTAGTTGTTTGCAATAAACTTGTGAGTTCTTTTTGACTAATGTTGAGCTACGGTTTTTGGCACTTCCACCATCCATATTTTGCTAGCCTCTTCGGTGATGTGCATTGCCTTCTGCTCACATTGAGAGTTGTGCATACTTCGCCAGTACATCCAACCCCGTGGGAGAACTTCCTCTTGTTCTCCTACACATAAGCCAAACATCTTCCTCAAAACAGCCACCATAACTACCTATCACAACATTTCCATAGCTGTTCCGAGATATATTGCCATGCAACTTCCATCTTACATTACATGACTTGTTGTCATTCATCATTGTTATATATTGCTTTGCATGATTCTACAGCTGATGTGTGGTTTTACCCATGTTACGCTAGATCATTGCACATCCTGCTACACTGGCAGAGGCACTAGTTTCATACATCATGTTTTTTCATTATGAGTTATTTGTACCAAAAAGTGTGTTGTCATATTAGAATGTTGCCCCTACAGTGAGGGAGAGAAAAGTGAAAAGAGCCACGGAGGCCATCGAAAAGTGAAATAGAAAAAGAAAAAAAGAAAAAAAAGAGAAAGAAAAGAAATAAAGAGAGAGGGGCAACATTACTATCCTTTATCCACACTTGTGCTCATGTTTAGCACTGCAGTTTCATAGTCATCATTTGTGCTCATGTTTAGCACCTATACTCCATGTGAGAGAGTTTTCATGTTTTACTAGTACAACTATGTGGGGAATTTACGTTATAGCACTTGGGTTGTATATTCCAATGATGAGCTTCCTCAAAAGTGCTCTAGATCTTCATGAGTTACCAAGTGGATGCACCCCCTCACTAGTTTCATTGGAGGGCTCTACATCGATATGCCTGCCTCCGGAGTGATGCGTGAGTAGTTCTCCACGGGACTACGGGTCCATAGCAGTATCTAGTTCGTAGTCTCTCCACCTTGTGCTATCATGTTTAGATCTTGTGAGCTGCCTAACATGATCAAGATCATCTTTATTAATACTACATGTTGTGTTTGCTGGGATCCGATGAATCGTGAAGTTATGATCAAGTTTGTTCATCTATCTATATTATGTTTTATCTATGTTCCTGCATGCTCTCCGTTGTTAGTAGATGCTTTGGACAAGTAGATGCTAGTGACTTCAAGGGAGGGTATTTATACTAGATAGTGGTTCATGCCTTTAGAAGCCTGGGCTTGATAGATAGAAACAACTAAGGCTGTAGATGTGCTATTGCCATTAGGGATAAAATAACCGATGCTTAGCTTAAGGGTACTGCTGTTAAGTCTAATATGTTTGTTTACATTACACACTTTGCTTAATGCTATAATCTATTGCTTGCAACTTAATACTCATGGGAGACCCGGAAGCTATCTTGTGAGTCGATTATGAGTCATAGATGCAGCTAGTAAGCGGTCTATGTATATTGTTGTAGTGCCCAACAGATATAACAATGAACATGTGCTTGTCATATATTGCATTGTCATGCATTTGGAATTTATCAACTGTCCAGCTGTAATTCGTTCACCCAACATGTATGTTTATTTGTCTTATGGAGAGACACCACTAGTGAACTGTGGACCCCGGTCCTTTATTCCACACTGATACAAACACCGTTTTCACCACGCTCTACTTTACTTCATGCTGCTACTTTTGTGTTCATCATCATATTTCTCACCATATGTTTAATCCTTTGTATTCTGCAAGACGGGGAGATTGACAACCTTCCTGTTTCGTTGGGGCAAAGTACTTTGATTGTGTGTGTGCATGTCCACGTCAGTGATCAGGGTAACGGCGCCGCTGACACCTTTCTGAATCTCTCCCAATTCCTACTGGTATGATAACCTTGGTAGATTCCAAGGGAAAACTTGCTGCTGACTACATCACACCTTTCTCTTGGGGTTTCCCAGCGAACGTGCGTTCCACGTCATCATGAATGCATTAGCAAGCAAGGATAGGCCAACCTCAACAATGTGGCGATGTTTTCTCTCAGCTGAGCCATTTTGTTGATGAGCATGTGGACAAGATACATGATGGGTGATGCCAACTGTTTGAAAGAAGCTATTTCATTTCTCATACTCACCACCCTAATCAGTTTGCATAGTGATGATTTTTCTATCAAACTTGCACTCAACAAGAGATTGAAAGTTTTTAAAAACTTGATAAACATCAGAGCGTTTCTTGAGCAAATAGATCTATGTGAATTTACTGAAATTATCTATAAAGCTTACATAATAAGTGTGCTTGCCAACAGAGGCAGGGGCAGGACCCCAAACATCAGAAAACACTTGTTCTAAGGAAACAGTGGAAACACTAGTGGAGACAGGATATGGCAGTTGATGACTTTTTGCTAGTTGGCAAGAATCACAAATGTAAGGACTTATTTCTGGGGAATGAGATAACTCATTTTTCCTAAGAATTTTTTGCACCACAAAAGAAGACGGATGACCTAAACGTCGATGCCATTTAGAGGACAACGACTTTATTGTGATAAAAGCATGCTTGGATGACCCCGTAGAGATGGGCACTAGGGGGTAGAGGCCACCACGACAGGGACCTTTAAACAGAATTCTCCTTGTGGCCTGATCCTTAATCAAAAAGAAGAAATGATGAAATTCAATGAATATATCATTATCAGGTGTGAGCTTATGGATGGACAGCAAGTTTTTAGATGCATTTGGGACATGAAGAATATTTTTGAGATGTAAAGATGTGTGTGGGGTGTGCAAAGTAGAATGACCAACATGACTTATAACCATACCTTTTCCATTGGCCGTGTGGACACGTTCCTTTCCATTGTACTTCTCACGAGTGGTGAGCTTGTTCAGCTCACCAATAATGTGGTCGGTGACGCCAGTGTCCCCGTACCAGTTCGTGTCCATGACATAAGAGGCCATGGGTGCAGCCTTGTCATCTTGATCACCTTCACTATCAGAACCATCATTCTTGTAGCGCCACCAACAATCAGAAGCTGGGTGGCCATGAATTTTACATATTTGGCATGTGGTGTCAACTTAGGGAGTAGGCTCACGATCACGGCGACCTCCTCCATCACGGCGATGTCCATCACGTCGCCCATCATCACGACGACGACCTCCATCATCACGGCGCCCACCATCATTGCGGTGCCCAGCATCATCACGACGGCATCCATCTTGGCGCCCACCATCACGGTCACGGTCACCACGGTCACCGCGACGTCCTCTGTCATCTGAGCGGCCACGGCGATCACCATAGCGATCGTCAAAGCGGCCACGCCTATCGTCATACCGATCATCATCACGGCTGCGCCTATCAGCATAGCGATCATCTTGACGTTCTCCACCTCCACGCCGTGCAACATTGGCAGACGAAACAAAGCCATCTCCATCATCAGTTTTGTGGAGTTGATCAAAAGCCTGTAGCTGGCTAAACAAGTCTGTCAGAGTTGTGCTAGGGTTTGCTCGGATGGCCGTCTTCAGAGTGTTGTAGGAGTCACCAAGACCATGCAGAATCGACCATATCAGCTCATCATCATCATCAAGTGGCTTTCCACAGGCAGCAAGTTCGGAGGCAATGGTCTTCATCTTAGCAAAATATTGCTCAGCAGATAGGTCACCGTTCTTTGTGTCATTTAGTGCAGAACGGAGCTGTTGAGTCCGAGAACGTGACTGTGGGGTTGTGAGTTCTTCAAGGACTTTCCACACTTCAGCAGAGGTTTCAAGTCCAATGACATGAGACAAGATTTCAGGCGACACAGAATTCAGAATGTACCTCAGAACCTGCTGATCACGGACAATCCAGGAAACATAGGCAGTGTTCTCGACTTTCACCTTCTTCCCATTGGTGTCTTCAACCTCAATCTCTTTAGGTGGCGCCGGCTCGAGTCCTTTCACCAGGTTGAGGACACGACCACCACGCAGAGCAGGAACAACCAGAGCCTTCCACACGAGAGCATTCTCCCGCGTCAGAAGTTGAGCTGGCGGCGATCCGAGAGTCGCGGCCAGGGAGGTCACATCGGAGGATGACGAAGCCATGGGTTTTGGATCGTGGGCTTGAGCGGCGACGGCAAAGGATGCGGCATTGACTGAGTTTGGATCGTGGTTTTGTAGCGGCGGCGGCAAAGAGAGATGCGGCGGCTTGGTTTTGATCGTGGGGTTTTAAGGTTTTGTGGCGGCGGCGGCTTGGTTTGTGTAGGTTGTAGGTGTTTGGATCGGCGCCGGCAGAAAAGGCTGCGGCGACAATGGTATGTAGTGTGAAAATTGTAGGATCCCTAATATTTGTTGTTCTATTGATCTGACCCTCGCGGGGTATATAAGGAGGTACAAACTTGGGAGGCAAGAAGCGCATGACTTGGAATACAAGATATACTCTAATTCCTAGTCTATCTCTAGTTGTACACGTATACATATTCTAACATTCCCTCAGTCGTAGCGGAAGTGAAGCGGACGATTACGACTGATTTTGAAGTCTTGCGCATTCGTCGTTCCTCCTCTCCGTCATCATCAATTGCGTCTCTGATAGTCTTTCCTCTCTTCCCTCCCGCAGTCACAGCGGGAGTGGCGTGGACGCAAATGACGACACGGACGCTGTTGACTGAAGTTGTTGCCGATAAGTTGAAGTAGACGTTGCCCTTGATGTTGATGTCGAGATAGCTGTTCTTGATGTAGCCATGCTCGATGTAGTCGTGGTTGTTTTAGCCGATAGTGCCGGAGGCGCAAAAAATTGCGCGGTTTTGGTCATATTGTCTTATGTTTTGTGCGGCGGCTGCAGGGTTCTGCGGCGGCGGCGGGGGTGTGTTTTTTCTGTCATTGTGCGGCGGCGACAGGGATCTGCGGCGGCGGCGGGTTTTTGTGTCATTGTGCGGCGGCGGTAGGGATCTGCGGTGGCGGCGGCAAGGGTTTGCGGCGGCGGCGGGTTTTTGTGTCATTGTGCGGCGGCGGCAGGAATCTGCGGCGGCGGCGGGTTTTTGAACGGCGACGGCAAAAGGCCACGTGGATGTAGACCTTGGCGATGATTGTGTTGGCGATGTAGAACTCTACGAAGATTTTGATGTAGTCGTACAACTTGATGTAGATGTTCGGCTTGCTGTAGTTCCGGTCGTGCAGTGCAGTGTGGTCGGTGTAGTCGTAGATGTACTGAAGTCGGAACTGCTCGACAAAGTCGGTGAAGACGGTGCTGCAGTCCCTGGCCAGACGAATCTATCTTGATGGCGTAGCGTCCGTTGAGTTGATCCATACCTGTCTTGTAATGCTTGGAGTACTCTGGAAGAATCCCACGTCCATGCATGTACCATGTAGTGGATGAGGCTGCATGAGCTTGGCGACGCTGGGATCTGATCGAGTTGCTCCAGGACGCGCTGGTGACACCTGCGCCTGCTCTTGGTCATGCTCCGCACGCGCGCGGGCGCTACGATGCTGCGCGTCCGCGTCCGCAGGCACGGCTGAGGCAGCGGATCTTGTTCGCCGGGCGCCGCCGTACGCGGTGATCTTGCACTGATTCACGTCGGAAATTTCAAGGGTTTGGAGATGTAGGGATTTATTGCTAATTGGATCTAATCTATAGGATTGGGAATTTTGAAAATCTATTCTAATCTATGAACTCGAAATTGAATCTAAGAACCAATCCAATCGTTGATCAAAACCGGGTGCCGCGCCCCCGAGGAGAGGAGATTGATCTCCCCGGGGGCGGCGCACTATGTGGAAGTGGTGGGAAGCCCTAAGATCGGCATCGTGAGACTAACCGCTCTGATACCATATTAGTGTTTGAGAGGAACGATGCCTCGTTACTCGTTAGAGTGCATCGGTTGCATGTTATATAGGTAGAAACAGCCTCTACCGTGGCATATTACAGAGAGGTATGATACGGGTTGGTGTACTACACCATACCCGTATTATACGTATACATCAAGTTTAACACTTCTTACACAACTGAAAATAATTACTAACTCACCATTAAGGACCATCCTATTATGAACATGAGATAAGTGAAAACACAAATATGCGAGAAGATCTTGATCAAACGGGTATCAATCTCGAATGAAGTTAACTTGAACTTTTTCTAAGCCGATAAGCTATACTCACCCCTAATGGAATTACCACTTGTTTACGCAAGCAACCTCATGATACCATCAACCAAGAGTTTGAGATGAGCCCCTTAAACCGAAATCTGAGTGTCTGTTTCCCACCTAGGCAAAAGTTGTCCCTTCTGTCCACAGCTTGGAGCCTGGTTAAGTCATTTAGAATGAGAAGAACAAACTATTCTTCTAAAACTAAAGGAACCAACATGAAACTTTATTTTATGTGCTTTACACCATGTTTTGATTCTGTCTCCCATGTGAACCATTACCACGGTGGTTAATGGATCATGTGTTATTTTTTTCGTCCTATGCAGGAACTACAAACTATGACAGTCACTTCTTACGGTTTCTTCACGCGATGGTGTTTCCATCTCTAGTTGGGAAACATGGCTAGAAAAAATTCTTGAAGCTGGACGCCACAAGGGCCGTCGTCTGTGTTTATGTTTTCGTTGATTTTCATTTAATTTGTGCTCATACTATTGATTATATTGCCACCTTTCTCCAACAATTAAACTTTCAGATGATCTCGCAGGTGCACATGAACCAATATGGTGCGAGAACAAGGAGATATCGAGTTCAAAACCCAACCACACTGTTAGGGCCTCTGTAATTAATTTTTTTCATAGTATATTTTCTTAAGAATTGCTTTGTACTATATTTCATAAGAATTATAACATCCACTCAAATCTGTTGAAATTAATCCTCTTGTTTTGCTACGAGTAATCAAACACATAATATCATTTGTAGGATTGAAATGAACATGATAATGAAAATATTGATTCACGTGTTTTTCCCAATTCCCGCGTTTTTAGAATCCTGCAAATCAAAGAGACCCTTAACAAAAAAGAATTCAGCCTACCTCCATCACACGTTTAAATCCCGGTGGAACGAAAACCAAAAAATCAGAGAAAGTATTCAAATATATGTCCCGCCTACTCCAAATATCTTATCGGGTAAACTTGGTAGTATATGTAATCATGTATACACAATCAATGCACATGGAGTGCATATACGCAAATATGTTATCAATTTCGTTCATGTCTCGCTCAATTTGTTGAAAATGGAAATTTTATTTTTATTTGAGAATCATGGATAACATTTCAGCTGCAATTCTCGAGATAACAAGTATACTCAACAACGTACAGAGCACACCCATATTATTGTACTAGAGGTAGTACACCTCTAATCAGTGTCCCACATCATGGAACTCATTGTATTGGTGTGTGATGAGCAACACTCAGCTGCAACAACGACACTTGACTTCACACAACTCCAGTGGCCGCGCATGAAGTGGCCTCAAGGCTCACGGCAGAGTGTAAGCTGCAAGTTGTAAAAGAGTAAGTTCAGACTCGCAACATAAGCTAGGTAGAACAATTTCAGGCACTGATCCGTTTGCTTGCTTACCTCCGCACTTGTAGCCGACGGGGCGGTCGGCGAGGTTGCAGCGCTTGGGGATGGTGATGGCGGTCTCCGGCTTGATGCCGGCGCTCTTGGCGGTGCTGGAGAGCATGACGGCGCAGAGGCACTTGGGGCTCTGCATCCCGATGGTGTGCACCGCGGCGCAGCACCCGCTCGACGGCGCCGACTTGGGGTCCTGCCCCGCGGACGCGCACGGCGCCAGCTTCAGCGCCATCTTGTCCGCCGGCGTCGCCCCGCACTCGCCGGCACCCTGCGCGCCCCGCGGCGCGGTGAGCGCCGCCGCGGCCACGATCACCAGAGCGAGCACCAACAGACTCCTCATCGTCGCCGGCCGCCTCGAGATCACTGAGATTTCAGTGTGGCTCAGTGTTCACTGCTTAGTACGTGCGTGTTGCTGGTATGGTAGCTAGCTGCTGCCTGCTTCATGGTCTCGGCGCAGCTGCTTATATAGTGGTGGCAACGAGTGTGGCTTCAGCGACCGACGGACCCGAGCTCTCATGGCCGCGCGGCATCGGTGGAGCGAGCACTACGGGCGCACACCGGCGGCCACTGTGTCGGCACCGGAAAGCTCGACCAATGGCGCCGCGCCAAGCTCGACGAGGCCGCAGCTAGTGGGTTGTTGTCTGCGCAAAGTTTGCATACGTGCCCGGCCGGCAGCTTATTAATCTGTAGTAGTTCAAGGCCAGGGCGGGCCGGGCATGGCATGTTAGGAGTTGGGACACTTTGCTTTGGGAGCATGCATGCCTGAAGCAGCCAAAGCATTGTGAAGTGATCCGTGTGTTTCAGTCAGTGGACGCGGCACTTCGATTGGATATTGTCAAAATTAACAGGATGACCCGCTGGGAAGAAATTTAATCAAAGTGTTCGTCGCTCGGCGGCCGCGTCACCATGTCGGTGGTGGTGTCATATTTTGATGGCCAACGATAGGCGCGGGTCACCCTGGAAAACAAAAAACGTAGGTCTCGAGAGTCATCGGATCTGTTGGAATTTAATGGGTTCCAGACTCCATATATAGATCTCGACCGTAAATTTGGTATTCTCTCTGTCTTTTTGGTATTCTCTCTTCAAATCTGTGACGAAATGTTTTTGGTAACCCGAAGCACCGCGTATGATCCATCAAGTTCATAGGGAAACCCGTGTATATATGTATACACACGTTCCCACGAAACCCTAAATCCTGCCCTGAAACGCCACAACCGTTCTGTCCATCGCCTGCCGCCACAAGATCTTCCTCTACATTGACGAGCTTGAGTTTTTTTTGCGTTTTTCGTCGTCGCGGCGGTGCCGAAGAACGACCACGACCAGGTACGTATCGATTCCGACGTGTTCATGCAAACTATAGCTGTTTGGAGCGGCCGGAGAACTAGAGCATCAGGAGGATTTGCTTTTACATGATTATTAATTTAAGCTTTACATTTTTTGCATACTTTTTAATTAATTGTCAGCGATCAACCTGAGCATTTGTTGTTCTAGTAAAGATTGGACTATTCTGCTCAATTCAACTATTACTTGCCTTGATAAATGTACTTGTTTACTTCGTACTCGCTCCTTTCGCCCTTTATGATCATACTATCTCTGAAGTACAGAGAGATTAGAGACAAAGTCAGATGTAACAAGTCGGTGCATACTTCAGTTTCTATAGGAGCTCTGAAACATGCAGATAACGGGCGTTTTAATTTTCAGATGTTTGCCAAATCCTGGCTCGCGATTCCAACCTTAGCCGCCGCCGGAGCAGAGATGAACCAGGACCAGCAGATCAACGACGACACGCCCAGACGCCTGCTCTTCCACTCACTAGTCATCGCGGCGACGATCCCCGTCCTGCTATGGTTCTCCGACGGCGAGGAGCTGCGCTCCGCGTGGAGCCTCACGCTATTCCTCATCGTGTACCTGTTTTTCTGCTCATGCCGCTTCTCCGCTGCGGGTACTCGTTTGACCATGATATTCCTTTCCCTCTCCTACGGTCTCCTTCTTGCCAACGCCATGTCCTTGCTTAGCGACAAGGTCGACATGGTCATCATGCTCCTTGACTCGCTTCTATAGCTGCTGGATTCTTTGGAAGTACTCTTGCACAACACAGAGAGAGTAACGGCACCGAGAAGGCCGCTGCCGTCGCTGCCGCCACCACCGTCGTTACCCCGGCGAGCGAGAGGAGGGATTCCGTGGTTCCTGTCATCGCTCTTCTTGTGCTTGGTTGCGCTGCCTGGCTCGCGTGGCTCTTGTGCCCAGTCGCAGACTACTCCGTGTTGGACGCCATGGCCACCCTCTTGACCCCCCTCGCTTTCGTCGTCTTCCTCTCCATATTGTGTGTACTCCTTCTGTTGAATGGGGCCATGCTCGGGTACGAGTTCTCCACTTCTGTCCCTATGGTGTGGATGGGTCTCACCATGCTTGTCATGCTATCTCATGCTCTACTCGGCGAACTCGGTGGATTCATTGTT
Organism: Poa pratensis; assembly: GCA_947311845.1. Classification (NCBI taxonomy): domain Eukaryota; kingdom Viridiplantae; phylum Streptophyta; class Magnoliopsida; order Poales; family Poaceae; genus Poa; species Poa pratensis. The sequence goes on along the minus strand of CAMZMU010000128.1, from coordinate 69,675,101 downwards.
CAGTGGCTGTCTGTTGTGGTGCCCACGGTGTTTCCTTGGCTACTGTGTCCGCCTTCACGCCTCTTCCGAGCACATCTTGCACACAAGGTACAAATTTCCCGTAACTTCGTCCGTTTATTTTTCGTATTCATCAAATTGGCTGAAACGAGGCTACACAATGCCCGGGCACTGGTTTGCCTTACGCGATGCCCCCTCCAAAAACGGAAAGTGTGATCCCGCGTTACCAAAAAGGAAAAGAAACACCTCCCGCCAGCTTTTGTCCCGCGTTACCGAAAGTCAACAGGAAAAATGGTCCCCAGTCTCTTCCCGAAATAGAAAAGGCACAGTTTTGACCCAGTCTCCGGGCACTGTTTGCCCTACGAAGCTACATACATCTTTCTGTAGCAAACACAAGCAAAAAAATAGAAGGATATGGAGCAGAGGAATCCAGATCCAGCAGAAAATACATTCACAAAAGAAAAGAGACACATGTAATCGCAGGTAAAAGAAATACATCTTAAACATCAATACATAAAACCATCCAGGTTTTTCTTTCCTTTTCATTGTTCGTAGATGTAAGAAAACAGAGTTTAATCACAGGTAAAAGAAATACATCTTAAACATCAATACATAAAACCATCCAGGTTTTTCTTTCCTTTTCATTGTTCGTAGATGTAAGAAAACAGAGTTTAATCACAGTAGTAGTAGTAGTAAACATCTCAGGGTTTTTGGGCATGTTACTTTACGAGGGGTAATAGATTGAAATTTTCCGCATGATCTAGTATATACATAAGTACAAGTAGATACAGGAGTCGTATATGGTAGATATGTTCATGTTCAGAACTGGATGCAGCTTGTTCCCTTCCGTGACTTGGTGTATTCTGATATGGCTACCAAATAGATCATCAAGCATGCATCCAGATGTCAGTTTATCTGTAACAAAACAAATGTAAATGGAACTTATGTTAGTAAGCAGTTCTTACAATACATAGATGCATAAGCTGTAAAAACTGAAGATAGATGATGATTTATGTATTTCAACAAGAGAGATAGATGTAGTTCTGCTAGTACTCGTGATCAATACAGAAGGTGAAAAGAGTTAAATTTCAACAAGAAATATATATGCGGTGATTGTGATCAATTTTGCTAAAAAAAACCTTGTTATTTGATCATCCAGGTCATGGGCACAAACTATCCACCATGCGGACTTGACCTGAACGCTCCAGCTGATGATGATGGAACAGAGCAAAATGTCCATCTTGTTGGACAAGGTGGCCATTTTCAAGAACTAGCACAAGTGTCTGCAAGCAACACTGGTCCATATGCTGATACAATAGTAGAAACAGAGCACATGCTTTCAAGTGAAGAATCTAGTCGCGACTATGAAGTTCAATTCACTCCAAGCAGCCAAACTGACATTCAAAAACCATATCCAGAAACGGAAAGAATCACCTCCCGCTACCAGAAACGTGGTCCTGCCAGGATTTTGTCACCGCACGCTGTGCGGGACAGGCCCGGATGCCAACCCCACCTATTAAACTATATGTAGGAGGATCCAAATTCAACCCTACCTGCTACCATTCTCTTCTTCCTCCAGAAGTCGCCAGGGAGAGGTTCCTACTTTCTACCTCATCTACCCCATCTCAGATTGATGGAACTACCAGCAGGAAAACTAGTTTAGAAACTGAAAGGCCAACACAAAATCACAAAGATCCATCCCCACTCCCCAAAATTTCCATCTTGAAAAGAAACATTAGGATCTCCAGGAAGAAACCAAAGAGAATACATCAGCTAGTAGTACAGGGGAACAACCAGGAGGGCGGTGGCAAGTTAAAATACGTCAACTATAGCTCTAGGAAACTTCAGATGTAAAAAACAGCAAAAACTTGTTCAATTTTGAAGAAACATCCATGGAAATCACATAGTTCAGTAAACCACTTGGTTCAGGAAACCGAAAGTATTGGAACTTCATGCAAACTACAGTCTAAAAGCAGGAGACCATTAACTAGTTCTAAAAGCAGGAACTTGATGCCATTGCAGTTATGTTCCGAGAGTTCTCTAAAAAGGAACTGGATGCCATTGCAGTTATGTTCGGAGAGTACTCTAAAGCAAGAACTTGATGCCCCAGAGACATGTAGTTTTCTCCCAAAAAACTCCTTTCCAAGTACCCAAACTACAAGTTTTCATAGAAGTTGTAGCTGGTTGAACCTGGAACTACATGTCTGAACTTCTTCTCCAAGTATTATTGGCTGTAAAAAAATGGAAAAGTATCAAGTCATTTGCATAGAAAAAATGAAGGAAACATGACAGTAATTCGCTTAGAAGTACTTGTGTAGAAAACTTGCAAAATACTTGTAGTTTTTCATGCAGACATATATACTGAAAAGGTTGAAGTTTTTCATGCGGATGTGGATATGGACTTTGCAGCTGGTGGTATTGACCTGAACACTCCAGCTCTAGATATCGATAACCAACATTTGCCAATCTAGAGGTTGAAGGGGTTCCTATTGTCGAACCAGCTTAGACATCTGTGGATAATACAGTGCCGTCTGATGACACAACATGGCACTACCGATTCTGTGTATGACAGCTTCACAAACAGAATTTGTGCAAAAACAATTTACAGAAAAAACATCTTCTGAAAGTACATATTCCATTGAAAAAATAAAAAATGCACCTGCAAAAACAATTGAAATTGAAAATCTACATCTACCGACAGAAAAAATCAAAAACTATTTGGAAACCTACATATGGTGTGTCAGTAATGTTAACATTAGAAAAGTACATATAAGTGCCATTTAAACAATACATGCAAGATACCTACTTATGCAACCTGACATGTAGTTTTCATCTAATTTGTGCAAAAACAGTTCACAAAAAACATCTACATGCCGTGGCAAAAAATACATTGTACATATAATATACCCGAATAAAAATACATCTAATTGCATTAAAAAATGCTAGCTCGGTAAAAAGTGGTCTAGCGATGCCAACCGGCGCACGAGAGAGGCAAAACGAATCAAAACGTCTACATGTCATGGCAAAATCATCTCTCTCTGTGGGAACTGCATGTACTATATCCCAGACTAATGACATCTTGTGGAAAAATAATTAAGTACCGTTTAAAAAGCTGCATTGTAGTTTTCATATCAAAATTACATATTGAATGCAATTTTCATCAAAAAATGTACATGCAGCAGGTAAATACATATGGAAACATGTAGTTTTCATCTTATTCATAAAATTTGGGTGATGAAACTACATATGAACATATATCTACATGCTTCATAATGCTTGGAATTTTAAAGATAAAAACATACATCTCCATGCTATGTTAAACCATCAATCCAAACAGATAACTACATGTAGGATGCGTACATATACATGTACTTTATACACCAATAATTACAAAAGTGCTAATGATTGGAAAAGCTAAAAAAAGTAAAAAAAGGCCACATGTGAATCTAAAAGTACAACCAGTATTCAATGAGCTACATCAATTCTTTATACATATACATGGTGCCAAATGCAAACAAAAATCATAGTAGTAACTTACATGCTACCAAACCAAAAGAACTGAGCAACAATGTAGATCCTTACATGCTACAAAAAAGACACTCATACTGTATATAACTACATCGCTATAAAACAACCAGGCAAAATGGTGTGGAATATATGCTACACATAAAAAACATGAAACTAGGTTGCAGAGCTACTACAAAAATCACTAATCAGCTATATCCTAGGGCAGAACTACATGTAGCAAACTATTTCACGAGAGTTGCAACTACAGATATATGGATGTCATGGAGATTATAACTCTCCAGTTCCAAATAACAACCAAACTTACTAGTCCTTCTGCACTGCAAACCTGGAAACCATGCACAACTAAAACACTACGGATTAGAAAGCCAGAAATCAAATATTTGCCCTGCTTGATATCTTGTAGAAGTCACCGCCCCATACCACCGCTGGATGACAACGACAAGACCACCCAATGACCACCTATGTTACCGGTGGCGGACCTGACGGAACCAGCAGACAATGAAGGCAGCAAACAATGTGCTTGTGAGAGATCGTATGAGTAGCTATTTTTACATTACACCTGCACATTTGGCTAGCCATCAGGCTAGGAGATTCGAGTTTTTTTAATGTGGAGATACGATGTGCAACCTATGATATACTCTCATCAAAGTTTCAGTATACTTACATGCATGTTATGTCAGACTAGCAGATTGCTAGTGTCTTACTATGGATGTCAAGAGAAACAAGCGATCGATGAATGGTTTTGTCTCTTATGTCAGACTAGCAGACTGCTAGTGTGTTGCTACGGTGGCCTTCAAGCTACACTCACCTTATAATAATTAGATGTCTGCAAAGGCGAACCCTTCGACCAAGGAGACGAGCATGAGATATTCTCTTCGGCAAAGGAGTCGAGTAATGATACCCACACTATGTCATTCATGTTTGGAGGCGAAGTTGAGGCACTTTTAAAGACATCAAGCAATGAGGTTTTAGTATTTGGTGTTGCGCCTTTGCCCACGGACAATGCTGAGTTTTGTGTTGGTTTTTCCGCTTTGGTTTGGGCACGTCCCATAATTTGTGTTAGCTTTCATGTGTAACTATTGTTTTCTCCCATTCGGTTGGGGCTGACAATGGCGGCATCCGCGGACGACGTTTCCATAGATCTGGATCTTCCGGGTCGGAGGATGACGACACTCAAATGCCGTTCTCCCTCTTGGGGGCATCATTTTGGATTTTTTTTGCATGGATGGGTCTACTCGTCGTGCGGTGTTGCTTCTATCGCGTTGGCATCGGCGAGTCTCGGCGGCATGGCGCAACGGAGTCTTTACAGTGGAGCAGCGGAGTTATGTGTCCTACACAAAGTTATGTGAAAACATGGTTTTTTGTGGCATGTATAAAAAAGACAAACTCCGCTGCTCCAAAATGAATTTTCACAAGTCATTTTTTTGTTTTTTTACACGGACCACAAAAAGGTCTTTTTTCTCAAAACTTTGTTTGCAAACACAGAATATCTAGATGTACACTATGTTTGGAATTTAACAATTGAAAATGTATTTAAAATGCATTTCATAACGGCCCTGTTTGGCAAAGAGGTTTGTGATTTGCTTGTCGATTTGGAGACCGCTTGCCCTAGATATGGCAAGGATATTACTTGCGTCTTGGCGGGGACAGCTTCAGACGGTGTATTCATGAAGGTGGAAAAATCTCTCAGAAGGAGGGCAAGAAAAAAGTTTGGCTTCGCATGGAAATCTTCCGCATTTTCTTATTGTTGAGCCTATTTGAGTTTGTCGTGTTGTCAGTTCGTGGTTGTGATAAGTTGGGTGAGTAGTTGTTTACTCGTGGTTATTACTCGCTTTAGGTGATGCTCTCTTTGGTTGTGTAGGCCCTCCCTATTGTGTTGGTTGTTGGGTTTGTTGTATGGTTTTCGCCGGTTTTTTCACAAATAAATCGGGCATCTTCTTAATTAATAGATAAGGCAAATCTTTTATTATTAGATTGCGAGAGAGACAGAAAATAGAACAACATCACTTGTGAAGATTGTAGTGTGACGTGGAACTTTGGGGGTCTTGGGGAAGCAATAAGTAAGAGCTATCCATCAAATTGGAGTACAATACTAATTGGAAGGGATGTAATCTTTTAAAAAAAAGTTGGAAGAGATGTAATCTTACAAAAAAAGTTAGAAGGGATGATATAAACACACGATTTAGCAAGATATCTAGACTTCTCGAGGAGTAGGATTTTGGACTCCCAGTACCCATTGGTTAGCAAGATATTTTGACTTCTCGAGGAGTAGGGTTTAGGACTCCCAGGACACATTGGATCTGAGATAGTACCTGCTGCTAATACATGAGGATACAAAATAAGTACTTATAAACCGCGATGTTTTTTTTCGAGGGTATGCAATTGCATACTTATTTTTATAGAAGAAGCAGCAGAGTTTACAACCACCGACAGTACAGTTACAGATAACACGACTGTCGAACACCACCACACACACACACCTATGTGGACTACTCTAGAAAGAGATCTCCAGCCCCAGCCCCTGCTGCTACCCACAGCTTGAAGTCTTCGACCACCCTTGCTGCGAGCACATCCTTATTACATTGCTGTCTCGCATTCCCGAAATCTCTTGAATTTCGTTGTTTCCATATGCTCCAGCAAACCAGGGTGACCAGGGAGTCCACGGCTTTCCTCTGCTTGCCACGAAATCTTGCTCTCACATCCAACCACCAATTCTCCAGCGAATCCTCTGCCGACGGCACCGGCTGACCGGCAGTTGAACTCTAAGACGATTCGAACAATTCCAGCACACCTGGCGAGTGTAGACGCAAAGTGTAAGCAGATGGTCCGTAGTCTCCAACTCCTGTGAACAAAGTCGACAATCGTCCTGTTGCTCCTGAAGACCATGTCGGACTCCTGTAAACCGCGATGTGACTAAGCCTTGGATCCGTGCGACGCCGGGATGCCACAGAGTTCAGGAGACGCGCCGGCACTGTCACGCGCCGCTCCGCGCGAGGAGGAACCCGAGGGCGTGGCCGGCGACGGCCGCGAGGAGCACGCCGACGTTGAACGACATGACCGCCAGCATGACCAGGTACGCCATCCCCATCCTGGCTGCGTGCACCGCCGTCAGCAGCGCCGCGGAGGACGCCGTGGCCTCCCCGCCGCCGCGCCGGCCGAGGCGTCGCGAGAGCAGCGCGAGCGCCTCGGTGAGCGCGGCGAGGGCGAGCACGAAGAGGAGGCAGAGGAGGTACATCCCGGCGCCGCGGTCCCCCGGCCAGCCCGGGAAGAGGACCACCGCGCCGCGCGATCGCCCCAGAAGAAGGCCATGTGCATCATCTCCATCATCTTGTGAGGCGCCGCCGTGTGTGTCGTCGCGGTGTGGTCGGGTCGCGGCGGCGACATGTCCATCGCCCCCATGCCGCCGCCACCGTCGCCGCCCATGGCCATGCCCCTCATTGCTAGATGTCTCTTGGGTTCTTGGGTAAGGAGAGGGATCGGTGCAGCTCAGACACTGTGGGACGGGAGGGACGCAGATATAGCGTGACCGGTGGCGCGGCGCGGAAGAAAGGAGCTTTACTAAAATCAGGAGAATCGGTGGGCAGAGCCGCAGAGCGGTGGGAACAAAACAGCGAAGCGAAGACGTGAGCTTCCGTCCCGTGACTGCACTGAACCACCAGGGAGGGGACCTGGACGTTGTCGCTTGCTCTGCCGCGCGACATTTTCTAGTACGCCATGGCTAGCGGCTACGGATAAGCATCTGAGGATGATGGTTTTGCTACGGCTAAATAAGGTTCGGCGACTGTATTTTCAACTGCTACAGGTGGTTTTGCTGGAGTGTGGAGCACAGCCAGCAGGTGGGGGTCAGGAATGCATGACCAACCTGCCGGTGACGGATGCCTACTCTCGTGGCTCTGCTAGTGCTAGTGATGGCACTGATCCCGCTCTCGACGTTTTCTCATTTTGATGGAATCTACTGACAGTGGAGTATTTTATGTAGATTTGTCTCCTGCAAGCAACAAACACGCTGCAGTTAAGCCAGTTTGGAGGAAAACAAACTTTTGCAGTATCTAGGTGTGAGGTCCGTTTCGAACATTTTGAATAGCACGCCAGCGTTATGGTTCCTTGGTGTCAGTGTACGCCACGGCGCCACTGCCGCGACCCTTGTCCTTTTCTCCTTCATCTCTGTCATTTTACCCGTTTAGAAAAAAATTAGTTCATGGAACATGAGTCGTTTTCCATTTTTACATACAAAAGGTCATGTTGCCGCATATAAGAAATTTCATATGTTGTCAAAAATGCGTGATACAGTATATATTTTGTGAGTGAACATCATCTTAAGGCGGAGTGCTTTTGTCTTTGGTTATTCCTATCGGTTGGATCAATATTGGATAACAAACTAGTTGTTGTGCCGCACTACCGTGACCCATTAACATGTGAGATATTTTTACTTTATTTCTTAAATATTGTTTAAGGAAATCTCCAACAAAAATACCAGATTAGTATTTAATTTCTAAAACCAGTTTCATAATATTAAAATATATGTATCAATCCTTTGGCATTTCTTGAATAAGGTAAACTTTTTTCCCAAAAATGATAAACACATAATTTCGTGAAAGTATTTTCAGAACCTTGCGAACAATTTTCGAACCCGTCAATATTTTTTGAATATGTGGAAGTACTTTTATTCAAACCTGTGAAATATTTTCAAAACCACGTGATCATTTTCCTAAGCCGGTGAATATTTATTTATAATGCGTCAATAAGATTTTTTTTAAACATTGTGAGCATTTTTTTAACCTGGTTCACATTTTCCTGAACCTTGTAAACTTATTTTAGACCATAGTTTAAAGAATAAAACAAACCAAAAAAATACAAGAAAATGAAGAAATAATATAAAAACCAAACACAAAAAGGATAAAAGATAGATAAAGCCTAAAAATGTATACAAAGTAAACTAAAATAAAAGGGAACCAAAATTAAAAAGAAAAGAAAGTACCAACTTTTTCCTTCCTTTTTCTGTTTATGTATGTTGTTTTATTTTTTTTAGGTTACTAGTTGGCATGTACGTGCAACGCACGTCTCAACACGGGACAATTTCAAATATGAAGTCTTCACAATTAAATGGAAAAATTTATAAGTGCACATGCAACACACATCTATAATTATCAATTATGTATATATGTCGTACGTCTCTAAATTATTGTATATGTATTTTCAATTTTCATTTAACAACTGAAGTTATTACTTTTTCCACTGTAGGTAGTACACATTGGCCTTTCTCATGTGAACATGCTAGCTAGCTACCAATAGCCTGAAGTACTCGATCGAAGTCTGATTGGCCTGAGTTGCAAAAAGGGAGCCGTTTGTTCAGTTCATCAGCTCTTCATCCAATGGGCGATCACAATGTAGTTGCAGTTTTTGGCGAGAGCGCATCGGCGCGAGGCCGCGTGGCCGAATACAGTTCGTCCAGATCCATACAAAATGGATTGGAAAGCAGATGTAAGTATGGAATACGGAACACCTCTACGGACAACACCACTGACCAGTGACCACCCGCCGTCCCTGTTCCGGTTACTGAAGAAGGCAACAAAGTTGGCTCGACCATGGAGGCATGGAGCTCGTCGACGACCGCTGGGTGAGGTCCACCAGCTGCATACTGCATTGCGTGCCGGCGCCGCCCATGGCTCAGGATGAAATAGGATAGCTCGTCGACGACCGCTCGGAGAGGTCCACCATCTGCATGCTGCATGGCGGCATGGCGCGCGTGCTGGCGCCGCCCATGGCTCAGGATGACATAAGATCGTAGGGACGTTATTGTTGTTGCGCAACTACGGAAGCAGGCGAGCACGCGTAGCTCGCTGTCCGCTAGCCGACGGGACGAACCTCAGGTCATCCTGACAGATGGTCTCTCGAGATCGGAGATGGTCCTCACGGGCCGCACCCTCATGGTGAGAAGGTGAAGGATTCCAGGGCCGATCTGGTGTGCACCCACGTTCGCCGCCGACGCAGACTCGACTGCCGGAGGTCGGGCGGATGAAGGATCCTATTACTTTGCGTGATCGAACAGGATTGTGATCGGACAGGATTGATGAAGGTTTGACCGGTCAAAGTTGTTCGGTGCTCGACATCAGGACAATTTAGATCGTAGATCGAAAATTGAACGGGTAAGATTTAAAGTGTTTGGTGCTCGACATCAGGACAATCTGGATCGTTGATCGAAAATTGAACGGGTAAGATTTCAAGTATCCCAACATGTTTGCTCTTTTAATAGTAGTATAGATTCATTTACCTTCTTTTTATTGTGTTTACTTTATTTTTATTTTACATCTTATTCAACCTTTTATGCTTCCCATTTCATTCTCTGGTATTTGGATAATGGATGACCATATTTTTCCAAACACACAGAACATTTGACAAATCTGTGAACAATTTGTTCACAAAACATGAACATCTTTTCTATTTGTCTTTTTATTCATGTTTCCCTTTTGTTATCTTTTCATTTTTTTGTGCTATTCCAAAAAAAAAGGAGTAGCACAAAAAGTGTCTCCTACAAGGGAAAGAAGAAACATGAAAAAAAAAAAGATACGTGGCCTGGTTGGGTTGCATGAGCTTATTCCGCGCATATTCCGTGCGTAAATACTGGGCTGCTCTTTAAGTGGGCCGACAAGTAGGAAGAACTTGACGTGAGCGAGCCATGGAATCAACTCGCTTCAGGCGACACATAGGGTTCCCGTTTTCATAGAGTAACTTGTGTCTCCATAAGAGGCCAGCCGAGTAGTAACAAAACATTCGTGGGTTAACTTCCTTCTCACGATCCTTGTAGGCAATTAGGTCGATGAGTTGCCGTTAGACTACATACCTAGATACTCCCTCTGTTACGCTCGCTTCTTCTTCCCTTATCCTCTCGCGAGCGCCAGGCGATAAGGAAGGAGACTCGTCTGCCACCGCTCTCCGCCAGCGAACCGTGGGGTTCCTCCGCCCTCCGCCGGCCGCTTCGGCGGCGGGAGGGGGGAGGAACCTCGGGGCTCGTCTATGGCGTGTAGATAGGTTAGGGCTAGGTTTTCGCGTGTCCGTCGCTTCGGTCTCGGCGGTGGCGACGGCGGCGGCGAATAAATCTGCTTCGGATTCGTCCTTGCTGGTATGTGGAGTACCGGATCTGGGTGGATCTGCAAGCTTCTCGTCCGGGCGAGGCTGGCGCAGCGGCGGCGTCAACCTTGATGCGGATTTTGTGTCTAAGCTCCGCCGTCGCGGCGACGCTTGCTCCGGCGTTGACGCGGAGCTTTGGACCCTGTACAGGAGCAGGTTGTTTTGGAGGTTCGTGCTGTGCGGCGGCGAAGGCGTCGACGGTCTACTGCTCGCTTTCTGGAGCAGGATCTGGGCGAGGAGAAGGTGTTGCCAGGTGCATTCATCGACCAAGATCTCGTCGCTCGTCGACGAGCGACTCAAGTGGCGTTTCCAATGTTTTGACGGTGTCTTCCTAGCGGGATGGAAGACGGTCCTCCTTCTTCTTCTCCGGCTCCGGTGTCTGAGGCCCAGCGGTGGCTGGTTTGTGGTCGTCGTTGGCGTAGAGTGCGTGGGTGTGTGGGTGTTTGGTTGTACCGTGTTTGTTCTTGTACTTGGATGAACACGATGGTTTTGGGTTTGGCTCAAAAAAAAAGATACTCCCTCTGTCGTTTAAAGAGTGTACTTCCAACTTTGTTAGAGAGTTAAATATTTCAAACTTTGATCTAGGTATATTATAAAAATATATTTCATCATAAATGTAGTGCTACTAATTTAGTTACATAAATATTTGTATTTTTTTGTGCAAACACGGTTAAACATATAAAAGTTTAACTCTCCAAGAAAGTTGGAAGTACACTCTTTCAAAGATGAAGGGATGGAGGGAGTAAGTATATTAGAGTCGATCTCGACTAGAGTATAGATTGTAAAAAACCTAGCTACCTTCCTAATCTCTCTTTTCAGTCCGTGCCTATCTCTGCGACGGTGTCAATGGTCATCTCACACTCCAAATCACAACCTGTTCTCAACCACCACGTCGACAATCACAATGGCAGTGATCTGTTTTCCAGTGCCGAATCTCTGTTGCCCACCGGCAACAACAGACTGAGAATTTGCTCCTACGATGACATGATTACAAGCTGCATCTGCCAAGGCGACAAGGACGAGATCGGCGCCTACTTCAAGCGCTGCCAGACCACATCGGGCTACCTGAGCCTCGAGGATGTGATCGACTCCAAAGAGTTCCAAGAGGGCAGTGGCCGGCTATACCGGCGCGCGGCGCACCCACGCAGCCGGCGGCGGTCACCAGGGCCGCTGGGAACGCGCCGTGGCAGCGTGATGCACCAGTTTGTCAGGGCTTATCTCACTCCTTGCTTGGCCCTCATCGCAAGAGCCTTCGGCTGCATGCCAGGCGTGGCGGTGCTTTAGCCATACATGCATTGAACTGATTGTTCTTGGGGTATGTACAATGGTAGAGAAGCTAGACACGCCTTATCTTAGCCCTTCACATCATCTAGAAAAAGTAAAATTATAAGTTGTACAATGCGTTATCTCTTATTGCCATCCCTAACAATTAATGAGAATTAATTATATTTTAGTAGGAAATCCTTGTTCTAAGGGAAGACAAATGGTACAATGCTGAAATTAGCCTTCTCCTATTTCGTAAGAGATCATCTCTTAGCTAAGGGAAGACGACCTCATCTTTCTTCATTCTCTCTCCGCCAACTAGATAATTATCCTACGTGTCAACGCTAAGAGAAGGCTGACGTCACCCCATTGTACATGCCCTTAGATATCTGCGCTGACGTAATTAGCAACTTAGTTAGCTATGCCAAAACGTTGTATATTCTCGTGGAATCGTTGAGATATTTTCTCAGTCAAGATCCCGGTCGGCTTGTTAGAGTTATTTTTTAAGTGGGTTTGCTTTTAGATATTTGTTCTAGAAATTGTTTCTTTTGAATGTTGGAGTTCCATCTCTAACCTCATGAGGTTTATATCCGTGTAGATTAAGAACGGGAGGTAAAGAGGCGTCCATTGAGAAAAAAGCCTCGGGTCGTTCCCAGGAGGGGCGACTCGGGCGGATCCCTAGCCGCCGCCTCCTTCCCGATCCCCATGCCGCCGCCGAAGGATGCTGTCGGTCAAAGGTCGTGCGGGTGACGATGGTGGCGGGCTCTCATCCCCTAGCATGGAGGGTGACGGTGGGGGCCCCATCCTCCTCGCGTGGCGGGATCTCTAGCCGGAGGCTCGCGCCAGCCCTGGACAGCGCGGTTCGTCCAGCGGAGAAGAACACCGAGGCGGTGTCCCCGGATTTCTTCGTTGACCTTGGTGGCTGCTATGGCCGTGAGGGTGGCTGGTTCGAGGGAGTCGGTGTGGCTAAGCCCCTTATCTCCGCGTGGTGCGTGTGGTGGAGGCAGTGCCTGCTATTATCTCGGCCTGCTGTTGGAAGCCGGCAGGCGGCGGCATGGGGTCCTGCCAATCTGCCTAATAAAGGTGGCGATCCTAGGTTTCTTCTCGCGTCAAGATGGTGTTCTACTTAATGCCTGGCCTCATTTATCTAGCCGGTGACGAGTTTCAAAAGGCTCCGTCGGAGATCTCCATTGGGCACTTGATGCCTGTAGATTGCTGGATCAGATGGGATTCGGTTGTGTGTACCCATATTTCTGGCCGTGAGGCTTCAGAATGGTGTGACACGAAGGTTTTTATCTGTTGTCACCATGGGACATTTCGGTATTTCGATTTCTTTGGTGATGACAGTGGTGGAGAATGTCATGGCGGCTCAGGTCGGAGGTCTAGTAATGGCGGATCGAGTATTTAAGTCGATGAGGACTTTGCTTGATGATTCATGACTTGTAGTAGCGACATCGGCAAGCGGGGGCGGTAGCACAGGAGGAGTACATAGTCTTATCTTTCATGGTGAAAATCCAAGATCTGATCTTAATTGGTTGTGCATGTCAATAGCCTCATTGAAAGCATTGGTGGATTTCTCCATGGTGAAAAGCTAAGATCTATAATCGGGTAGGGACGGAGCTTGTGTGCTGTTTACTTTTTTGGAGGCGTCTGCCGTGTCTCGTTGCATGGACACCAGGAGTATAGGATACCCCCTTTTAGGTTCGGCACGGGGCCGAAGGAGGCTGAGAATCGTCTTCTGGGCGAGTCTAGATCAAGCTCTCCTCTCCACGATCAAAGCATGCAACCAAAGGGACACAAGGAGCTACCCAGGTTCAGGCCGCCCGGAGGCTAAAAGCCCTACTCCTGCATGTTGGATTGATGGTTCTTCATAGTGTGCTTACAATGGAACCTCCCGGCAGGGTACCCGGAAGGGTTTTGGCTGGAGGTAGAAGAAGGACAGATCCTGACCCGGAGGAGATCACCTTCCTCCTACCTTCGCAGCCCTAGTCTAGTCTTGCTCTGGTTCTAGCTTGTTTCGTCCTTGGTTCGACCTCCCCCTCCTCCGTGCCTTGGTCCTCCTTTTATAGGCTAAGGGGTTGCCACAGGTCACGTGAGGGGTGTGAGGGACCTTCGGGGTGAAGGACCCTCCTCATCTAGTTTAGGAGGAGACGTGGCCTCTCCTCAGCCTAGCGTCTCCTTTGGGTTAGGTGGGAGCGTCCGCCTTGGGGTGGACAGGAGCTGACACCACCACGGGACGTGCTTCCCGCCCGCGCTGCCTTCGCCTTGCTTCCCAAGTCTTCCGGGTGAGGTGGAGCTTATCCACAGGGACGTGGGGAAGTACCCGAGAGGGAGCCTGGCCTCCTGCCGGGAACTCGGGCTCTCGGGTCCTTCCTGGCCTTCTTGCTTGGTTCGGGGACCCGGAAGGTCCCCAGGACCGGAGCCCTTTGTCGATATAGGCCATGCGTGTCTTGACGGTGAACCCGCCAGCTTGACTTGAGTCTTGGTCTTGTCCATCTTCATCTTGGGCCCACATGGGGTGGACCCACTTTGGCAGTACTAGGGGAACCCCATGTTCCACTGCTGCGACAGTAGCCCCGGGCATGGTCCCGGCGGCTCTTGCTCCAGCTGCCGGGGCCATGGCCTAAAGATAGGTCAAAGTGGGTCCCCGGGCACCTGGTCTTCCTTGCTCACTTCGATGGCCTTGAAGGTCTTGGAGTTACTCCGCTCGGGGGAATAACTGCGGTGGCCCCCTCGATTCCCAATAACGGAAGAACCGAGGAGACGCCTGACAGAGGCGCCGCCGTGGCTATAAAAGCGAGGCGCACCCCTGGCTCTTTCGTTCATCTTCTTCCTCGTCCAACTCCAGGCCTCCCACAAGCTGCCAGCGCCAATGGCGAGAGCGAGGAGAGGAGTTGGGCGCCCTCGTTCTTCTTCAGCTGCTGCGGAGAGTGGCCCCTCCACTCGTGGTCGAGCTGTTCCGCGAGGTCGTGGGATTCGCGGTCGCGGCGGCCGTGGAGGCCGCGGCACCGCTGCCCTCCTAGGAGCATGGTTCATACCAGCTTCGCGCCGTTCGAGTTCATCGTGGATCTGAACCAGGCCTCGCAGCCGGCTTCTCCTGCCGGATTCCTTCGCGATGGCGACGGAGGACATCGGACCCTCCGGCTTCTGGCTGCAAGTGGAAGGCTGCCCCAATGGCCCCTCCTGGGCCATGGCGGAGCGCACCACTGAAGGCGCCATGCTTCTGGGTCCGGGTGGAAGTCGTTCTCCCGTGCCCGCCGCCTGTCCCGGGGGCAATGCTTGGTGTTCCGGTACGACGGAGATGCAACGCTCTCCGTGAAGATCTTCGGTGTCGATGGCGGACGCGTGGAGTGCTGCATGGAGAGCAGCAGCGGCAGTTCGAGCTCCTACGACGAGGATGAAGATGAGGAAAACTCATCTGACATCAAGGTCGAGGGGAGCTCGTCTTCCTGAAGGCGAGGAGCTTCGGACGGGCGCCATGGAGATCTCGTTGACCTCCTCCTCGGCGGCCTTGACGACGTACTTCTGGAAGTAGCGTCTTCCATTGTACGGCGGTGCTCCTTGCTCGACGGGAGCCAACCTTTTTGTTGTAAAAAAGATCGTCCCCTTGTAGTCCTTGTAAATGAAGAAGATCTTGTTTTCCTCCTTGTCTTCGTGTCGCGTCCGTGTGAATGAGAACGAGTTTTTTGCAAAACGCGCTCCCATTACTGCAGCAGCCGTAGCGTCAAGGGGTAGGTGGAGCGTGGGAGGCCTATAAAAGACCCTCCAGACTCCAACTCCCTTGACACATCTTCTCGCCTTGCTCCGCTCTCTCTTCCCTTCCCCCCCCGCAGAACAATGTCTGGCGAAGCAGAGAGGGCCTTGTCCGACGTGTCGACGGCGGAGTCCGTCTTCCGAGGAGCGGCGGAGGCACCCAGCGAAGCTGGAGCCCGAGCCACTGGAAAGGACGAGGTCGTTCCTCGCCCTCGGGTCTCCTTGGTTTTCCCCGCGGTGGGGAACATCGCCGGTTCTGCTGCCATGGAAGCGTCGTGGCGCTGGCGACCCGAAGGACACCATCAAGATGGAGCTGTGGAAGGAGGCCGCAGGCAATCAGAGATTGATCCGCCTCCTCTGCGACCTTGACGATGTCTTCAAGGTAAGGCGCCTTGGTTCTGGCAATACGACCCTTGGGAAGATCCTGCGCCTTGACTCGATTTCTTCCTTCGTACAGGATGAGGAAGACATCATGGATAAGTTCGTGGACCACGTGCACCTCCTCTGCAGCCAGCATGTGCCGGGGTTTGCCCGGAAGTTCCCCGGCCCGTGGGACCCCTGAAGATCCTGCGCGAATGCCCTCCTTCATCCCAGGCGTCCCCGGGAGTCCGGAGTTCACCCGGCAGGCAATAAAACAGAAGACAGAGCTGCACAGCCAGGAGCCCTGAGCTGGCCTTAGTAGCATAGGCTAGATATGTATCCAGGAAAAGCTTCGACTGAATGTAATTCAGAATTGTAAATTCAGAATGTAAGTTCAGATGAATGCAATCCTAGGGCTCAACTCCCGGGGTCATTTCCCAAACCTCCCTTGCACTAACGCGCCGTCAAGTTTTCTGAGGAGATCTCTTAGGTGACAAGTACTCTAACCGCCCGCACCGGTAGCAGCACCCCTAAGAGCACTATGCCTTCCGGGAGTCCACTCCACAGCCACGGGTACTAGGCCAGAAGGGAAATCTGACCGTTCGCCGGGAGGACGCATTACCCCCGCAAAGGTTCTCATCAACTGTCAAGCATGCGCAGGTTGGTGGTATATTGACTCCGAGCGAGATATTATGCCTAGAATGCAGATGCACATGCAAAGACTTAGCTGGTTTTTGCCGTGCCCTTGATCTGCTCTGTCCTTCCCGGGTACCCAGCTCCTGAGCCGCTCTTCAGCATCCATTCCTGTCCCGGAGAGGCGCTACACACACACACACACTTTCAGTAGGAAAAGAATGGACCCTCCCTTACATGTCGTGAAAGTGTTTCATCCGGAGCAACCCGCAAGCAAAGTTGAATGTGCATTTCTGTGTTCATGTTGGCACGATCAGGTGGCAGCGCCTACTGATAGGCTACTTGCGCTCGACCTATCAGCCACCGGCACCATGTCAGCCCCCTGCTTGGGGGTTGTTACGGATAACACACTTCACGACAACAAGAGAGGCTCACGGAATTGAAAAACTTATCTTTTATTCCTTGGCGACGATTCTTACACCCTTATATAGAACACTAGCCCCTTGGGCGTGCTTAGTTGACATGAACTATCTGCGATTCATGTTCGTATTCAGGGGTAGAATTTCCGGAGATTCTCGATGTTCCAGGCGTTTCCTTCCGGCCTGCCTTTCTCGTCCTCCAGATAAACAGCTCCGGGTCTCAGGGTATGCGTCACCCGATAAGGTCCTTCGCACTTGGAGGACAACTTGTTCATGTTATCAAGCTTCTGCTTCTTGCGGAGAACCAGGTCTCCGGGTTCCAGTACCCTGAACGGATATGGCGATCGTGATAGCGGCGGAGCCCTTGCTGGTATCGAGCAGATCGTAAGGAAGCTCGGCACCGCACCTCTTCCAGGAAGTTGATGTCATCAATCCTCCTCTCAGCTTGTGCGTCTTCATCATAGGCAAGTACCCGGGGTGATCCATGCCTGAGCTCTGTTGGCAAGACGGCTTCTGCTCCATAGACAAGGAAGAATGGTGTTTCTTGAGTGGCTCTGCTTGGTGTGGTTCTGAGGGACCACAAGACGCTTGGTAGATGTTCAATCCAGTTCTTGCCCTTGTCTTCTAACTTGTCAAAGGCCTTGGTCTTCAAACCTTTTAGGACCTCCGCATTGGCTCGCTCCACTTGCCCATTGCACCTTGGGTAGGACACCGAGGCAAAACACACCTTGATTCCCAGCTCTTCACAGAAGTTGAGGAAGGATCGGCTTGTGAACTGAGAGCCATTGTCCGTTATGATTCTGTTGGGTACTCCAAAGTGGTACACAATCCCTTCAATGAACTTGATGGCTGCTTGAGCTGTCTGTCTTGGTACTGGCATCACTTCCACCCACTTTGTGAACTTGTCGATGGCCACAAACAGGTATTCGTGGCCCCCGACAGACTTCGGTATCTTCCCCACGATGTCCAGTCCCTAGACCGCGAACGGCAAGGAGATTGGAATTGGCTACAGAGCTTGCGCCGGCTGATCTTGATGCCACATGACTTGAACATGTGCCCTCGTGGATGTCAGTACTTGGCCTTGTTCTTGAGGGATGCAGCAGAGCTTGACTCCGTTGTCCCGTCGCCGGTAGAGCTCGCCGTCGATCATGACGTAGAGCTTGGCTTGATGAGCCACCCGCTCGGCGTCGTGATCGTCCTCCGGGAGGGCGTGCTCCATGATGTACTTGACGATGTCTCGGGCACAGGGTGGTGGGCTCCTTCCACCGGTAGCACCATCCGACGGAAAGAAAGCATAGCTTCCTCCGCTGGCGGGGCTGCCGGGTCTTGAGCTTCTGGGCTGGCTACCCGTGTTGTCGAGGTAGAAGGGTCGCCAGCCCCCGGCGCAGATCTTGTCGCGAGCCTCTCGGGTGGGATCGAAGGTCGCCTGAGGACCTCGATGTAGATCCCGGGAGGCACTGGTTCTTGCTTGGACGCCACCTGCGATAGCTCATCCGCGGCCGTGTTTTCTCCCCGTGGGACGTACACAGCCCGGAAGTTGTCGAAGCGCCGCTGCAGCTTCCAGACCTCTTCAACGTATGGTGCCATCTGAGGGCACGCGTACTCCTTGTTCACTTGTTTGATGACTAACTGAGAGTCACCCTTGACGACGATCTTGTTGATGCTGAGGCCGATGGCAGCACGAAGTCCTGCGAGCAGGCCCTCGTACTCCGCCGTGTTGTTGGAGATGTTCCCTTGGTAGTGCATCTGAACGACGTACTTCAGCCGGTCCCTATTTGGTGAGGTTAGGACAACCCCAGCACCTCCTTTCCCCTTGGTGTAGGAGCCGTCGAAGTGCATGGTCCAGGCGCTAGGATCTTCCTTCCCGGGGAGGCAGGTTTCCTCTTCCGGGTCGTCGGGCGCCGTCTCGGTCCACTCGGCCGTAAAATCCGCCAGCGCCTGACTCTTGATGTTGTCCGTGTGCTCAAACTTGAGACCGAAACCTTGAAGCTCCATGGCCCACCATGATATGCGACCAGTGGCAAGTGGGTTCTCCAGGGGGCTTCTTAGGTTGTACTTGGACACCACCGTGATGGGATGGCTTTGGAAGTACGGCCTCATCTTGCGGGAGGCAATGAGAATTGCCAGCAGCAGCTTCTGCATCATGGGGTACCGTTCCCGGGCGTCACGCAGCACTACGCTGACGAAGTAGACCGGGTGCTGCACCTTGCGGGTCACCGAGTCCTGAGAGGGCTCGGCTTCCTCCACGTCGATGTCTTGGGGTAGGGACGAGGTAGCCCCCGGCGAAGTCTCGTCGGAGGGAGATTCTCCGCTCCCGACGGGCTCCGCGCCGTCTGGTGAGGTTGCAGTGACGTCAGGATCATGAGACCCCTGGTCACCCGGCAGCCTCTTCTTGCATGGTTGCCCCGGGAGTAAGTTCCCGGGTCGCTTGCCCTTGATCTTGTCCGGATTCGCCTCGATCCCTCGGTGAGAGACCAGGAAACCCAGCAGCTTGCCGGAGGGGACCCCGAACACGCACTTGTCGGGGTTGAGCTTGAAGTTGACCCGGCGGAGGTTCTCGACGGTCTCGTGCAGGTCTTGGATGAGGGAATCCTTGTACCGGGTCTTGACCACAATGTCGTCGATGTACGCTTCAACGTTGCGGCCCAGCTGAGGCCCAAGGCATGCTTGCATTGCGCGCTGGAAGGTAGCGCCGGCATTCCGGAGGCCAAAAGGCATCCGGGTGTAGCAGTAGTAGCCCTTGGGAGTGATGAAGGCCGTCTTCTCTTGGTCCTCGAGTGACATCATGATCTGGTGGTACCAGGAGAAGGCGTCCAAGAAACACAGCAGCTCGCACCCGGCCGTGGAATCCACGATCATGTCGATCCGCGGCAGGAGGAAAGGGTCCTTGGGACAGGCCTTGTTCAGGTCTGTGAAGTCGATGCAGAGTCTCCACTTGAAGGTCATGGGCTTCGGTACCACCACGGGGTTGGCCACCCAGCTTGGGTGAGGAACCGACCGGATGACACCAGCTTCTATCAACTTGTCCACCTCGGCGATGATGAACTCCAGCTTTTCCTTGCTTTGGTTCCGGAGAACCTGCTTCACGGGGCGAGCCCCCGGGTTGACCGCCAGTTTGTGCTCGATCACCTCCCTTGGAACGCCGGGTAAACCTGACGCCTCCCACGCGAAGACATCAGAGTTTTCCCGAAGGAAGGCGACGAGCGCGCTTTCCTATTTGTCGGTGAGGCGGGCGCCGATGGTGATGGAGCGAACTCCGTCACTGGTTAGCGCCTCCTTCTTGGTCTGCTGCGGATCGCCATGGAATGGCGCCTTCTTGGGGGAGTAGATGTAGAGCCCCCAGGGTGCCCTTCGCCCCTGGGAGAGCCCCATCATCATCCTCCTGAACACCTTGAGGGACATCCGCCATGATTGCTACCGTCTGGTTCAGCTGGTGAACGCAGTAGATAGCGTCGTCGATGTCGGCCTTGACCTTGATCACGCCCCACGGTGCCGGAATCTTCAGCATGTTGTAGGCGAAGTGGGAGACAGCCATGAACTTGGCCAGAGCAGGTCTGCCAAGTATGCCGTTGTACGGTAGCGGAGTGTCGGCGATGTCGAAGACGATTTCCTCGGTGCGGAAGTTCTTGGAGTCGCCGAAGGTGACCGGAAGGGTGATCTTCCCGAGGGGTCGAGTAACACTTCCGTTCACGCCTTGGAACACCCCGGTGTCTTGCAAGCGAGACTGGGGGATTTGAAGGATAGCCAGGACCTTCGCCGTCAGCAGGTTGAGGCTGGAGCCTCCGTCGACCAGCATCTTGGTGACCTTGTAGTTGTGGATGACGGGTGACACAATCAGCGGCAGGGTCCCGACCCCGGTAGTGTTTGCAGGGTGGTCTTCTGGGTCGAAGGTGATGACTTGGCTAGACCAGTCCAGGGGCTTGGACTAATGGTTGCATTGAGTTTTACTTGTAGTGTTTATCCATAGACCATGCTTGAACTCCATATGTTGGATTCAAGGTTGATGCCATGAGTATATAGATATAATGAAGTATTTGGCATCAAGATCATAGAGTTGAGCATATTGCAAGTATGTCTTGAAGAAAATAATTATGTGATCATTCATGGTTATCTTCAAGACATCATCTATTGAAAAGAGAAGAAAAGATACAAGGTTGATCAAGTATTGATCAACACACAAAGCTACAAGATGTACCAAGTGGGATCATGTATCTCTTGGTATGGTAAGCAATTGTCCATATAGCTTTATGAATTAACCCATGATATGTGTGTAGCATTTCTATGAGTGGTTAGGTATCTTTCTATGGGTTTGCATCAAATGAAGATTTCATATGGCCCATGATCGATGACGTAAAGTGGTGATCGTCATCAATGTTGAGAAGCGCAAGTTCAAGAGGAGCATCTCGAAGAAATCCTAGGCTTGAAGCTTGCCACCCATTTAGAGATAATGTTCATGTGAAGATGTGCCTAAGAGAGGCTCTCCCATAGTGGAGTATGGGGGAGCAATGTTTGGGTCTTCACCAAGCGAAGCGCAATCAAGAAAGGTGGTCCACTTGAAGAGATCAAGATTGACATCATCTAGATCAAGTGGAATGCGCAAGGCAAAGGTATGATAGGGTTTCTATTTTACCGGTCTCATGGTACTAGTTGGGAGACCGGGTTATAGGATAGATACCGTACTATCAAGAGGGGCTCTCGATTGAGCTTTAGCGTATCAGTTGGAGAGAGCTCAAACCTTTGCTTACTTGCCTTCATCATCTTTCTTGGTTCTTATTTGGATTTTCTCCTTGTTAGGTTTTGGTGCTTGTTGTGATCTTCATGACAAGCCCAAGTTCTCCGAAAACGGATTTCGTATGGAAAACTTGTTGCGTTTTCTGGTTGGAAATATTATCGGTCCACCTTCGAGATAGGGTCCACACCTTCCCATGTGTGGTATCCCCTCTATATTTGTGACCCTTAAAGCTCTTGTCGCTACCTTTCCAACATAATTGGATTCATCTCGTTTGGACCTTCCTTGCAAAAGTTATTGCGGTTCTCCTTTCCTGGTTCTGCAGTTTCTTCTTAGGCCAGTAGTACCGACCCTCGCCCGGTACTACCGGGTGACCCCTTGCGGAACTACCGCGGGCAGTACCGGGCCCAGTACCGCATCTCCGAATGGCTCTCTGCCTCTCGAAGTTTTAACCCGGTAGTTGCCCCGGTAGTGGCGCGGTACTACCGGGAAGGGAGCACTACCGGGCCAGGTGGTCCGGTACTACCGTTGCTCGCCGAGTCAGGGAGCGCTGGCTGGTCTTCATTCTTCCTCGAGTCAACACGGCTCGGTACTACCGGGATCGGCCCGGTACTACCGCTGCGGCCTTTTTCGTCTGCAACGGGCAGATTTTTGAGAGGACCTTTTTAAGGGGGTTTCTTCCCCAACGGTTCTCTCACCCCTTGAGCTAGCTTTTCCCCTCTCTCTCCTCCATTGTTGACCTTTGGAAAAGCTTGCCTTCCTCTCAATCCCTCCCATGATTCTTGCATATCTTTGAGGGAATTTGAGAGGAGATCTAGATCTACATATTCATCCAATCAATTCCTTCTCTAAGTGAGGGGAACCTAGTAGATCGTGATCTTGAAGTTCCATTTGTTGAGTTCTTCCCTGTTCTTCCTCTCTTCTCCTCCCACAAGCATTAGTTGCTTTTGGTGGGATTTGGGAGTGAAGGATTTGACCACTTCTAGTGGTCTTGCCTTCTTGCATCGGTTGCATCGGTTTGAGTTCTCCACGGTGATACGTGGAAATCGAAGTTGAGAAGCTTGTTACTCTTGGGTACTTGGGGTGCCCTAGAGCTTGTCTTCTTGGGTACTTGGAGTGCCCTAGATGGTCCTCGTTGATCTCGGAGTTTTGGTGGCTCGCGGGATAGTTGGGAGCCTCCAATTAAGTTGTGGAGTCGCGCGCCAACCTTGTGATTCTTGTGGCTTTGGGAGCCGCGGGAATTCGGTGAGAGCCTCCAATTAAGTTATGGAGTGTGCCTCATCCTTGTACGGGTTCGGTGACCACCCTCAAGTGTCCCATAGTGGTTCGTGGCACTCCGCATTGGTGGAGGCACGAAGGAGATTACGGTGTGCCATTTGACGGCTATTCGGGGATCACTTTGTGACTCCGCACCGCTCCAACGGAGACGTAGCTTCCATTGGGAAGTGAACTTCGGGATAAATCATCGTCTCCAAGTGCCTCGGTATTTCTATACCCGAGCTTCTTACTTATGCTATTTACTTTGTGATAGCCATCGAGCTTGAAGTAATATATCTTGCTATCACATATTTGCTTATCTTGTTTAGCATAAGTTGTTGGTGCACATAGGTTAACCTAGCTTGTTTAGGTTTCGTGCTTGTTAAATTAAACGCTAGTTTTATTCCGCATTTATTCAAGCCTAAACCGCAAAGAATTTTAATCGCCTATTCACCCCCCTCTAGACGACATCCGTGTCCTTTCAGCTTCTTGATACTTGCCGCCGTTGCCTCCTTGGGGAGCCGGAGCTTCCCCGTTGCCAACGTGGGCGGCCTCCGGAGTGTGGTACCCGCGACCACCTTGGCCGCCGCGTCCTCTTCCACGGCCCCCGCGACCACCGCCTCTGTACCATCCACGGCCGCCTCCGCCTTGGCGACCTGTGGGATAGTCACGAGCGATGTGCCCGGCAGTGCCGCAGTTGTAGCAACCATCTTGACTGACCCC
Source organism: Poa pratensis (assembly GCA_947311845.1). NCBI lineage: Eukaryota > Viridiplantae > Streptophyta > Magnoliopsida > Poales > Poaceae > Poa > Poa pratensis. The sequence continues at coordinate 69,651,311 of CAMZMU010000128.1, read as the reverse complement.
GTCAGCTCGACGTTGCTCCTGGACAGCAAGGTTCTTGAGCATGCGGCAGTCCTTGAGCAAGTGGTTACCTTCTGGATGAATGTGACACCAGGGATCACCTTCACCTTCTTCCTCGGAAGTCGGCGCGGGCTTGGTCTTCTTTGGAAGAGGCTCGGTGATGAAGATCCGCTTGTCGGGTCTAGGGTCCCGCTTCTTGTTCTTGGCTGGAGCGACCTTGTCCTCGGGTTCATCCTCCCCAGGGAACTTGGCTCCTTCTTCGGCTCGAGCGCACCGATCTGCAAGCTCCCAGAGCTTATGAGCAGATTCGACGCGATGGATGCTCAGCTTCTCGCGCATCTTGGGGTTGCGGACGTTGGCGTGGAAGGACTAGATCACCAACTCCTCCTTGATGCACGGGATAGTGTTCATCTTCTGGGTGAAACGTTGGATGAACTTGCGGAGAGTTTCACCCGGCAGCTGCTTGAAGTCGTGGAGATCACTGGGAGCCCCCGGGCGCTCGTACCCGCCTTGGAAAGCCCCCAGAAACTGCTCCTTCAGCGCCCGCCAGGAATGGATGGAGCACTTGGGAAGGTTGAGAAGCCAAGTCTGGGCATCTCCCTTCAGGGCCAACGGGAACCAGTTGGCCATCATGACCTCGTCGGCCCCGGCAACCATCGCAGCAAGAGAGTAGATCTGCAGAAAGTCCCGGGGGTTCGTGGTGCCGTCGTAGCGGAGAACGTCGATCTTGAACTTCTTGGGCCAGTTGAAGTGGCGAAACTCGGGGGCGAGGGCGAGGCAGCTTTCGGCGAGGTCGATGCCCCGATCTTCTCGGCGGTGACATTCTCGGCGACGCTCGATGCGGGTGCGCATATCCTCGTTCTGACGGCTGTTGAGCTCGTCCCAAAGATCTGGTTTGCGCGAGGTGGACGACCTGATGGAGATGGCCTCGCCGTGATCGCGGTTCAGCCGATCAGCCATCGGTGGCGCGGTGCGAGGAGGCGCCGTCTTGGCTTGACGTTCACCACGAGGCTGGCCTCGCGGATCACGTGTCTTGTCTTGTGCTGCTCCGGGACCGTCGACGGTGGGAGCTTGAGTGGGCTCGACCCATGGACCACCATCGGCGAAGTCGAGGAGCCTTTCGACACGAGTCCTCCATTCCTGGTAGATCTTGGGGTCGCCGCTGCTTGGAGGGAACTACATCAGGGCCTTGGCAGCGACTAGAGCATCATGGCGAGCTTGCACGTCCGAAGTCAAATGCGCGGAGGTCTTGCTCTTGGATGCTCGTGGACCCTCGCTGGGGCGAACGCCATGGTTCCCTCCCCCAGCGGTGGGTTCCTTGCCAGCGCCGTTGCAGACGCTCTTCTCCCCCAAGCGAGGAGGAGGCATGGTGGTGCCTTTTGGAGCCGTCGCTCCGCCAGGGCCATCGTGCTTGTCGTGACCGTCCGCTTCATCCGGCGCCACCCTCTCCATGGGAGGCGGGGACGGAGAGACGCTCCGCCGTGCGCCAGCAGCACGGCGTTCAGCTGAAGCTTGAGTGCGTGAGGGAGAAACTGGCTTGGACGCCGCAGGGTCTCCCTGCTTCTTCGGCGGCATGCTTGACGAAGAACTTGCCGATGAACTTGATGAAGATGAAACCAGCGCTTGCGCCCCCTACCTGGCGCGCCAGATGTCGTGTCTCGTTGCACGGACACCGGGAGTATAGGATACCCCCTTTTAGGTTCGGCACGGGGCGCGAAGGAGGCTGAGATTCGTCTTCTCGGGCGGAGTCTAGATCAAGCTCTCCTCTCAACGATCAAAGCATGCAACCAAAGGGACACAAGGAGCTACCCAGGTTTAGGCCGCCCGAAGGCTAACAGCCCTACTCATGCATGTCTGGATTGATGGGTTCTTCATAGTGCAGCTTACAATGGAACCTCCCGGGTAGGGTATCCGGAAGGGTTTTGGCTGGAGGTAGAAGAAGGACAGATCCTGACCCGGAGGAGATCACCTTCCTCCCTACCTTCCCAGTCCTAGTCTAGTCTTGCTCTGGTACTAGCTTGTATTCGTCCTTGGTTCGACCTCCCCCTCCTCCGTGCCTTGGTCCTCCTTTTATAGGCTAAGGGGTTGGCACATGGTCACGTGAGGGGTGTGAGGGACCTTCGGGGTGAAGTACCCTCCTCATCTAGTTTAGGAGGAGACGTGTCCTCTCCTCAGCCTAGCGTCTCCTTTGGGTTAGGTGGGAGCGTCCGCCTCGGGGTGGACAGGAGCTGACACCACCACGGGACGTGCTTCCCGCCCGCGCTTCCTTCGCCTTGCTTCCCAAGTCTTTCGTGATGAGGTGGAGAGCTTATCCACAGGGACATGGGCAAGTACCCGAGAGGGAGCCTGGCCTCCTGCCGGGGACTCGGGCTCTCGGGTCCTTCCTGGCCTTCTTGCTTGGTTCGGGGACCCGGAAGGTCCCCAGAACCGGAGCCCTTTGTCGATGTAGGCCATGCGTGTCTTGACGGTGAACCCGCCAGCTTGACTTGAGTCTTGGTCTTGTCCATCTTCATCTTGGGCCCACATGGGGTGGACCCACTTTGGCAGTACTAGGGGAACCCCATGTTCCACTGCTGCGACAACGTCGCTTTTGGAGAATTTGGACTCCGGGTGTTGTCTTGGTGGTGGTTTGTGTTGCGGCTATAAGGAATTTATTAGTATAGCGGGATATTTTGTTTTTTCTTCTTCTCCTTTTTGCTGTAGAGCTATGTGCATCCCTAATATCTTTAACACATGTCGTTGTTGCGGTGCCTGGTTGTAATTGGTATCTCCACGATATTAATATATTCCTTTATCGAAAAATCTCTAATTTCATGAAACTGAGGGCATGTTGACGCAGTCGCCAAGATCGATTTCCTTGGCTGATTTGCTTGATCAATTAGTTGGTCTAATCCAGCCGGAACGGTGTTGTCAGTAAACCTAACTGTTATGGACAATAGCAGTGTTTAATTGTTTAAGTACCAAAACAGCACTTCATTCCGTAGAGCAAACTCGAGTAAGCATAAAAGGATGCATCAAAATCGTATCTAATAGTGGCCATCGAGAACGAACAGTCTTGTGCAATCAGCACTAAGAGGCAATGAAGCACTGGTAACCTTATGAAGAATTAGAGGTTGTCAACTAAATAATATCATTTTTATTTTCGAATAGGGGCAGCCCCCGGCCCCTGCATCATAACCTCTACAAAATGTAAATTATGACCAAAATTCAGTAGCTGCGGATAAACTGCAAAGTGTGAACGACAATCAGCAGGGAGGGACGAACAAATATAGCCCGACCCTCGTGTCGCTCTCGCCAGGGTGACCCGAGGGAGCTCACCGGCACGCCACCAGGACCCCTCCCCTCCGGCGCCCCTCCCTGCCGCCGCTGCCGCTACCAAAATGGTGGAGGAGGGGGTGCTGAGGTCCAGATCGACGGAGTTCTCGCCGTTTTGGCGCGGTAAGCCAGGGCGGCGGCCCTGGGCACTGGTGGCGGCCGGCAAGGTGTGGTGCGGCGCGGGCCGCGCATCCCGCGGCGGTACGAGGATGGGGCACAGGGCGTGAGGTGGCTGCTGCAGCTGGCGGCGGCGGGGCGGGCCCAATCTGGGCTCGGCTCGGGCCTGGAGGGCCGCGGCAATTCTGCCTCCATTCTGCTGCGTGGCGGCAGGATCCGAAGAAGGGTGATGGTGGTCGTGCGTCTGGGCGTGGGGGGGCTGCGCGAGGCATCAAGCAGGCGACGGCGTGATGTGGGTCAGGGGACGGCGGCGTCCGTGCTCCGGCGCCCGGGTGCGAGGAAGCCGGGGCGGCGGCCCCGGACCGAAGGCTGTGCTGCAGCGGTGTGGCATGGGTTCCACGGCCATGGGCGGCCGCGGACCCCGTCGAGGCAGGGGTGCCACGGTGGGGTTCTGGCACGCGACGGCGGACGCGGAGGTGGTGGTGGCTACTCCGGCGGAGCGGCTGAAGCGGGCATGGCCTGGCAGCGGCCGTGGAAGGTGGTGCCGCGGCTGCTGCGGCATGCGGTGGAGCTCGGTGGTTGACGACATGGCCGGGATGCCATCCTGCTGCTCCCGAAGCTTTGCGGTCGGGTTGAACTCCGGGCGAAAGCTCGCATGGACTTCGGTCAGTGCCGACGACGGCGGCGCCCTTGGGCGTCGTTCCCTTTCTTGATTGCGTCGTCGTGGAGATTTTCGACCTCGTCTAACGCGTGGTGGTTCCAAATTCTCCGGGTGAAAACCTTTACTCCTTCGTAAGCGGGCGGCGGTGACGGTCTCGTCACTACCTTGTTGGAGGCGCCGCTTTGCTTGGCAGCGCGGTGCAACGGTTTCGCGACGGATGTGCAGAATGACGTGTGGTCGTGGGCGGTGGATGTCGGGGCGACGGCTCCGGAAGGTGGTGGTGCGTCGAGGCGGCGGCCTCAATCTCCCACGCTACGACGGTTCTAAGAGGCAGAACCGTTGTCTAGTGATGGTTTGGGTGGCGACTTGGATGAAGACTGCTTGGGCAGAAGGTTCGTCAACCCGACTGGATCGTCTTCGGGCAATGCGAAGGTCGATCTGGTTGCTACACCGGGGCGGCGGCCCTGGAACAGGTGGTTTTGGTGGCAACCTGGATGAAGACTGCGTGGGCAGAGGGTTCGTCGACCATGACTGGATCACTTTCGGGCGATGCGAAGGTCGATCTTGTTGTTACGCCGGGGCGGCGGCCCCGGAGCAGGTGGTGTGTGTTGTGCCGTTTGTCGACTTGGGTCGTGTGGACGGCGGGTCGCTTCGTTTGTGTCATTCTTTTGTACAAATTGTATAGTTTTTAGACCCGGTTTACCTTATAAACTGGGTCAACTCTTTCTATCTATTCGGGCGGTGGGTACGACCACTTTGAGGTCAAAATTTAGTAGTTGCGGCCTGCAGGCAAAGGTAAAATAAGCTATAATGTCCTTTTCAGCTTCAACTGATCATGGGAGCATCTACAATAGGTTCTTTGCCATTTATTTATACGTTTCTAACCATCAATTAGAAAAAAAGAGCTGTTAATGCGCAATCACCTGGAATACTTCAAGTTTCAGTCAATCATCTCAGCCATATGATCTGCTTTGCGGTTACGAGAAAGATCATGGTACAAGGATGATTGGAGATTGACAAAAACATTGATAAAAAATCCAAATTAGTTTGATAGAAAATTGGCACTGACACATTAATTACATTAGATGAAACGAAGTTACACCAAATTATATACTATGTGATAATCAGCCTGACCATCGAGTTACATGGAAACCTATCACCTAAATATCCACAAGCACCACGACTCTCCTAGTCCGCTAGTAATCGCCTCCGCGGGGTCGCCGCTGCCTGGCCGCACCCTCCGATCACCGCCGGGGACGTAGTCGTCGTCGACGAAGCTCGGCCTTTCCGCTCGGTCCCCACGGAACGAGAAGAACCTCTGCATCAGCACAAACAGAACCGCCACATGTAACATCTGAACAAAGCAGCTACCATTGCGAGAGCAGAGAAGTGTTCAGGGTGCATACCCTTGTCTTTGAGCCACTGGATGCCTGCGACCGGACGTAGTCGAGCACCCGGAGGAAGACCTCGTATCCCTTGTCGGTGAAGTTCTTGAGGTAGAAGACGATGAGGTCGCCGGCGTTGGCACGCAGGTACCGCAGCCTCTCCTCGATGTTGGGCTCGTACTGCATCACCAGCGGCCGCACGAAGGTCTCGTACACGATGTCAGTTCCCTAGTCCAATGTTTGTTCGTTCAGACATGGGTGGGTCAACCGATAGAGTGCTGAGCTCAGAGTTATTAAGCTAAGTTAGCGACCTACCCTTGTCTTGGGGTACCACAGGTAGACGAGGAAGGCGAGCCTGAGTTCATAGTACATCGGAATCCTGTGATCGGAACGAAATGGTATATTGTCAGATACACAGATGACAGTTTTTCCCCTCTGAAATTCATCTTTCCTTTACAGTTGCAGAGTATGGCCCCAGTTGACTCGAGTCAGTGAGTCGCGATTGGTGATTACCTTGATGTCAGGGCACCTGCGATTTCATCGAATATGACCAGGAGGACTAGTATGATCCTGCAAGTTGCTGAAATTGGTCAGGCTCTGCGAGACCAAGATCTCTAACTACTTATTCCAAGCCACGAAGTCAAACTACATGAGCATTTCAGCAAATTGCGTGATGCCTTCCCAATTGCTTAAATCAGGTACTGTCGCGTCCCCAATTCTATCGATTACGACCAATTGTGAACGAAAGAAAGAAAATTACTCTAAGATAAGGGATTGTGAATCAGTACCAGTATTGGCACCAAAACCGGAGCTGATCGGTGCGGCCGCTCCGCTGCTCAACCGCCTTGAAGCACTCCAACGCCGGCATAGCATATCCGAATAGAACCCTGCAGCCCAAACGATCAGCGATCGGGTCGACCAAGCTCGCGGATTCATGGCGAATTCCACCCGGCAAAAGAGGTCGGAGGAAACCACTTACGTGAGAAATTTCGTCAGTAGCTCGACAGACATCTTTGAACCGGCGTCGAATTCTTCGGAGCAGGAGGAGGCCAAGATCTATCTAATCTATCTACCGAATTTCTTGGTGAGTTCTTGGAAAGAAGATAGATAAATTGGCCGGCCAAGCGACGAGTTTGGTGGTGGACTATGACTTGCTTACTTGTCTTGCCAAGTTGCTTGCGGACAGGAGAAGACAGGTGGTTAACTTAGCTCGGCCTCAACAGTCAGCAGCCCCAACCGGCACCGGCAGGATCTCTTCTGGAAAGGAAATGTGCAAGTTTGCCCTTTCAATCGCGTTTTGTGGTCAATGATGAGTGGGCCATTGGATTGGGCATTTTGGGACGCACCCTGGATTGGATCAGGGATTTGTGAATATACTAATGAAAAAGGTGATTGTGAGTGTTTAAAAAGAAGGGCCCAATAATGTGAGCCTAATTTGGTGCTATTAGGTGTTGTGACACAAAACCTACCCAAACAAAAAGTGACAAAGGAATTATTCGGGTCAGTGCACAACATTGGAATCATTTCTATGGAGCCGGACACTCTAATTGACCGGAACCGACTTCTTAAGTATGGAAGGAATTGTATATGCATTTTAGAAAGAAAAAACTGATACCACAGGTTATGCAAATATTTGACCATTTAGTTACAATGTAACAGTGAGTACATCAAATTTCACCAGCATTAGATATGAATCCACACTGATAATTGATCATTATGGTTTGAAGTAGTCTGTTCTAAGACATAGCTCTCAGCAAAAAGAATCTCGCTAACCTATGTGGTGTTAAGGCATATGAGAGCTATATTGTCATATTAATCATGCTTTCCACGTCTGTTTCTCGATTCACAAGGAAATGATTCAGTTCGAGAAAACATATTAGTAATATAACGTGACGTGCAGATATAAAAATATGCCTCAATCCATGTCCCCAAGAATATCGTTGTTTCACTCAAGTCAGTGATGAGATCAAATGACATTGACGCCGAACAAATACTCATTATACAGTATACACGACATATGTATCCTGAAAGTTAAATGATACTACATTGGTATCTGGATTAGTGAATGGGAGCATTTAAAAAGGAGAACAATACTGTGAACTTAATTTGGAGCGAGGGCTTTTGACTCTCGAGCTCCATGTTGCTCTTTTTGAAAAATTCAAAATTTATTCTTTAAAATTGCAAAAAAAATTGGCGGGGGGTCCTAGATGTAGATAGGGTCCTAGGCATATGATCTACAAGTGTGCAATATGCCAACTCAAACTTTTCGTTGTATTGTTGGCTGGACAATAATAACAAATGAGTGGATCTGGATGGTGAATAGTACATAGTTTGAAAAATGACATATTGCCCGATTTATCTTTTTTGTGTATCCCAAAAGAAAACTAATTTTTAGTTGAAATTTGCATGTTTGTAAATCTCGATACGAAGACATTTATGCTTTTACTCCGATTATCTGATTAGTTCCTTGCTGACAAGGTGGCCCATGTGTGGGCCATTTGATCCATGACTAAGATGCCATGTGGATGCTATGTCACAAAGTTTTGGAAAGGCCCACATATATCTTACACATTTAACAACAAATGAGTGGTATTTGTTCCCCAAATGTGTAGAACTTTATTATACATTACACTACGGAGTGTTGAACTTCAACTTTTCTCATTGAACTTAATATAATTAGAAGTAACTTAAAATTTCCTTAACAAAGTCAATTTTTATTCAAGCCTAATTATTTTTCTTCCACAATATTTTTACAAGTATAATATATGTTCATTCAATTTTGATTTAAATTCATCCTCCTTCCTCCACAAAATGTTATTCGGTATATGCAATCCCACAATGTGATCAAAACTTTTGAGAAGCATATGCTTTCACAAAATGCGCGACATGACATAGATGTAGTATCTGAGTCATCCACCACGAGTCACTAGAAGAAATTTCGCTATAGACCACGATCCCCTGCCGAGACCGTGGTCTAAAGCGGGTTTTGGCCACGAAATTTCGCTGTTTTTTTCTTTTCGTGGTCGATGGTAGCAACGACCACGGATTTTCAATATCGTGGTCTATGGCACCTATAGCCCACGATCTTTCTGAATTTTAGTGGTTGAAAACCGTTTTTCGGGTTGCGAGGCACTTATCGCCCACGATCTTCCTGAAATTTTGTGGTTAGAAGCTACGTTTCTCAGTTGCGCGTTCGATTCTTAACTGGGATCGATACCCCTGGCGCTCGTATAACGTCGAACGAGGCCATTTGCGCTCTAAAAACCTCGAACCACACACCCCGCTCACATATCAAGATCCAGGCACCTCTTTTTCGATTGCCCTGTTACTCGATGGCTGGGTTCGATGATGTTCTTGGCGTTGGCCCCACCATGTCAGTGACTCAGGATCATGCTGAACGATTCTTGCCCAGTTTTTCATCACGTTGCTCCGTTTCTTCCCGTCTTGTTCGTCACGCTGGCCCCACCATGTCAGTGACTCGGGATCATGCTGAACGATTCTTGCCCAGTTTTTCATTACGTTGCTCCGTTTCATCTCGTGTTGTTCATCACGCGGGGTCCACCATGTCAGTGACTCAGGATCATGCTGATCGATTCTTGCCCAGTTTTCATCACGTTGCTCCGTTTCCTCCCGTGCTATTCATCACGCGGGCTCCACCATGTCAGTGACTCAGGATCATTCTGAACGATTCTTGCCCAGTTTTTCATCACGTTGCTCTGTTTCCTCTCGTGATGTTCATCACGCGGGCTCCACCATGTCATTGACTCAGGATCATGCTGAACGATTCTTGCCCACTTTTTCATCATGTTGCTCCGTTTCCTCCCGTGTTGTTCATCACACGGGCTCCACCATGTCAGTGACTCAGGATCATGCTGAATGATTCTTGCCCACTTTTTTATCCCGTTGCTCTATTCTTGCGCTATTGTTCTTGCCGTGGGCTCCACCATGTCAGTGACTGATAATGCTCCATCGATTCTTGCCAACTTTTTTATCCCGTTGCGCTGCGTTCTTGGGCTACTATTCTATCCGCTGGCTCCACCATGTGAGTGACATTATACTGTTGGTCGATTCTTGACAATTTTTTCATCCCGTTGCTCCGTTCTTGTGCTACTATTCTTGCCGCTGGCTCCACATTGTCAATGACTCATTAAACTGTTGATCGATTCTTGCCCACTCTTTTATTTCGTTGATCCGTTCTTACCGTTGGCTCCCTCATGTCAGTGACTCAAAATCTCTCACCACCAGATGTACTTAGCCGAAAATGGCAGCCGCCACTGACCCCAGCTCCAAACCCGCGAGCCCCCTGTCGTTCTTCTCTAGAGCGCGTTAAGAAGCTCGTCTTCCCAATCCCCACCCCTCCACCCCCGCGTCGTTCTTCTCTAGAGGCACCGGCCGTAAGCTCATCCCACCGGCGGTAAGCTCAGCCATGCACTAGCCAGTCGGATAACGCTATGTGTAGTTGTTTGATTATGCTAATTTCATGCTCGATTTAATTTGGATCTGGATGCTAATAATGTTTTGCGCTCGATCTGTCTTCTAAAAAAGTTACAACAGTTTATTCCTCGATCTCATTGCTCGAATGCCTACCCATAGTTAATTATGCACTCAAACTGTTTGCTGGAATGCCTTGGAAGAGTTTTGGACTCTCATCTATTTTTGCCTTCTCTGATCTGTATGTTTATTCGAGCAATTAATCAGGCAAGAATTACTAATTATCGCTTCAAGTCTAGTCACCCAACAGTGTTATAATTCCAATAGTTTGCTCTGATCATTCGGTTCAGACATTGTTGTGCATGCACTCGATCTGTTTGTTCTAATTGGGCATTGTAAGTAGATTGTGGTAGATCGATCTGTTCTCTCTTTTATGTAACCATTATTTTGTTTGCACTCAATATTATACACCTACATGTTCGTTCAAACCATAAAGCTTCTGACCATGCATCTATATCCTCATCAGATGGACAGAAGATGTGTCATTGCAGAATTCACGTGGATTGCTAGAGCTCTCCAAGAACTGCGGTCGAAAGGTGTCGTTTCTCAAGATGTGTTTGCCAGGGCTGATGCTCTTCTGTGGGTATCAATGACTATCCAGCTTTGGGCAATCAGGCCGGAAGAAGAGTGACAGGAGGTTATAAAGCATGTTGTTGTCACCGCTACCATGAAGATCTGTCAATAACTTCGAATGTTGAACATATAAATCACAGCATGGTGAGGAGGTTGGAGAGGGAACTCCTGATGGGTGTGGAAGTTGAAGAGGAATCTCAGTTTGCTACACCTGAGGTTGTCCTGTGTGCCAAATTATAAAATGATGATGCACCTGATGTATCACAGTTCGCTGACGAAGTTGAAGATTTACCTTATGATTCGTAGGCATTTGTCATTGAACTGTAATGTAGAGCTACCTTATGAATCCGAGCTACTACTTTATGATTAGTTTGTTTGCATTCGGTTGTGGAACTAAAATGTGGTAGTGCTCTTCCGATGTTTATTTATACTCGTGCTTCCTCCTACTAGTAGTCATGTGCAGGTTGCCCTGGTACTAGACCAAGCTTATATTGATGGCAGAACAACGTTCAAACCAGAGTATAAAGCACTTTTTAGTTCAAAATTGAGCTGCTTTGGGAAAATCGGCAAAAATCGAGGAAAAACAAATTATTTCTACAACACGAGTAAAATTCGTAGCTTTTACGACTGTTGTTGCCAAAATTCAATCTAGAGTATCACACACTTGCAGTTCAAAGTTGAGTTGCTTCGGGAAATTTGGCATAAACTCAAGAATAAATCTGGCTGTGTGACTGTACTATTGGACATAATCGGCGCTTGCACGGCTGCTACCGCGCGCCTCCAGCAATACCCATATCGCCACGTGGTCAACTTATAGAGGTGGCCCACACCCTATTCCATCATCGCAAAAGTTAAAATAAAGATTCCAAAATCGCTCTTCTTAGGTTGTGGAAACTAGAAAGAGAATCGGGGTCCTCCCCCAATTCGAAAGCAAAAAACATGTATTCAGAATATGAGATTTTTTAAAAGAGATTCCATGCATATGGCCATGGCAACGCACTGGTGTTTCAAATTTGAGATACATTGGAAACTGTTTTTTCTATTTTCCTTGATTTGTTTTAGATTTTTTTTGAGTTTTTCAAGAGAGGTCCAAAATTACATGCTTGGCCGTTCGTAGGTAGGTTAAATATTTGAACTTTCTTAATGTACACACACTGCCTGTATTCTTAATAGGGTACCTGAGAATGTTTTCTTTTTCAAAACATGTCACACACCTGTAGTTTAAATTTGAGCTAAATTTAGAAAGTCAGTGTAAACTTTAAAAAATGGTATCTGACGTTCTCACGAGGTTTAACTCTGTGTGAAAATTATGTTGGGCGCCATTTTGTCCCATATTTTTTGTAGGTGCTTCAAAAAGAATTTATTGGGCACCCAACAAATAAAAAAATCATTTAATTACACAACGAAGTTGGAACACTATGTTGGGACTTCTGCTGAAATGACAATATGCATTTCTTTGCTGAAGCAATCTATCAATAATATAGTACTCCGTACTACGAAGTATACCTCATGAGCAGATGCAATCCCCTGGCGGCCACGTGATCAACTGACAGTGATCAACTGACTTGAGTGGCGCACCCCCTCCATGGCCAGGTTAAAACAAAGATTCCAAACTCCCTCTTCCTTCTCGAGGAAGCCAGGATGTGTGGAAACTGGAAAGGCTCTGGTCAAGATTCACACTCTTGTCCCCTCAAAAACAAAAGCCTAGTCTCTCGCGCTCAATGCATTTAATGTATAGTGGACCACACAAACGTGCATAGCAGCACACATGGATGCCCACCCAAAGCTACCGTATTCCGAATATTCTGGGAAGGAAGCATGAATGACAAGACACACATAGGCACATGTATAGCTGGGGACTTTTTGTGAAGTCAAAGGCTTGTTTGTATTTGTTTTATATCTTGATGTCCTTTCGTAAATTATAAACCTTCGTTAATTCAGTATAGACCCTTCTGGAGCCTCCCTCTATTCCAAAACAAAAACATGTACTATCCCGAATATGGACAGATTTTGAAAAGTTCGTCGAAATTTTGTTGGGGCTTTACATGTGGTGGTAATAATAGGATACGTTTTATGAATGTCATTGCAAAAATTCAAACCGACCAGCGGTTCAAATTTTAGTTGCTTTCAAAAAATTGGCAGAAACACGAGAAAAATATAGATTGATCTACAAGGCAAAGAAATCTTCACATCTTGTAGTTAGCCATTTGTAAAGGTTACTTTTGGTCACATCTATCTATAAAAGAATTAAATGTTAGACTAGGGGCCATATACAAATTTTCAAGGACTTATTTGTATTTGCTTTATATTTGGAGGTCCTTTTTTGTAATTGTAAAACCTACCGATTAATTTGTTAGATCCTTATGGGTCCTCCCTACCGAGAAGCAAAAACAAGTACCCTGAATATGGGCAAACTTGGTCGGGTCTTTATTGTATCAATGTATATTCGAGGTCGACCTTTTTGAAGAAGCGCGATGTCGGGGAATGTAGTATCAGGGAATGCGGAAGCGACCGAGAAGAAGATAACAAGCGGTTATGGCAGAACATCATTCGAAGAAGCAAGCAAACAATTCAGCACACTAATTTGCCCAATTCTCTCTCTCTCTCTCTCTCTCTCGATTTCAGTGTGCATGGCACAGTTCAGGGTGAAGTAAAAGACGGGGTATGAGGCGGCCCTAAAAAAGTGATTAGCCAGAATTAATGTCATAATAATGTATTGAAGTATTAATGACCTCATAAGACTTCAATACTACTGTAGTACATGACTTAGGCCCAAATACATATTGTGACACCAATATTGGCTGATAGCATGATATTACAGATATGGTGCCACTTTCGGACTTATAAACCGGTGCTAGATGCTCCAAACTAGCGAGGTTGGACTAAAAATGCTAACACCCTTACACGTGTATAAAACTACTGGTCCATGCTGGAAATTGTAGTAGTAGTACATGCAGGTTGCGCGGTACTAGACCAAGCTTATGTTGACGGCAGACAATATTCAAACCAGAGTATAACGCATTTCAGTTCAAATTTCGAGTTGCTTTGGGAAAATTGGCAACAGTCGAGTAAAACCAGATTTAATCGGCAAACGAGAGAAATCTCTACTTGTGTAGTCATAGACTCATAGTACTGTGGGGTACAATATGGAGTACCCTTTTTTTATGACTGTTGTTGCAAAAATCCAAACCGTGTGCTACTCTACAAATTCTTTCGTGGCTCGCAGCTGCAATCCCGTGGTCAGCTGACTTGAGTAACCCACCCCCTTCCTCGCGAAGTAAAAATAAATATTCCAAACTCCCTCTTCCTTCTCCAGGAAGCATTGGCTGTGTGGAAAGGCTCTGGCCAAGAATCACACTACCGTTCCCTCAAAAAGAAAAGATTTAACACTCATGCACTCAAGGCATTTTATGTACGGTGGACCACCCAAATCGACCATATTCCGGGAAGGAAACAAGGCCGATCAAGCTCAATATATGTCGAGGATGGAAAAATGTGTCCTGTCTTTTGTTAGTAATGCAAGAGGCACATAGGCACGTGTGTAGTTTGGGACCTTTTTGTAAAGTCAAGGATTTGATTATATTTTCTTTTTATTTGAGGTCATTTTTATCTAAAGAGTCAGATGATTTTATCTAAAGAGTATTTGGTATCAGAAGAGTTTCAAAAGTATACCGGGAAGAGAGGGAATTGTCGGAGAGGGGAGGGTATGCCCTAGGTTTGTCTCTCTTCGTTGGGCGTCGAGCTATAGATGGTGGAACACTGACGGATTGGCATGGATCGATACTAATAGAGGGATTACACAAGTGATCCTCACAGCGGAATGTACAATAGTCTCACCTCTCGTCGTAGACGTGGGATTCTTCATCGGGCTTCACCAACATCTACTTCGACAAACACAAGATCTTCTGCAACAGTGTTTGTAAGTATTCTAGATCATCGCATTATGGGGTGAGGTATATCTTCATGGCAGATTTTTTTTTACGTGTCTTCATAGCAGATCTTGGCGGTATGTAAGACGTAATTTTTAAATTGCTACTCGTAACCCTTTCCACATGTGCCATTGTCTCTCGTTCTTTTCTCCCACCCAATTCTTCTTCTTCTCGGCGATGTGGCAACCCGTTCTTTTCCCTCACCCATCTCTGGTGATGGCAAAACATCGATTCAAAGAAGCAAGCAAACAATGCAGGGTGAAGTTAAAACAATTTGTTGCTCTCCCTAATGAATAAGAGGAGAAATAGGAAAGTAGCAATTTGCCCACTTTCAGTTAAAAGAGAGTGCACGGTGAAGTGAAAGACGGGGGTTGGGCGTTGTGGGGGGGGGGGGGGGGGGGGGGGGGGGGCAGGCGCGTGGCCCTCGGAAATAGTTGTCAGTAGGAATGTTAAAAGTGTGGTCCCCCGTACATGATTTGTGCTATCCCACCATCCCACTTTTAATATCATTGGTTATCAGCCAAAATTAATGTTATCATCATGTATTGAGGTCTTCAGTGTGTACAAATGGACCTCATAAGACTTTAGTACATATCAGTGCAAAAAAAAAGACTTTAGTACATATTTAGGGCTCAATTCATACTGTGGACACCAATATTGCTAATAGACTGATGTTGGGATATGTTGCCACAAACAGACTTATAAAACACTGCTACACGCTCCAAACAAGCGAGGTGAGACTAAAACTGCTAACACCCCGTATGCGTGTATGAACTACTGGTCCATGCTAGAAATTGCAGTAGTAGTCACATGCAGGTTGACGTCAGAACAATATTTAAACAGCGCATAAGGCACTTTCCCCTGGTCCCCACGTGCTCGTAGCTGTAATCCCCCTGCTCGCCACCCCCTTCCTCGCCAGGTTTTTCCAAACTCCCTCTTCCTTCTCCAGGAAGCCTTGGCATTGTGGAAAGGCTCTAGCCAAGATTCACACCCTCGCACTCAAGGCATTAATGTACGGTGGACCACCCAAAGGTACTGTATTCCGGGGAGGAAATACGGCCAGCCTTCCTCGCCAAGCATATGTCGAGGATGGAAAAATGTATCATGTCTTTTGTTTGTAATGAGCAATGAAGAGGCACATAGGCACATGTGTAGTTTTGGACCTTTTGGTAAATTCAAAGATTTGGTTGTATTTTCTTTTTAGTTGTTTGTAAATTGTAACCTCATTCATAAATTCAGTTTGGCCCTTCTGGGTCCTCCTCCCTATTAAAAACAAAAACATATATCCCGAATATGGGCAATTTTTTAAAAAAAATGTGGGAAATTTGGTCAGTCCGTTGTCAGTAATAACATACGAGATGCATAGAGGCACGTACATGTACAGTTGGGGTCCATTGTTGTGAAAGTCAAGGACTTGATTGTATTTACTTTTTATTTTGAGGACCTTTTGTAAATTGTAAACTCACACGAATAATTCTGTAAGGACCCTTCTGGGTACTTTCCCATTTAAAAAAAATTGTGGAAATTTTGGTCCTGTTTCTCTTTGCTTTAGTGAGGAGATGCGCTAGTTTAATGAGGAGATGCGGGGATGTTTGTTTTGGGGTCCTTTTTTAAATTGTAAACCCACCGATCAGTAGTAGCCACATGCAAGTTGCGCCTACCAGATCAGTATATGGGACAAAATGGCGCCAACAATATTTTCATACAAAGTTGACATCGTGAGACGGTCAAGTAGTACAAGTTTTCCATATTTTCTTTTTTTTATAGATTTTAGTAATACATATATATATGCATATTTTCCATTTTCATGTACTCCCTCCGTCCAACAATAAGTGTCTCAAGTTTGATCAAAAGTGGAGGTATCTAGACATGGTCAACCATGTCTAGATACCTCCACTTTTGATCAAACTTGAGACACTTATTGTTGGACGGAGGGAGTAGTACACAGCCTATAGACTAGCACGGTCAGATAACATCCAACAACCCTGTCGTGTGAGTAATCTGCAAGACCTTGCATGGCTGCAATCCCCTAGTCGCCACGTGGTAATTAAGCTGACTGGAGCGTGACCCAACCCTTTTTTCGTGAGGTCAGAATAAAGAATAATTCAAAACTTCCTCTCTCCCTTGTTAGGGAAGCCTAGCTAGGCTAGCTATGTAGAAAGGCACTCGCTAATATTTACGCATACTCATGTTCCCTAAAAAAATTACACAATCTCACACTCAAGGCATTCAAATGTAGAGTGAACCAGTAATCCCTTGATCTCAAAAAAAAAAAAAAAGTAGAGTGAACCACCCAAACAGGCAAAGGAGCACACGTACTGCACGTGGATGTCCACCCAAGCCAAAAAGTAAAGTGGACCACACAAACATGTAGAGTAGCACACGTGGATGCCCACCTAGGCCAGCAAGCTAATTATATACATGTATGTCGAGGTGGAACGATTTGTCATGTCTTCTGTTTGTAATGACAAGATAAACATAGGCACATGTAGTTGGGGACCTTTTAGTAAAGTGAAGGACTTTATTATAATATTATTTTTATTTTGAGGTCCTTTTATAAACTGTAACCCCATCAATTAATTCAGTCTTGGCCCTTATGGGTCCTTCCCTAATTCAAAAAAAAAAAACATGTATCCCGAATATGGGCAAAATTTTAAAAAGTTTATGGAAAATTTGGTCGGGTCTTTATTTAAAGAGACACACATATGCACATGCATGTATAATTGGGACCTTTATTGTTAAAGTCAAAGATTTGATTGTATTTGAATTTTTTTTAGGTTCCTTTTGCAAATGTAAACCCACTGATTAATTTAGCTTGGACCCTTCTCGTTCCATTCCTATTCAAAAACAAAACATGCATGTACCCCGAATATGGGCAAATTTAAAAAGTTTGTGGAAATTTTGTTTCGGTATTTTGTTTAAAATGAAGAGACGCATATAGGCACATGTACTTTTGAGGCCCCTTTCTGTAAAAGTCAAGGACGTGATTGTATTTGTTTCTATTTTTGAGGTCCTTTTTGTAAATTGGCATCCCATCGATTA
Source organism: Poa pratensis (assembly GCA_947311845.1). Taxonomy (NCBI): domain Eukaryota; kingdom Viridiplantae; phylum Streptophyta; class Magnoliopsida; order Poales; family Poaceae; genus Poa; species Poa pratensis. Next base: position 69,633,801 of record CAMZMU010000128.1, on the reverse strand, counting down.
ATTCAGTATAGAGCCTTCTGGGTTCTCCCCTATTCAAAACAAAAACATGTAGTCCTGAATATGGGCAATTTTGTTTTTTTTTTGTGTGTAAAATTTGATCGGGTCTTTGTTTGTAATGAGGAGACGCGCCTAGGCACATGTATAGTTGGGTGCCTCTTTGTAAAAGTCAAGGGGTTAAATATATTTACTTTTTATTTTTAGGTCCTTTTTGAAGAAGCGGATGTCAGATCAAGGCTATCCTGACACCACCTGCACGGTCAAGGTAATTTCTTCTCTCTCTCTCTCTCTCTCTCTCTCTCTCTCCGGTGGAACTTCCTCTGCAGCGCCCTCATGCCGCGCCTCTGGCTGGCGGACGGGCCACGGGGTCACTGCACGGCGGCTGGTATGTTTTGTCCGGTAACAAAATCCAGCAAGACATGATTTTACTTGATTTTGGGGATAGGCCAGGTGAAAGAGAAGAGGAATGATTTTGATTTAGGGGATAGGCCGGGTGAAAGAGAAGAGGACTGCTTTAGATTTTGGGGATGGCCGGTGAAAGAGAAGAAGAACCCCAATTTCTAGCTGGTCTGGCACTGGCAGTATTCTGATGTTCTCCTCCGGGGCATAATTGGGAAAAGAAGGTGGAAAGCAAAGCAAATTTACGGCGGGAATACTCTATATGATTTCAGATGAAAAGTACCGCCATCCTGGCACCAGCCCGCGAAACACCTTGGTTCGAATCAGGGTAGTAATAAAAAAAGCTTTCTCAGCAGCCGATATAAGGGGATATCCAGCCTCACTGCTCTGTCCCATTGAACAGCCACACACACTCGCCAGCCGGCCGGCAGCTCCGCGGGATTCCCCTTGCCACTCCATCGCGCCAAAGCAAGATCTTCATCCTTATTCGATTGCTGATTCTTACAGTGTATGAGCTCGAATGTGTTCTGGTTCCTCCTCTTTTCCAGTGTGCAGGTATGGATTACAAGTGGGTGTAAGATATTGCCTTTCCATTTTCCCTATTTTTCTCTTACTTTTCTTTCCATTTTCTATTGCAGACTTTCCCGTGTGCCTTTGGCTCTAGAGTAAGCAAACAGGTTGCACCTAGAGAAGCAAAGATTATCGTGTTTGTCTCCAAAATTGTTAATGGGGAAGGCAAAGAAGAAAAGTGTCATATAGCGTGAAAGTTGGGAAAGGGACTTTTAGAACCAGTGTTTCTGGATCTGAATGGCAAGTTTTCCTTAAAGATCACTGTTTGAAATTGGGGGATCATGTCCTCTTACGCTTTGAACCGGGAAGTGATCAAATAAGTGCATCTGCACTTCGATATAAAGACCTCTGTGTGGACCGTAGAGCTGGTAACTTGATCACTTGTACTCATCAAATCCTCTGGTAACTGTCTTCTGAATAATTGCTCTACTAATACATTCTATCTACTCATTAAATCCTCTGGTTACTTTTTTTTTTTGCGAAAGGGATGATATATTAATTCCGAACTTACAGAAAGGTCCAGAAACAAAGGAAAAATTACAAGGAAGCCCTCTGGATCCCGACGACGACGAGCCGGAGCTGACGATGGCGCGCCGCTGCTGAAGCTCCCCAAACATTGGATCGCCGGAGCCCACCACACCGCAGACGGGAAGTCACCGAGCACCGCCTCCGAAGAGACTACTGCCGGGAACGCCGGCACCGCCGCGAAGAACCTCTGTATCATCCTCTTATTGAACTGCATCCAGATCCACCGCATACCTGGATCTGGCCGTGGTGCAGGGAAAATCGCGCGCAGGTCGGTGAAGCCCCAGGGAACGCCACCGCCAGAGGGGATCTGCGCGGACAAATGACGAACCAACAGCACCTCCGCCTCCGAAGCGCCGCCGGCCGGACACCTGCCAAGCCCTACCATGAATACACGCCGTGAGACGGGCTTCCCCCACCCTCCCGCCGCCGGAGCAGCCGACGGAGGGGAGGGAACCCACGCCTCACCGGCGGAAGAGGTGGACCGACGGTGGACTCTCAAAATCGCCTCTCAGATCTGTATCGGGGAGAGGAAAGGGAGGGCGACGCTCTGCCGCAGCTGACGATGACGATACTTTAATTCTCTGGTTACTGTTTTGCAAATGAATGTTCTAGTAATACATTCTGTTTACCGTAGGTGTGCCTTCGACTCATGCTTTGAGACCCTCACAGGCTAGAGCACCAGCTCCTATAGTGGCACTTCTACCAGCACCGGCACCGGCATAGGCTCGTGCACAGGCATAGCCAGCCGCACCAGCACCAGCTCCTGCAAAGGCACAACCAGAAACACCAGCACCGGCAGGTAACTTGACTTCTACTCATTAAATCCTCTGGTTACTGTTTTGCAAATGATTGTTCTAGTAATACATTCTGTTTACTGTAGGTGTGCCTTCGACCCATGCTTTGAGACCCTCATAGGCAAGAGCACCAGCTCTTATAGTGGCACTTCTACCAGCACCGGCCCTGGCACCGGCTCGTGCACAAGCACAGCCAGCCCCACCAACACCAGCTCCTGCAAAGGCACAGCCAGCAGCACGAGCACCAGCTGGTAACTTGACTTCTACTCAATAAATCCTCTCGTTACTATTTTTGCAAATGATTGTTCTAGTAATAAAATCTATCTACTGTAGGTGTGCCTTCGACCCATGCTTGAGACCCAGACAGGCAAGAGCACCAGGTCCTATAGTGGCACTTCTACCAGCACCGGCCCCGGCACCGGCTCGTGCACAGGCACAGCCAGCCGCACCAGCACCGGCTCCTGCAAAGGCACAGCCAGCAGCACCAGCACCGGCTGGTAACTTGACTTCTACTCATTAAATCTTCTGGTTACTGTTTTGCAAATGATTGTTCTAGTAATACATTATGTTTACTGTAGGTGTGCCTTCGACCCATGCTTTGAGGCCCTCATAGGCAAGAGTACCAGCTCCTATAGTGGCACTTCTACCAGCACCTGCCCTAGCACCGGCTCGTGCACAGGCACAGCCAGCCGCACCAGCTCCTGCAAAGGCACAGCCAGCAGCACGAGCACCGGCTGGTAATATGACTTCTACTCATTAAATCCTCTCGTTACTATTTTTGCAAATGATTGTTCTAATAATACAGTCTGTCTACAGTAGGTGTGCCTTCCACCCATGCTGTGAGACCCAGACAGGCAAGAGCACCAGCTGCTGTACCAGCACCGGCTCGTGCACAGTCACAGCCAGCAGCACCAGCTCGTGCACAGGCACAGCCAGCAGCACCAGTACCGGCTCCTGCACCAGAACAGGCCATAGCAACCTACACCCGTGTCATCACAAAATCCAATCTGACGTCGATGTTTGTAAGTATATGGCGCCATAACTGCTCTGCTTTTGATATCTGATTTATAAGTTTCACATGATTTGGTGCACTGGCTTACTATTTCGTTACCTCTTGCTTTGAATCAGAAATTGCCGAGGGCTATTGTCAATGAGCTCCACGCCGGTCCAAGAGGAACCATGACCATCGTCATGCGTAGTACAGGCTTTGCAGTCGGCACACTGTCATGGGTTTGTCACGTCAGGTGTCATGGATGACTTCGTAGGTGTGGGATTACGCGAGTCAAGCGTCTCCGAGCTTGGGATCGCAGGAACAAAGATCAACACAGATTTACCCAGGTTCGGCCCCCTCAATGTGAGGTAAAAGACCTACTTCCTGCCTACCCTAGATTGGTATTGATATGATAATCGAGGTGTTACAATGGAGGCGATCCGATCTGGTACTCGCCGTATGAGCTAGGGTTTAAGGGCTCCTCTCTAAGTCCTGCGAGTCCTCTTTATATACACAGAGGCTCGTCAGGTTACAAAGGAAACTTCCCCCTCAAGGAATATATTAACTGGGACCTATCCGGAGACTGGCTCGCCTCCGTGCCTTCTAGATTCTTCTCCTTGTGGCGGTTAGATGTTGGGCTTGATCCCATGTGGGCTTTTGTCCGTGCGAGTAAAGCAAGTCGCACTGGGCCGCGGGTTAATCCAGAAAGTATTCCCCCGACATTAGCCCCCAAGTTTAGCTTGGATTTCGAGTGAAGGCTTCTTTGTCTTAACAAACCCCTGAGCCGCGCACATGAATTATCCCAGCTGAACTCCAATTTTCATATTTCCAACCTGCGACTTATAACTCTTCTTGGCGGCTCAAGAGCGCGACTTAACTTGCCTTGACGGTTGATTTTCAGATCTAAACGTCTTCCGCGTCTGGGCTATTTATCCTGGCTCATCGTTTTTCCTAGCGTTCTGCATCAAGAGACTATTACGCATCCGCTGCTCCTTTCCGCCGCCTCCAATCCCGCTTCTCGTACTCACAATCCTTTGGTGAAGATCTCCATCAATCTGAGAAAATGTCTCGCCGCAAGTGCAACTGGGAAGGCTCGTGGATCGACGAGGATTTCCTGGAATCCCTAACTGCACGCGGCCTTCTTCCACCAAAAGATCAATGCGAATGGCGAGCGGCTGGTGAGGAGGTAATTCCCAACCCTCGACCAGGAGAAGTAGTGGTATTCGCGGAACATGAGCGCGGGTTCAAGCCCCCAGGCTCCCTCTTCTTCCGCTCCTTGATGCAGCGGTTAGGCCTCCGTTTTCATGACATTGGTCCAAATTCAATGCTCCAAGTGAGTAATTTCCACGTCCTTTGCGAAGATTACCTGGGTATCCCTCCCTCAGTAGATTTCTGGCTTGCTCTTTTCAATTGCAATAGCCAAAGGGAAACCACAGATGGTCCCTTTCTCCAATGCGGCGCCGTTTCCTTCCAACGCCGTAGGGGTAGTATTTTCCCAAAACTAGCCCTTGCCAACAAAATTAAGGTTGGCAAAGAACATTCTTCTATTGTAAAAACACTTCTCCTGAGGGTGAAATTCCTCTTCCTCTTTGGTCTCCTCTTCCCTTCGAGGCTACCGATGCTCTGTCTTCTAAATCTGATCCTTCTTCGTTGCCCTTTATCGAATCCCTTTTGGACAAGGTGAGGGCGCTGACACTCCATGGTCTCACTGGATTAGATCTCATATCTTGCTGGACTAAATGGCGAATTCAGCCTGTGAGTCGCCGCTCGCGACTTATGATAGATTTCACTTGTCACGCAAACGATGTCGACCGTACTTGCCCTGAGATTGGGACAAGGGGGAATGGATAAATTTCATTCGCCGAGTGACGGGCGAGGATATCGACTCATACGATAACGTCGGGCTTGCTCCCTTCTGGGCTGAGCACAAGCCTTTTGTGGTAATGTTTACTTGTAACTTGTTTCCTCCAAGATTCCTTCTCCAAAATTAATTATTTCTGACCCGAGCTCCTTTTCAGATCGACCCCTATTTCTGGGTTCTTCCCTCAGAGGACGCCGACTCGAACCAAGAAGCCGCGGCTGAGTCGTCAAAGCAAGCCGCAGCCCTTGGCAAGGATACAATTATGCACGATATTGTCTCCGAGCCTGAGGGTAGCGCTTCTGAAGAGGAGCAACAAATGGCCAGCGCCTTCTGTCCACAATCCAAACACCTTTCTTGGAACTTCCTGAGTGCCTCGCAGGTCCTCAAAACGTTTTTCATGCGAGAGCTCAGAAGACCCCGCAACCTGAGAAACGCCGCAAAGCCTTGGCGCTACTGATAGAAACAAGAACTGCCAAATCTTTAAAACTTGCTGATCCTGACAAGACCGCTTTCTCTTCCGAGGCTGTTGCAAAGACTGCTTCTCAATGAGCTCGGGTAGTTGTTTGCGACTTTCTCCTTTTCCTTTTGTGCTTGCGTATTTTTGGCAAGGAATTGCTGATCACCACTTCTTTTCATACTCTGTAGGTTCAGATTTGCAAGGTTTATCTTCTCCTTCCTCTGGTTGCCTGATGAAGAGTATCCGTGTCGCCTCTGGGTATGGTTCGCCTTCTTTTCAATGTTACGGCTCTGCTAGGTCGGCTTATTAATCCATCAATATTTTGCAGGGCCATGCTTGAAGAGGATACCAAGTCTAATTCTCATACCGCTTCTTCTCAGCCAGCTATGAGCGAGGATGATGCTGCTGATGAAAACGTGGGAAACAGTGATGGTGCGACTCATCCAAGGCCATCCCTGGAGGAAGGTATTGCTGATGCGGCTCCTGCCACGACTCCAGTCGCAGCTCCATCCGCAACTCCTGCTGTTGGTAGGGTATCTACTGAAATAGAATTCCAGCTCCAGGAAATAGTTCCAAGTCAATTGCGGATGCCATAATTGCTGCTGGAGATAAGCATGCTGCTCTGCTGCGCGGCCTAGTTGAGCAATTTTCTTCAAGTCGCCAGGTACATATACCGTAGCCCCCAAGGATCAAAACCTTGTGTCATTGCACGGGGTGTTGATTCTTTTCCTGGCTCCAAATCTCGAGCCCCCAAGTTCCTGGATAGTTTACCCATGCATTTTGCTCTGTTTATTTTCAGCTTGAACTGTCCTTGCTTGATGCTTCTGGCTCAATAAAGGGTAAAGGCATTTCCATAGATCAGCCTGAAGTGATGCAGTCTCCCCTGGAGCAGCATAATGAGGTCATTAGGGACCAGGCTCAGGAAATAAAATCTCTCAAAGGTCAACTCGACTCCTGTGAAGAGCAATTTAAAGAACTTGAAGCAGATATGCAGCAGCGACTCATGGAGAAAGACGAAGTCATTAGATCTTTGCGAGAAGGGCTGACTCTTAAATCTGAATTGATTGATCGTCTGAAGGAGACCACGCAAAGGAACTCGCCGCGCGAGATGAAAAATATAACTCGCTGTTCAAAGCCTTTGAGGGTTTTGGCTCCATCGTCAAATCAGCCATCCTGCAGCTTGCTGGTTCGTCTTTATTCCTTTAATCATATATTTTGGGTAGCCAACGTGAGTCGCTGACTTGTTTCTTGTCTTTTCTTTCTTGACATAGGGCCTGAGGCCCCAGTGTCCCGCTCCAACTTGAAGGATCAACTGGTATATCTGTCAGACTCAGTCAGCGCTTCTTAAAGGTTACCAAGGAAGTCATGACGGTAATCTCTCCTGCGACTGATGGCCCAACATCTTGCGAGTATTGGATAAATAAACTGCTCAAGGCTCCGCATTATGTCTCTGATTGGAAACGATCCTCTGCTCGCACCGGAGCCGCGCATGTCTTGACATTGCTCCGAGCATATTATCCAGAAATAGATGTTGGCAAGATTGCTCGCCACGGCCGGCGATGAGCGCGGATGATACTGAACTGCCAATAAGCGAATACTTCGACATCTGGAAAGGGATGCGCGGTATGCCACAAAATTTGTTGATAATTTAGACTTGGGCACTTATCTCGAAAAATTCAATCTTGATGGGAGCAAGGTGCCAAAGGAAAAGTCCACAGGAGCTGAGTCATCTCGGGCTACTACTCCATCAACAGGATCTGGTGGCCCTTCTGCCTCGTCTGGCGCGCCCTGATTATTAGGGCACCTGCGACTGCAACCGCGAGACAAGCCGCGCCAATTCCCACTCCTGTAGCTCGGAAGAAAAAATAAATATGTGGGACATGCCCGTTAGTCTGTAAGACATTCATGTATTATAAACAGTATTTTGGTGACCTATAAGCAGGTTCTTTTCATGATAATTCCATTAAGTAGACGCTCGCGCGGCTCAGTATTTCCTAGGAACATGTGTGTTCAGGGTCGAGAGCGGCCATGATAGGCAATCAAGCTCGATTGACGCCACACCCCAGTACTTTGGCCGCATAATGCAAGACGCTTCTAGCTTAAGGATTGCCACTCGTTTGGCAAAATTTGAGGTGCGATTGGTACTCGCGATGCTCGTAAGGAGCCCTCAAGGGTCAGTGATATATGAAATTCAAAAGACTCAGCGACTCAATGATAGTTGAGGCGAAACGACAAGCCCTTGAATGTCAAGGGTGCCGGCTTTATTTCATAATCACTCGATTTTTACAGGGTGTTACAGGATGATGCAGGCCCTTTAATGCGGTTTTCTGTTCCCCGCAGGCCATGCATACTTGATACTCATCGCACTTAGTTGCGAATTAATACTCCTAACGGAGTGGGTTGAACACCTGATTGGTTCAATTTTGAGTCGCTAAAAGCGACTCGGGTCGAGCATGATAGCTCCGATGTGTGTTCATGTTGAAGCAGAGAGCAAGTTTGTTAGGAGATTAGCCGCACTGAGCTGCGACTTATGTTGAGTTGAGTCTGCTTTGTAAGGACTCACGATAACTGAACCTCTTTGGCTGGGGTTGTTGATCGAGGCTGGGTCTATGCATGCGCCATTTCTTGTCTTCTTTTTGTATCAAAGCGACCTCTGGGGCATTATCTTGCTGATGCGCGACTTCTCGGTGGGAATTTACCATCCGGTGGCTGCATCCTGTTGGCCGCCTCCGCGGTACCTCCAACGCGACTCGTTTTGAGCTGCGATTACCGATCTGCGACTGATATCCGTGTGAGGAGTTGGCGATGCAAGCTTCTTCTGCGAGTGCTGAGCCTGCGTTCTCGCATTCTAACGCTCTCTGCCTGTCTCCATATATTGTAATAACACCGTTTGGTCCGGTATCTTTAACTGTAGGTAGACGTAGCAGGGGCGGGCGGTGAATTTGACATAGGCTTCTCTTCCAAAGATCGCATGATATGAGCTCTTGACTGCTACAACCTCAAAGTCTAGGAGCTCTGTGCGGAAGTTCCGCTCTGTCCAAAGCTAACTTCAAGGTTATCTTTCCGATTGGTCGCGTAACAGCTCCTGGGATTATGCCTTGAATTTCTTTCCTGGATGGTCGCAGCCGCGACTCGGGTATATTCATTCTTCGGAGCGTGTCTTGATATAGGATGTTTACTCTTCCTCCTCCGTCCATTAGGACCTTACTTAACTTGTATCCCGCGACTTCAGGCGTGACCACAAGAGCTGGCTGTCCTGGATCTTTACTTCTGGGGGGTGATCGCGCGACTCCAAATAACCGATCGCTCTGTCCACGACGTACCTTTCTGGCGTTGAAATCTGGCCACGCCTCCGGCTTCCATCCGTTGTTTGTACTTCCACTGTATGAAACTGTCCTATGTTCTTCTAGGTAAAACGTCAGGCCCTTGATGAGAGCTAGATTTATTCTTGTGCTGCATTGATCCACTGCGAGCCGCATCTGGCGTGTCGCCTTCTTTCCACCTCCGGTAATAATGACATTGCGCCTTTGTGTGACTCGCTGGCCTGCCATCTCTCCTGCGATGTAAGTCGCAGGGAACGTCAAAGATCCCCTTGCAGTTATTAGGGAATGAGGCCTTATCACTTCCTTGCTCCTTCATCTGGTGTGCACGATGTTCAGTTTGCGCGACTTGCAATTTCTCTGTTGGGTTCTGTGATAAGCCGCCTGTCCCCTTATCTGTCTTTGCGTACTTGTCAGCTGTTGCCAAAAGCTGGTCGAAACTATCAATCTTGTGCTCAGCGCGACTTAACTTGTGCACCAGCGGCTCAAATCTACAGTTCTTCCTCATAGCTTGTATTGCAGACTGTACTGTTAAGTTCTTGGCGGAGCCAAGGATCTCCGCGACTCTTTTGATCCAGTCACCGCTTGATTCGTCCTCCTTTTGAACGCATTGTCTAAGGTTTTTCATGTCTTCTGTTTGGAATCTGTTGATGAACTTGTCCTTCAAGTCTTCCCATGTGCTTATTGATTTTGATGGCAGCTTTAACAGCCAATCCCTGGCTTCTCCCTGTATTGCCAAGTGGAAATATTTCGCACGCACTTCCTGAGTTACATCAGTCCCTGTCATGCTTGCCTCATAATCTTCTATCCATAAGGCAGGGTCTTGGTCACTGTGATAGGTGGTGACTCGCTGCGACTCACCGAAGTTCGGGGGGAAACGAGTGAGCCGTATTTCCTCTCCAAAACATGCTGGTCCTTTCAATAATGAATAGGAGTTTACTGGCGCTGAATCTTCATCTGAGTCAGTTTCAATCTGGGCTGGCTGAGTCGCTCCGGACGTCTGTGACTCGCCTTCTATCTTCTTTTCTTTTTCCAATGATACCTGCAAACCTGCTAGCTGGTTGACCACTTCTTCGACGCTGCACTTTTCTCCTCCCCATGATACCTCGTGTTGCGGCTCATTGGGCGTGACTCCATACATATTTGCTTGTTGTAAGGCAGCGGTTTGCAGTAGATCGATCGCATGGCGAGCTTCCTTATCAGCTCGTGTGTCTCCAACCGGTGCTATCCTCGACAATATTCCTATCGCGGCATGCACGTTGCTCTCCGGGTCGCCGTGGAACTGTGGTTTCATCTCTCCTCTGTCCATCTTGATCTGATGCTTTTGCTGCCAACGACGGAGTCGCCAATCTTCTTCTTGGAGTTTCTTGCGCTCAGATGTCGTCTTGGTCGGACCGCCTGATGCTTTTGCTGCCAGCGACGGAGTCGTCGATCTTCTTCTTGGAGTTTTTCGCGCTCAGCCGCGAGTCTTTGCCCTCTTCACAGAGTTCCGTCCTGATAGCTTCAATTTCTTCAATCTTGAGGTCTCCTTCCTGATTTGGTAGAGATCCCCAAACAGGTCTTGTCGGAACGGGGATGGGTAGTTTTGCTGTAGCTTGTGCAGTTCCTCCAACACGCGGACCCTGACCGGCCGCAGTTTCTCCCCGACTCGCTTCCTTGAGTCGCATCTATAGGTATGCGACTGACGGATCCGACGAAAACTTTCACTGATCCGATGGGAACAATGTATCCAAACTCGATGTGATCCGCCTCGGGTCCCCACTCTGAGTCGTCGATGAAGGGGACTCCATTGATGTCTTCAACTTGGCCGATGGCGATGTCCTTGAAGCCTGATTTCGATCCTGCGCGGAACGTGACGCTTTTGACCGCAGGCCCCACGGTGGGCGCCAACTGTCGTGGGTTTGTCACGTCAGGTGTCATGGATGACTTCGTAGGTGTGGGATTACGCGAGTCAAGCATCTCCGAGCTTGGGATCGCAGGAACAAAGATCAACACAGATTTACCCAGGTTCGGCCCCCTCAATGTGAGGTAAAAGACCTACTTCCTGCCTACCCTAGATTGGTATTGATATGATAATCGAGGTGTTACAATGGAGGCGATCCGATCTGGTACTCGCCGTATGAACTAGGGTTTAAGGGCTCCTCCTCTCTAAGTCCTGCGAGTCCTCTTTATATACACAGAGGCTCGTCAGGTTACAAAGGAAACTTCCCCTCAAGGAATATATTAACTGGGACCTATCCGGAGACTGGCTTGCCTCCGTGCCTTCTAGATTCTTCTCCTTGTGACGGTTAGATGTTGGGCTTGATCTCATGTGGGCTTTTGTCCGTGCGAGTAAAGCAAGTCGCACTGGGCCGCGGGTTAATCCAGAAAGTATTCCCCCGACACACACGGTACTCGATAAATTCACACGATGGCCGCTTGGTAGTTTCTTCCAAGTGGGGATTATTTGCCACAGCCAACAACCTTCTCGTTGGGCAATGATCAAGGTTGAGATATATCGCAGCTGCAGCTGCAACGACCTGATCTTCAAATTCTTGTATGTCTAGTTTCAGTGGTCAGACGTACAAGATTGTAATTATAGCATATGGCTACTAAGAACTGTTGGTTTCCATGCAACGTTAGCTTGGACTCTTGCTAGTTTCGGTCGTCAGTTTATTGGGGACTGTATATATCGTATGGGTCCTTTTGCCGCTTGCTGATCACTGTGGCACCTCTCAATGTGGAAGTAGGGTATCGATCCACAGGAGCAAGAAGGAAAAGTTATCTATTCCCTAGAACCAAAGTGTCACAAGTTTTAGTTGATTATGCACTAAACAAGTTTAAAGAACAAGATGGTTGATTTAATGGATGGAAGTTTAATGTAACAAAACAAGAATGTAAAAGTGTCCCAATCCTCTTCAATACAAGAGGACAAGATAAAGGTTTTCTCTTATAGGAACAATGGACATGGGTTCATGGGTTCACTCAATCCTCTCTCCCATCTATGGTGATTATCATGTTATAGATAAAAAGTACACACAATTGTCATGCTTTAATGGTAAACTTCTATGACGGCTACATGTCCTAAAACACATAGTTGAAAGAAAATAATCATTTGTGTTGCTAGGTCACCCTCGTAAGGCTAGCGTGGTTTGTTGTCACTCCCACATCATACTTCTTCCTTTTTACCCCCAGATAAAGGATGTTGGGCTGTATTGTGTCACTCAATACATATGCCGTTGTCACATCGGCCATCCCGTACCTACATACATCATACTTCATAATGGACAATATTCTAAACACTAGTGCAATGATTCATATTTCGTGTGCATGACCACATCTCTCTCATCTATCTACACTTGGTGGTGTCAATCACCTCATGACATGGATAAACAAGGCATTATGCATAAATCGAACCATCACATGCATCATAGAATATCTCCAAAGTATGACAAGTCATAAAAGATCCAACACAACGGTAAATGCATAACAAATATCATCTCATACCACAATATCCACCATAGGAATTACATAGATAGATCCATACTTATGCAAGGCACATCATATGGACTTCAACAATGATCATACATAGAGAGATTAGATCAAGTTACCACCACAAACCCAAAGTCCAGGGGTGGACTACTCCCCCTTCATCATGGTGATGATGGTGGAGATGTTGGAGAAGATGGAGACCACCCCGGCAGCGCCTCGCCGGAGTTTTCCCCCTCCAATCAGCAGCTCCAGGTCTTCTGTTTCGTGGTTTTGTGTTTCTGCGGCGCTCTCTTCCGAAAGCCGTCGGGGACTATTTTTATAGTCATTTTTAGGTCAAGACGAAGGCACGGGGACGAAGATCGACGGCATCGCAGGCTCGAGGCCCAGGATAGGGGGTCCCACGTGGCCAAGGAATCTGGCCGCGTGGGCCCACCTCTTTTGGCCCTCGGGTTTCCATTTTTTCGCTTCCTTCGCTCCTACGCTTTGTTCCTTCCAAAAAATGATCCCCGCAAAATATTAGGTCATTTGGACGTCGTTTGGGTCCCTGAAATATCAAAATATAGAAAATAGGGTTTTCTGCCAGTGCAGGGTTAATTCCAGAAAAATAGGGAAACTGTGAAATATTCCCAAAATCAATATAAAACAATGATATAACCCTTATATGATGCAAATATGATTGAAATATAAGTAATATAATGCAAAGTTCATGTATGCATTTTACATGCATCAACATCCCCAAGCTTAACCTATACTCGTCCTCGAGTATGAAGGTGATAAAACTAACATGGACTTTGCTTTTTAATACTATCAATGGATATCAAAGATGATTACTATTGCTACATAGAGTCAAATGATTCATTCTTCAAAGGAATAGCAATATACAAGATAGATTATGAAGTGATATCAAATATTCAATGTAAGGATGTTCAATGATAATTCACAAAGTGTAACATAGAAGAAAGTACTATGGACCAAATGTATGCATAATAAAAAGTAAAAACATCCTATAATGGTCATAGAGTATTCTTGTAAATCTGTATATAAAAGGTGGACACTTTGAAAAGATATATAAATAAGTAGAGGTAAAACATGAATAAGTTTCATCTAGCTTCCAAATGCTTCTACTTAAGTTAATGTTTGCAATGTGGTATTCATTGGTGTGGAGCTCTCATTACCCCTATCATAGCATCTTGAATGGTTAAAGTTTAAAGTGAAAGCAAATATGAGTAATGTGCTTGACAAAGTATGGGTTGAATGCCTCATGCCCCGTGAATACGAGTACCTACACCACGGTGTTACTCAACTCGGGCCACAAAGCAAGTTCAAGTTAAAGTCATTGTAAGTAATATAATAGCGTCATCAAGAGCGTCAACTGGGTACCTCTTGCCTCAGGACATGGAAACTAGCCCATGTCAAAATGACAAGACAAACAGACAATGAACAATCTCAGCACTCTTTTATTTACTATTTGTATAGCTTTTTATTATGACGTGCATCACTGAATGTTCACTTTGGTGCGCTGTAAATTTCCACCATGAATGATGCATGGCTTAGGTTAGCGGCCCAGGCGTCTCTCTAGCCATTTATACAAACTCCTCAAACTTACTAAGTTTCCGCATTTATTTGGCACCATGATAAGCATCCATAAACAAAAGTACATGATATCAACTAAATATAATTAAGAGCACGTTGAAAGCTTGCCATGTGACAGCACATATGAGCTAACTCCCAACCAAGACTCTTGTCAAGCTCACAACTTCATAATTTTAATCACAATGGTTCAAGTTTATTAAGTGCAATAAAAGTAAAGTGTGCATCAAGTTCGTGAGAGCTTTTTAACCAACTTTCCCATAACAATCAATAACATAAGCATTTTAATTCAGAAATAGATAATATAATACAACATGATAAACATACTCGGAATAGCATTAAGCTAATAGGTAGATATGGTGGACTCACTGGAAAACTTTGGTTGAAGGTGTTGGAAAACAAGTTTTTACTTGTTGGAATTTTTGGGTTAGCAAAAGGGAGAAAGTTGACCGTCTAAATGCATGCATAAGTGTCCATAGAACTAATCAATCCATGTTAAACAAAGTAAAGTAACATTCAGCATCAAAATATGAATAAAAGATAGCTCTTGATAAAACACTTGCAAATTAATACTCATTAAAAAGCACATGAATCATGCAACTATATGTATCTTTTTGAATCAACTCAAACATCCCTTTCCCAATCTTTTTAATAGCATCCAACTTAATTCAACCCAAATTTCCAGTAGCTCTCTCATAACATAAATGAAAAGTGGTGGTCTCACAAATAAAAAACAAACCGAAATAACAAAAATAAAAGACGCTCCAAGTTTATGCGATAAAGTGCATTGATCGAAAAACAGAAGTTAGACGTGTGCAAACCGAGAGTGTGTTGGTCCAATGGGGTTGTCTTCACATCCCCAAGCTTATGGTCTTCACCATCCTTGGATAACTCTTGGTGCATCTCCTCTAATCCCTGTGAAAAAACTTCAAAACACAGTTTCTCCCATCTCTTTTCTGTGGGATGACATTAGTAGTGATAGACAAATGAATTGCTTTCTGCATAAAATCCTTAAACAAAAATGTGAAACATTTCCAGAAAGTATATAATGTTGTATGCCTACTTATAAACTCAATTGGATAAAAAAGATTCAAGTTAAAAGTTCAAAGAATGCATCAAACAAAATGAGACAGAATCTGTCCAGAAAAACAGCAGCAGCAAAACGCATTTTTCTACCCTACTTAAATATGTCAAAAAATCTGAAAAAATTCACGCTTACAGAGGATGAAAAGTTGCAATTACAGTTCAAATTTCAGCTCATTCGGAGTTACAGAATAGAAATGAAAAATCATACCGTGCACAGATTCGTGCTGGAATAAAATCTCCGAATACAAATAGCAACTTTTTCAAACCAAAACGGGTAAAACTTGGCACTTTATTAAAAATTCCAGAAACAAAATTAAAAACTAAGTCTCTAGTTATAGCAAGAGGACACAAAGAAAATCAAAAATAAAAACAACCGGGTTGCCTCCCGTAAAGCGCTTTCTTTATAGCCATGTAGCTAGGCTTCTTACTTGATATCAAGATGGTTAGAGTGAGGTGGCTTGGCATCCCCAAGCTTGAATTCTTGTCCTTATTTGATATATGTTGGGTGAGTCTAGGGGTAACATCCCCAAGCTTGAGTGTTTGTCTCTCTTGATCTTTGTTCATCACCCTCAACTCTTCCACTTGAAAATTCTCTTTACACAAAACTCAACATAAAACTTGATTAGAGGGGTTAGTGTCTCCATAAATTAAATCCTCATAGGTACAGCAAAGACATATAATGAGTTGATTCTAAACATTAACTACTGTTACTAAGGTTATGTTTTGCTCTTTGATCAAAAGAACCACACAAAACATAGTAATGAGACTAATGCAAAATAAAAACAAAATCTGTCAAAAACTGGACAGCCTGAAAGGAGCGAATTTTTAGAGGCACTTATGTTGCTCAAATCAGAAAACTTTGAACTAATGAAATGTGTAATCACAACTGAATATTGCTGTCGTAAAATATCAGGTCAAAATTCCTCTTCTGTGATTTTTAACATTCTTCGCAGTGAAGCTTAGGAATCTGTTTTCTGGACAGCAAATCACTATTGTTTGATCCTAGCTCTCAAATAGGACCATCATCTAAAGCATTATCATATAGAATATCTAAACCAAATTCCTCATCACTTTCAAAGCTATTATCAATAATAATATCATTTTGAATGTGTTGATCATCATCAGAATCAGAATCAAAATAGCATGGTGAGTAAGGATATGTGCAATCCTCTAATACCTTTTCCTCTTCTCTATATTCTTCTTGTTCCTGCAAGCCATTAGATCTCTCCTTGATAGCAACAAGATTGTTATAATATTCAAGGATATAGGTATTCTTACAAAAGAGTTTCAAGAGTTGTTCAAGTGTTGTAGCAAGTCTTGGTGTGAGGCTACGAGCTTTATCTATATTAAACATAACTATCTCAAGAATTCCCATTACAATAGTAAATTCCTCGGCTGCCTTCATATCAGTGGTCATAATTTCATTATTATGGTAAGAGACAATTATAGGCATACTCTCAAGCTTGCATTGAAAATTAAGATGCTTAGGATATTGATCTATGCAGCAAGATACATTATACCTATCACATAATCCATGGCCAATTACATTTAATGCTTCCATTATAAACCTTTTTTGATCAACATTAATTGATCCAACCATAGGGGGTTGCATAAGTACGTGACTCATACATTCCACGAACATAACAAATGAACTAAATTTTTTGTGCTTTTCAAATAAGGAGAGTATAAACTGATACATAACTAAAAGTAAAGCTAATGAGAAACTCACAACCAAACAAGTTTAAAGGAACCTCCCCAAGCTTAGATGATTGTAAGATATAAAACAAGATAAAATAAATCTAAAGTCTAGTGCACACAAAAATAGAAACTTAAGCGCTACGCTTGTGGCGCCCCGACCCGACTGCTATACAGTGATGTTGTGTGTCACCGGTTACGCGATACAACCGGAGGTTACGGGTTTACCAATCCCCGGCCAAAACCTTTGGCAGGCGTTGCTCGGAATAACCGGCAACGCAACACCCCGATTGATGCCGTAACACAGGCACAACCCTCAATGCATAATAGAGAGATCAAGACTTGTGGAACAACTGGCACATCACAGACTCTACGACTCAAAACATTATAGTTCAACTCTTATAATAGAGAAAGATAGCAAATATTACAACCAGAGGTCACAGACCGAACAGTACATCATGCGGAAGCGAAATTAAGTTGTTCTAAACAACAAGATCCAAATTATGGCCTAAGAGGCCTATAGATAAACATTCCAGCGCCAGCTGTTCCGGGATGCCCAAGCTGCCACCCGGGAACCCCAGACTACTCGTCGACGTCCACATAGAACCCACCTTCAGGGTCGGTGAAGTCCTCCACTAAAATAAAATAAGCAACGTTGAGTTCGACGAACTCTGCAAGATTACTAGAGCTACTAGCTCGATGATTGGCTTTCAAAGGTTTTATGGCTGTTTTGCATAAAGCTAGTTTTCTTTATAAAAGACATCTGGCATCGACTAATCAGAATATTTTCGAAAGGGGTAAGAAGTAAACTCTTTTCTTTCGATCCACTTCATCAACAACCACCATTAATCACTTCACCTGTCTACTAAGGCACCTCCCTGAATCACCCTCGAGGAAGTCAATCTTGCATTCTTGGTAGTACCTTTAGTACTCAGGTTTTAATCATTCCGTTCAAGTTTTCTATGGTCTCTGAATCCGGCACCAAGTCGTCCATAACCGTGGACACGGCTTTTCGAAAAGATTTACCCTGCAAGGGTGTACAATGTTTACCACGCGTACCATCCGGCCCATTGCCTGCGCATTAGCTCTCTTCCATGGAAAGCCGGCTGGGTGGGAGCGGTGTCGACTTCTCCCTCGTTAAGGACTTTCCAGGATCATCAGTGGCGGCAGGACACGAGTGCCTCCAACACCCTGCCCCACGACCACTCATTTTTCTAACACCACCATCCTCATCTCAGTCTTGGCCACCATCCCAACGCACGCGCAAATGGAAGCCCGAACTAGAGGACCCTGGCTAGCCCCGCCCGAGTTATTTAGTGTATGAGGGTTCCTGCACTGCGAATGCATAGGCCTCACGCATGGGTGCACACTCGGTCTTGGCTCGAAGGGGAGAACTCGCACCTAGGCGGCGAGAACGAGATAACCCACCACCTTCCCCGTGGCCTCTCATCCCCGCCTTTCAGCAATTTATTATCCGTTACCACCATTTTCCATCACATCCGGCCATTCCATCAACTGTTCCAACAATGAAACATCCACCGGACATCTAAGCATTTAAGCTAAGCATGGCTAAGCATATACATAGCAATTATACTTATCTCAGGCCAACACTTCAATCCTATGGATATTAGGAAGGATACAGGTAATGGCAATAGGTGTCTAATGCAGCTAGTAGGATACTCTAACCCAAGCAAAAGACATTTGGAACTGAATGCAATATTATAGTGGGGAAAATAATTGCGGAAATATAGGAGCAGACATGCTCAGAGGGGGATTACGCTTGCCTTGTTCAGGGGGCTAGTAATACTGGTCGTCAGGGTATTGCGGTGGCACCCCGACTGCTTGATCTACCGATACATAAAACACCGGAAAGAAACAATCAATAACCACACATGCATACAAATGCAATGCACAATCACATGATGGCATGACATTTTCAAATGCACTGGATTTACTATAACAACATCTAGCAATTTAAATGGGGTGCGAAATAATTATTTCGATAAGAGAAAAGGAAGCCCCATATTTAACTTAATGTGTTTTCCTACTTTCTAAAAGTGCAGTACTGTAATCTTGTTTAATTATGCATGCAAATAATGTTAATGGACAGTACACACTTTTATGAGCATTTTGAGGTATTACACACATTTTTCTGATTAAACAATAAAAAGTTATTGCATTTTCAATATTTGGTTTAGTGCTGCCATTTTATTAATTTATTTTGGCAACATGAAAATTAAGTATCCATGATTGGAAATAAGGTGCAACATGAGGTACATTAGTTGCTGAACATTTTGGTATATCAAACTTAATTTTCTGATCTATATTTAATAAGTTATGGATTTTCCAAAATCATTTCCTTTTCTGCCATTTTTCTTATTTTACTAAAACAGCAATTAAATTAATTTAGTTGGATGTGTGAGTTATACCAATAGACAGGCTTTATTTTTCTGAACAAATGGGTATATTATTTATAACTTTTGGAGCAGTATTCAAAAAGATATGGATCTTAGAAGTTTAATCATTTTTGTGTCTTCCTATTAGTTTTCCAGAATTCGTAGCCGAAACATTTTGCACCGCGGGCTGGTCTAGCCACAGCCACTGACCGGTGGGGTCACTGCCATGCTGGCGTTGACTGTGCGCGCGGGTGGTGCGGAGCCACTGACGAGTGGGCCCCGGCTTTCAGCGTGCGAAAATAAACTGAAAAAGGAAGGGCACCGTGCGGGATCGAACTCGCGACCTCGCGTGCGTGCGAGCGTGTGCTAGCCACTGTGCTGGCTCGCCCTTGTGATAGTATACGGGTCCACACCAATATGACGTGGTGATAGTGCACGGCGACGTCGCGCGCGGCCGCGGTGACCGCGCCGGTGTCGAGCACGGATGCGACGCGCTGCGTTCGAGCTGGTCCCTATTTCTACTCGCATTCGACGCGTACGGGTGTGAGCTGCACAGTGGCGGCGCGAAGGACCAAAGGGTCACCGGACGTGACGACGATGGTGAGCTCCGGCGGCGGCTTGCTACGGCTAACGACGCGCTGACGAACTACGGCGAACTGAGATGAACGGAGATGTCCAGGAGGTTGCACTGCTCACCCTCGACACGTGGGTGCGATCCGTTGGTGCTACGGTGGTCAGAGGCGACGGCGAGCTTGATCGACGTGCTGCGGCCAGAGAGGAAGAAGACGGCGGCGATCTCGCGAACGACGGTGTCCCGCCTCGATTCCTTCAACGAGGATGAAGAGGAGGATGCGGCGGAGCTTCTGGAGGTCCTGGCTTGGCTCGGGGAGCCCTAGAACATCGGCGATACAGCGGCGAAGCTCTGGCTAGGTCGCGGCCATGTAGGGGAAAAAGGAGAGGAAGAAATATCTGGGGACAGGGGAGCAGAGGAGCGGCTGCGGTCTTCTTATCTCCTCGCAGGGAGAGGAGAGGAGGGGGGTCCGGCGAGGCGCGGCAGGGCGTCGTGGGGGGCCTCCAGCGTGCCCGGCAATGGCGCGGCCGTGTCCACCGGGAAGAGGACAGCATTTTGCGAAAAGCCCCCTGCCTTCCTTTTTCCTTCACATTTAGGCCCTTTCCTGTTTCTTTCTTTTTCCTTTTAAAACCAGTAGCTCTTTGGGGATTTATTTGGGGCACTTAACTCCTCTCAAAAATTATGAAAATATTTGGGCAGCCTCCCCATATAATGTAGAAGCTCCACAAAAATTGGGGTTTAAAAATAAAATGTTTTGACCAACCTTTGTTCATAGTATTTCATTATGGCAATTTTGCTAATTTCCAAAATGACATTCCTTTAGAATTTTGGAGCAAAGTGCAAAATATTAATTTTTAACTCTTGGAACTTCCTTGACAAATATAAGATGTCAAGATATTTTTGTTTTGCAAGTTTGAGTGCTTTCATTGGTTTGAGATTTTATTGAGGCAAGTTTGGCATTGGTTTTTAAGTGGTGCCAACCCATTGTTTTCTGTGTTTAGCAAATTAAAATGGATGCCATGATGCATTGCAATACAAAAGTGAAAATTTGGTTCACATTTTAGGTTCACAAAGTTGGGGCTGTTACAATTCTACCCCCCTTACAGGAATCTCGTCCCGAGATTCTAAGATTGCGGAAAGAAGTCGGGATACTCCTCACGAAGACTAGACTCCCTTTCCCAGGTTGCTTCTTCTTCGGAATGGTGAGACCACTGAATTTTTAGGAACTTGGTGGTCTTTTTACGAGTCTTCCTTTCTGCTTCATCCAGGACACGGATAGGGTGCTCGCGATAAGTGAGATCCTCCTGGATATCCAACTCCTCATGATTGACTCCATGGATAGGATCCTTGAAACAACGGCGAAGTTGGGATACATGAAACACAGCATGCACATCTGGGAAGTTGGCTGGTAACTCCAGTTTATAAGAAAGATCTCCTCGCTTGGCCAGAACAATGGAAGGGCCAATGTTGCGAGGGGCCAATTTTCCCTTAATCCCGAAGCGTCGAACGCCTCGAAGGGGAGAGACACGGATGTAAGCTTTATCACCGATTTCATAGTGAACTTCCTGATGATGCTTGTCATAGTAACTCTTCTGCCTTGACTGGGCAATCTTCAGATTCTCCCTTATGATTCTAACCTTCTCCTCAGCTTCATTGATCACATCTGGACCAAAGAGGGCCCTCTCTCTGGTCTCGGACCAATTCAGCGGAGTTCGGCATTTTCTTCCATACAGGACCTCGAATGGGGCCATACCCAGACTAGCTTGATAGCTATTGTTATAGGAGAACTCTGCGAAGGAAAGATACTTCTCCCAATCCTTGCCAAAGGAGACGACACATGCCCTGAGCATGTCCTCCAACACTTGGTTAACCCTTTCGGTCTGACCATCTGTCTGAGGATGGAAAGCGGTGCTAAAATTTACACGGGTTCCCATGGCTTGTTGGAAACTAGTCCAAAACCTTGAGGTGAACAAACTTCCACGATCAGAGATTATCTTTTGGGAACGCCGTGAAGTACGACGATCCTGGAAGCATACAGATCTGCCAACTTAGCAGCTGTGATATCAACACGAATAGGGAGAAAGTGGGCCACTTTTGATAATCGATCAATGATTACCCAGATTGCATCATTTCCCTTAGTGGACTTCGGCATTCCAGTAATGAAATCCATACCAATTTCATCCCATTTCCACTCGGGGATAGCGATAGGGCGAAGAGTGCCGGCAGGCCTTTGATGTTCAGCCTTTACCCGTCGACAGGTGTCGCATTCAGCAACATACTTGGCAATTTCCCGTTTCATCCGAGTCCACCAGAATTGTGGTCGGAGGTCTTGGTGCATCTTGGTACTACCGGGATGAATAGAGAGAGGAGATTCATGAGCTTCTTGGAGGATCAGCCCCCCCAATTTTTGTTTCTTTGGCACTACCAAGCGGTCACCAAAATAAACAACTCCGGATTCATTGACAGAAAAACATTTGGCCTTTCCGCTAGCAATGTTCTCCTTGATTTTTAGAATACCCTTGTCACGAGTTTGAGCATCCTTAATCTGGTCTACAAGAGTAGATTTGATCTCCAGATTTGCTAGATAGCCCGAGGGAACAATCTCTAAGTTCAAACGAGAGAACTCTTCATGGAGGGCAGGTTGGGCCTTTTCAATCATCAGATTGTTGCAATAGGACTTCCGACTTAATGCGTCAGCCACGACGTTTGCTTTGCCGGGTTCATAGTTCAGGCTCACATCATAGTCCTTGATTAACTCCAACCAACGCCTTTGCCTGAGATTTAAATCCGGCTGGGTGAAGAGGTACTTCAGACTCTTGTGATCCGAGAAAACCTCGCAACGGTTACCAAACAGGTATGGTCTCCATTGCTTCAACGCATAGACCACAACGCCAAGCTCTAGATCATGAGTAGGATAATTGTGCTCATGCGGCTTCAATTGGCGAGAAGCATATGCCACCACATGGCCATCTTGCATTAGCACACAGCCCAAGCCTTGCAGAGAGGCATCACAGAAGACGACGAAATCCTTGCTCATGTCCGGCAGGACAAGCACAGGAGCGGAGGTGAGTTTGGCTTTAAGTGTTCTTAAGCCCTCTTTAGCTTCGGCCATCCATACGAACTTTCTATCCTTCTTGAGAAGGTCAGTCAGGGCCTTGGCTATTTTGGAGAAACCTTCGATGAATCGGCGGTAGTAACCCGCCAATCCGAGAAAGCTACGAATGTCCTTGACTGACATTGGAGTTTTCCAATCCAAAATGGATTGAATCTTGTCGGGAATGACTGCCACACCGTTGGTGGATATCACATGACCAAGGAAGACAAGATTATCCAACTAGAACTCACACTTGGAGAACTTGTCATAGAGGCGGTGTTCTCGAAGTCGTGTCAGAACCAACCGAAGATGTTCGGCATGCTCTTCATAGGTTTTTGAATAGATGAGGATGTCATCGATGTAGATGACGACAAACTTGAAGAGATAGTCCATGAAGATGGAGTTCATGAGCCTCATGAATGTAGCTGGAGCATTGGTGAGACCAAAGGACATGACGGTGTACTCATATGAGCCATAGCGAGTAACGAACGCCGTCTTTGGGATATCCTCCTTTCTGATTTTGATCTGATGGTATCCTGACCTCAGATCCATCTTGGAGAATACTGTTGTACCAGCTAACTGATCTAACAGATCATTGATCCGAGGAATAGTGTAACGTCCCGGGATTTTTCCCCAATTAGATTTGTTTGTTTTTCTTTTTGCGTCATCATGGCATCATGCATCTTGTCACCTTGCATATTTTTGCTAAGCATAAAAATAATATTTTGCAAACATTATTTTTGTTTTGCAAATAATAAATCTTTTCTCCCCCTCTTTCTATTTTAATTAACCCAAAATTATATTTGGGAATAATTGCAAAAACTATTTCTAATCAAAACTATAGTTTTGTAAAAGTCTTGCCTCTCCTATTCCTCTCTTATCTAATTTATTTTTCCCTCTTTTCTATCACATCTTTTATCTCTCTTTTACCTTTTAATTGCCAATTTCTGGTAATTGGGGAAGGGATGGATTTCTCAATCTGGCCCATCTCTTTTCTCTCCTTTCCAAAGCCCATCACCAGCCCACCTCTTCACATTATCTTCTTCCTCCTGTACGGCAGCACATCGAAGCTAGCCACGTCGACTGTAGCCTGATGTGACGGCCGGGAGAACGCCTCCTCTCCTTTATATCCACCCCGGTGCCCACTCCTCTGCCCTAGCTTCTTGTCCTCCCTTGGCGCCGCCGCCATCTCTTTCCTTTCGTCTCTTTCTTCCACCTCTGTGTCTCTCCACCTAAAGCACCGAGCGCTACCACCGGAGGACCTCCACGTCGCGCCGCCGCTCCAGTGCTCCCAAAGGAACTTCGACAAGCCCTGGAGCTGCGCCTCGTCTTCCACTACGTCCACGCCGAAGGAATCGAGCCGGGAACCCGCAGGACACCGCCGCCAAGACCTTCTTCCTCTCCGGCCAGCCACCTTCTCCGGCGAAATTCGGACGCAGCTGTCTTCCTCGAGCTCGATCGAATACTCCGACCGCCCCACGGTGAGCCTCTCGTCCGATTCTCGGCTTCCCTGCTTTGAATCCTTGGCTGTGGTCATCGTTCCGCTCGGAGACGAGTTTCTGTCCGCCATGGCCGAGCTCAAGCTCGAGCCTTTGGCCTTCTCCTTTTTGTCTCCTGCACGATCTGCTTGCTCGCACCTGACGCACACCACGCCCGCACCATCCAGCACCCCACCTGCACCCTGGTTCACTCACTTGCACCCTTGGGCTCGCACGCTCAAGCCGGGAGGACATCAGCGCCGCTGCAGTCCGTCGCCGTCGCCCTGCGTCTGCAAGTCTGAACCTTTTATGTTTGTTTCAGTTACCGTCGCTTCAATACTTCATATTCTATCATGTCCGAATCATATCATAATTACCAGCCCAGCCCAGTGGCTGCGCTTCTGTTCCCCCATCCAGGCAGCCCGAGTTCGAATCCTACAAGAGGCACAAAACCATCCTTTTCTCAGTTTCCTTTTTTATTTTTGCAAGTTAAGGCTATATTCATATCTTTTGTTTTATAACTCAAAATATAATATTTTATATATGAATTTTGATCAGAAAAATGCAATGAATACGATTATGTCATCCATACTCTTGTTTGCATCATATAGTTTGTTGCTTATTAGTATTTTGCATTATCACCTAAATAATAAATATGGAATGTGTTGGGTATTTAGTTAATTTGCCCTATTCCATTTAATTTTGAGTAGCTCACCCATGCCATGTTTCACATGTTAATGAACATTTAAATTGGTGTGTAGATAAATAATTTGAACCTTAATATTAATTGTCGGAATCCCGGTTCCGCTTAATTTTGCTTAAGTTGCATCTTGCTACTTGCTTAAGCAAAATTAAGTTGCATCTTGTTACTTGCTTAAGTTGCATCTTGCTTAAGCAAAATTAAGCGGATCCGGGATTCCGACAATTAATATTAAGGTTCAAATTATTTATCTACACACCAATTTAAATGTTCATTAACATGTGAAACATGGCATGGGTGAGCTACTCAAAATTAAATGGAATAGGGCAAATTAACTAAATACCCAACACATTCCATATTTATTATTTCGGTGATAATGCAAAATACTAATAAGCAACAAACTATATGATGCAAACAAGAGTATGGATGACATAATCATATTCATTGCATTTTTCTGATCAAAATTCATATATAAAATATTATATTTTGAGCTATAAAACAAAAGATATGAATATAGCCTTAACTTGCAAAAATAAAAAAGGAAACTAAGAAAAGGATGGTTTTGTGCCTCTTGTAGGATTCGAACTCGGGCTGCCTGGATGGGGGAACAGAAGCGCAGCCACTGGGCTGGGCTGGTAATTATGATATGATTCGGACACGATAGAATATGAAGTATTGAAGCGACGGTAACTGAAACAAACATAAAAGGTTCAGACTTGCAGACGCAGGGCGACGGCGACGGACTGCAGCGGCGCTGATGTCCTCCCGGCTTGAGCGTGTGAGCCCGAGGGTGAAAGTGAGTGAACCAGGGTGCAGGTGGAGTGCTGGATGGTGCGGGCGTGGTGTGCGTCAGGTGCGAGCAAGCAGATCGTGCAGGAGACAAAAAGGACAAGGCCAAAGGCTCGAGCTTGAGCTCGGCCATGGCGGACAGAAACTCGTCTCCGAGCGGAACGATGACCACAGCCAAGGATTCAAAGCGGGGAAGCCGAGAATCGGACGAGAGGCTCACCGTGGGGCGGTCGGAGTAGTCGATCGAGCTCGAGGAAGACAGCTGCGTCCGAATTTCGCCGGAGAAGGTGGCTGGCCGGAGAGGAAGAAGGTCTTGGCGGCGGTGTCCTGCGGGTTCCCAGCTCGATTCCTTCGGCGTGGATGTAGTGGAAGACGAGGCGCAGCTCTAGGGCTTGTCGAAGTTCCTTTGGGAGCACTGGAGCGGCGGCGCGACGTGGAGGTCCTCCGGTGGTAGCGCTCGGTGCTTTAGGTGGAGAGACACAGAGGTGGAAGAAAGAGACGAAAGGAAAGAGATGGCGGCGGCGCCAAGGGAGGACAAGAAGCTAGGGCAGAGGAGTGGGCACCGGGGTGGATATAAAGGAGAGGAGGCATTCTCCCGGCCGTCACATCAGGCTACAGTCGACGTGGCTAGCTTCGATGTGCTGCCGTACAGGAGGAAGAAGATAATGTGAAGAGGTGGGCTGGTGATGGGCTTTGGAAAGGAGAGAAAAGAGATGGGCCAGATTGAGAAATCCATCCCTTCCCCAATTACCAGAAATTGGCAATTAAAAGGTAAAAGAGAGATAAAAGATGTGATAGAAAAGAGGGAAAAAGAAATTAGATAAGAGAGGAATAGGAGAGGCAAGACTTTTACAAAACTATAGTTTTGATTAGAAATAGTTTTTGCAATTATTCCCAAATATAATTTTGGTTAATTAAAATAGAAAGAGAGGGAGAAAAGATTTATTATTTGCAAAACAAAAATAATGTTTGCAAAATATTATTTTTATGCTTAGCAAAAATATGCAAGGTGACAAGATGCATGATGCCATGATGACGCAAAAAGAAAAACAAACAAATCTAATTGGGGAAAAATCCCGGGACGTTACAAATAGGATACTTGTTCTTGATTGTCACCGCATTCAACGGCCTATAATCAGTAACCAAACGAGGAACGGTAGAATCCCTCTTCTTGACGAAGAGTACTGGACAACCCCAAGGTGAACTGCTAGGCTGAATAAAATCCTTCGCTAACAGCTCATCGATTTGCTCTTTCAACATAGCCAACTCTTCCACCGGCATACGGTAGGGTTTCTTGGAAATCGGAGCAGTACCTGGTATTAGATCTATGACAAACTCCACACTCCGATCAGGTGGCATGCCAGGCAATTCTTCCGGGAACACATCCGGGAAGTCACACACCATGTGTATTTCATGAATTTCAGGAGGGGACAAGCCTTCCATAAAGTAGAGACTGATCTCCGGTGAGAGGGGAATGATTGAGGACGGAGGTCTTGATAGTGCAGACCAATACTCTACAATGTTGCCGAAAGAAGTGGTCATGGTAATGTTCTTGGCAGCACAGTCAAGATTAGCCCGGTATTTCACTAGCCAGTCCATGCCCAGTATGACGTCAATGCCGTTTGACTTCAAAGCTACCAGCGTAAAAGGGAAGGACCAGTGACCTATATTAATCTGGACCTCCGGGGTAACCCCATCGATTTGCCATTTGGAACCAGGCGTGGAGATCATCAAGGGACGACTCATCTTCTCAAATGGTATGTTGTGGTCTTTTGCAAATGCTATCGAAATGAATGAATGCGATGCTCCAGAGTCAAACAAAACGGTAGCAGGGGTGTCGTTGATTCGTAACTCACCCATAAGGATGCCGGGGTCCTCTTCAGCTTCTTCAGCAGAGACATGGTTCAGGCGACCACGCACGATAGGACCAGCCTTGCCAGCTAGAGTGGCGGGGGCTCGTGCAGGTGTCACAGAAACAGGTGCCTTTTGGGGGCACTCCCTGGAGTAGTGGCCAGCCTGGCCACAGCTGTAGCAAGTGTTTCCAGGAGGGATAGATAGCTGAGGGCGATACCCACTTCCGCTCGCCCCAGGTGTCGAAGTAGTGGGGCGCGGCGGTGGTGGCCTGGCTCCCGCGGCCCTTGGCATAAATGGAGCACGCGGCACCGCGCTATAGGGAACGAAAACCCTGCACTTCTTGTTCTCAGAACCCGAGGAACTCTGGCGGTCCCCTTGGGCTGTGTGAGGACCCAGGATTAGCTATCCGAGATACTCGTTATGTTTCCTGCAACAATCCCATGATCAGTATGTTGTTGCACATAACTCGAATTGGCATCACAAAACACCCAGAAATACCGAATTAATTTACTTACTTGATTGAAGCCATAACTTCAATAGGTACTTGCAGCGAAAATCACCAACAACGTGGAGCCCATGTCATTCGCCTAACCCTACAGGCAGCTGACTGGGAAGCGCCCTAATTCGCATTGACGTCGTTGAAATCTTCTTTTCGCCAAACTGTTCCTCTTCCGAAATCTGGCTAAGACAATAGCCAGGGACGAAACCAATATGAATACATTTGATTGTACTCGCAAGCTACCCCAACTTGAACATGCACTAGTTTTATTTTGTAAGACTTTTCTTTATTGAAAACATCTCTATATCTTTATTGAAAAAGGTAAGAAGAATTTTAGAACTTTTCATAAGCCTTGTATTTTCAGAAAACATCTCTAGCCATTGTTTGAATTAGAAAAAGAAGGCTTGGAGGTCTTTTTCCCATATATCGGTCCTTGTAAGAAGTCTCTTTTAAAATGTTTTCCCAAAAGTAGATGTTTGTTGAAAAAGGTAAGAAGTCGCTTTTAAAAACGTTTTCCCAGAAAATTCACCAGTTTGTTTATTTCTCCAAAACTCCTCCCTTTTCGACCATAACCCTTCATGGTCATTCATTCCCCAACAACCTCATGCCGGCCCGTTGGCATAGTTGCATAAAACATCCTCCACTTCATTTTCTTTGTAAATCTCAAATCTTTCCAAAACTTGCACATGGTTAGAGGACAGCCTCCCAACTGTCCATATCCGAGGACTCAGCTATTCGAATAGTTTTACCCTCTGCAGAGGTAGCACGCTTTTCCCACACCCATCCGGTAACTCATCGTGTCAGCCACGTCTCACCATACAAGGTGTATGCGAAGTTGAGTCCCCGACCATAGCCTGTCCTTTGCTCGTGCTAGTATAGGACCCTACCGCTACGAAATTTTCAACCTTTCCATCGACACTCAGTCCAGATTCCCCGTAGGGAAACCTAAGTGTGAGGACTCGTAATTCTGCCCGGCGAGCGAACCCTTCAATCCCCCACCAACTGTGCCAGGACCCAGGTCAGGGGGTAGGTCGCCATGACCATCCCCTCATGGAACGAGGTCATGCTCGTTGTTGAGGCATCCCATACTAATACGAGAAAATTATATGACTACGCCCTTGCCCATATGTGGGTAAATGTGGTCGCACAGGTTATCGGCTGGTTGTCATAGTACAAAGACACAATGTGCATTTTTCATAAACATCACCATTCTCCATTTCTCCACTTCAACACCGACATCTCGGTATTCCATATCCACACAAGTATTTTCAAAGGAGTTTTGAGTAAACAATACTTTTCCCATCCTATAGTTTGAAAAAGAATTTCCATCTAATATCTCCTTATAGGGTGTCAAAATAATATACTTGTATTTTGGAAAAAGGGTTTTCAAAATCATAGCTTTAGTGGCAAACACCATATAAATCACTTATGCTCTTTATAAGTAAAAC
The DNA here is from genome assembly GCA_947311845.1 of Poa pratensis. Lineage (NCBI taxonomy): Eukaryota > Viridiplantae > Streptophyta > Magnoliopsida > Poales > Poaceae > Poa > Poa pratensis. Next base: position 69,604,213 of record CAMZMU010000128.1, on the reverse strand, counting down.
ATGTGAATCAAAATAGATGTATATAAATGCAAGCTCAGAGAGTAGCTTGCCTGATTTCAGCATAATGTCCCTGGACTTCTTCTCACTGATCAAAGAAATAAACTCCCAATTCTCCTTCAATAAATCCTTTCCAAATACCACTCCGGTAGCGTTTATCTCTAGCGTCGCAACATGAAAAATAAACAACACTCAATAAGCAAACCAAACCACAAGTGGTATACAAACAAGGAACAAACCACAAGTATCAAACTAATCACTCAAGCCACAAACTAAGATCTACATTTACAAGGGCATTATACTAATCAGGAGTATAACACCACAAACATGCTAAAACAAGAGGGCACAAAGACACCCTCAACTAGAGGTAATTAACAACCATTTTTCCCTAATCAGGAAATACTTCAGACAAAAGTTAAATCACCTTTAGGGATTACTTTTATTAACAAACTTAATCAACCAGTAGCTTACAATTTTAGTTGCAAGTGGCTATTTGCTCATATGAATTGTTAAGCACACAAGTATAATTAACAATTGTTGAAATTTGTTAAGCATCATTTAACCACCTATACTTTACTCAATACTATCTGAACACAAGTTACTAACAGTACTAACATACTAAATAGCAATAGCAAATCTATAGCAGTACCTAAACATGCAACAAACAATACAAACAACATTTTCCTAATAAAGGCACTTAATTCTTTTTCCTTTTATTAGAGGCAGAAAACATCATTTTTAGTGATTAGTAAACCTAGACTGTTATCTTCATCCAAAATTCAAACAGAGCTAGATCTAGGTTCTTTATTAGTATTAGAAGCTAACACAATTGGATTTACTCCAAAAATCCTCACACAAAAATTCACAAAAATCACCAAAGTGCCACTGGTGTGTTTTTAAGAATGAATAGAACTTTTGTTTTAGACTTCATTTGCATACAAGGCCAACAGATCTGGAAAGGTAGCATCTCAACCTATCTATAGAATTTTTGTTTGCAATATTTGGATATATAAAACTCCAGATATTGAATATTTAGTGAAATAGATACTTTTTACAAGATTAAATCTAGACAACACTTAAAAACATATTTTTGCAAACAACCAGTGTGGCATGTTTAAGAAAACACACAGGAATACTACAAAATTTGAACCACTCAATTATCTATCATAGATTTACCACAAATTAATTAAAGCTACACTGCAATTTCACAGGAAATTAAACAGCAAAATAGATCCACAGAAAAAAATAAAAGAAACGGGCCAGGTCTGGCCCAGATCTGGCCGTGCGAGGCAGATCATAGCCCAGCAGCGGCCCAGTGGGCGACGCAAAGCGGTACGGGCTTCTTTCTTCTTCCTCGACACGCAGAGACGGCGAGGCAGCAGGGAACACGGCGATGACGGCGCGGCGGCTCCGGTGACCCTAAAAAGAAGAGGAGATGTCTGAGAGATAACTCGCGACGAGGGGATCCCAGGGTGGCAAGAATGGCGGGAAATGGTGGACGCAATCGCTCACGAGTTTGCTCGACGTTTGGCGGCCGGAGATGAAGAAGACGGCGATGACCCGATCGATTCGCAGCTTCCCGCGACGATTCCTTGGACGAGGATGGAGAGGACGTCGAGGCGGTTCTTCAGGTGGTCTTCGATCTGCTCCAAACGGTCTCCATCGACGACGGCGCTCGATGGCGAGCTCGGCTAGGGTTCGGTCTTGGAGGAGGGAAAACGGAGAGGGGAGAGATAGAGCAGGGGCGAGTGGATGATGGAGGGCAGAGCAGAGGAGCGCCTGGGGGCCTCTTATCTCCTTCGAGCTGCAGGAGAGCGGGAGGGGGGGGACCTGGCGAGCTCGGCCACGGGCGGACGACACGGCGGTGCGCAGCACTGGAACTACAGGAACACGACGATAGAATTGCAGAAAACCCCCTGGCACATGTTTTTCCATCACAAACAAGTCCCCGTCTGCTTCTTTTATTTTACTTTTAAAACCAGTGGCATTGTGGGGATTTATTTGGGGTACCTAAATATTTTATAAAAATTTGAGAAAATTCAGGTAGCCTCCCATATACCTGTAGAAGCTCCACAAAAATTGGTGTTGCAAAATAAAATGTTTGGAACAACATTTGTTCATAGGGTTTGAATATATTATTTTTGGATAAAACCAATTTGACAAATGGAAATATCTTTATAATTGGAGATTAGATATTTTGAGGAGAGAGTAATATGATAATGAGATGGTTATCATCTCATTCCTGGATTTTATAAGATAGGATAATTGTTATAACAAAATAGAGAAATAGGTAGAGAGGGAAGTTAAATAAGATCCTTTCTTTTAATCAAGATTTTGTTTAGAGAGTGGGAGTAATCATAGAGGTCTTGTTTTGTTTTCCAGTAACATTCCAAATTTGTGATCAGTGGGTTTTTATTTTAGTATTGAGCACAACAGAGGAATTATCCATACAAGTAGCAACACAACAAGATCAACATCACAACAAGTCACACAACTTAAACAACTAGTCACACAAGGTCAACAGAGCAATTGGAAGGAAAACACAACCATCAGTGAAATATTTCAAAAAGTTTTTGTTGGATCTGAATTTTGGGTATTGTTAAACTAAGTTTTTCTTAGTTCCAAAATTTGGGATGTTACAGGCTAGCCTCTTGGAAGCCTCAAATTCCTTCCTTCCCTGCTCAAGAGTAAGAGCCTGGTTGAACAGCTCCTGGTAGTTCTGAAACTTGAAGGGCAGCAACTCATAGCGGAGCCTCGGCGCAAGCCCCTTGCGGAACAACTCTTGCTTGTCAGCATCATTGGTCACGTCCCGTGGGGCGTAACAAGAGAGATGGTTGAATTTGCACCCATAAGCTCGGAGATCCATATTACCCTGGTGCAGATCCAGGAATTCCCTCCTCTTCAGGTCCATTATTGGCTGAGGTATGTACTCCGCACAAAAGGCTGTGCGGAACTCCGCCCACGTGAAAGCATGGCCTGGCGCGAATAGCGCCACATGACTCTCCCACCACCAGCCAGCCGCACCAGTCAGGAGGTAGGTGGCAAAGTTGGCCTGCTCGGCCACTGGTACATGCAGCGCGCCGAACTGGCGCTCTAGAGTGCGAAGCCAGTCATCAGCGTCCAGTGGCTCCTTAGCATCAGAGAAGGTGGGTGGCTGCGAGCGCAGGAACTCAGTGAGAGTGTTGCAGCCATTCCTCTGTGCATTCTGCTGCACCAACTGCTCGAGCAACCGCTCATTGCGCCCACGGTTCTCCTCAATGGCCATCAAGACCTGAGCCATAGTGGGTGGTGGCGGCGATTCCTCATCATTGTTGTTGCCGCGTCCCCCTCGAGCCATTCTGAAGAATTGACAAAGACATAGTTAGTATCTATCTCCGAAAGGTCGAGACAATAGCATTAGCGTCTACTCAAGTACACAGACTAGGGACGATAATACTTTGTGTAACAACGAACAAGGGACCAACAGGATGGAACTTGGGTTAAAGATCAGCATCATGTACCACTAGTGTGAGATTCAAATGGTTAAGAAACCACGTTGGTCAACCCACACTATCCGGCACAATCCGGGACTTCTGTTCAAGTCCTTGGTTAAAAACCCAAGGTCAGAATAAGTGATTAGGCTTAGTAGGGATCACACGGTTCTTAAACATCTGAGTTGATTTCGGACTGTAGCGCATCTGAGTTGATTTGGATTGTAGCGCAGCAGGAGCAACCAGACACGTAACACTAATGGTCCACATAACACGTAGTATTGGGTTCTACCTTCAGTGTTATCCTAGTAATTTTGAAGTCACAGATGAGAAGTAAAACCTTTAACTCAAATCGAGATAAGATTGCTCCGAGATTAGAGGGTAACCAGGTAAGGAGTAAACAGAATCCTAAGATGGTTTTCACAACCCATTTTTAGGTTAAAAATATTTTCACAAACCCTAGACTCAACATCGACCAGTAGAAGGGTTTTCTACAGGCAGTACTGCTCTGATACCAACTTGTGGCGCCCTGACCCGACTGCTATATAGTGATGTTGTGTGTCACCGGTTACGCGATACAACCGGAGGTTACGGGTTTACCAATCCCCGGCTAAAACCTTTGGCAGGCGTTGCTCGGAATAACCGGCAACGCGACACCCCGATTGATGCCGTAACACAGGCACAACCCTCAATGCATAATAGAGAGATCAAGAATTGTGGAACAACTGGCACATCACAGACTCTACGACTCAAAACATTATAGTTCAACTCTTATAATAGAGAAAGATAGCAAATATTACAACCAGAGGTCACAGACCCAACAGTACATCATGCGGAAGCGAAATTAAGTTGTTCTAAACAACAAGATCCAAATTATGGCCTAAGAGGCCTATAGATAAACATTCCAGCGCCAGCTGTTCCAGGATGTCCCAAGCTGCCACCTGGGAACCCCAGACTACTCGTCGACGTCCACATAGAACCCACCTTCAGGGTCGGTGAAGTCCTCCACTGAAATCAAATAAACAACATTGAGTTCGACGAACTCTGCAAGATTACTAGAGCTACTAGCTCGATGATTGGCTTTCAAAGGTTTTATGGCTGTTTTGCATAAAGCTAGTTTTCTTTATAAAAGACATCTGGCATCGACTAATCAGAATATTTTCGAAAGGGGGTAAGAAGTAAACTCTTTTCTTTCGATCCACTTCATCAACAACCACCATTAATCACTTCACCTGTCTACTAAGGCACCTCCCTGAATCACCCTCGAGGAAGTCAATCTTGCATTCTTGGTAATACCTTTAGTACTCAGGTTTTAATCATTCCGTTCAAGTTTTCTATGGTCTCTGAATCTGGCACCAAGTCGTCCATAACCGTGGACACGGCTTTTCAAAAAGATTTACCCTGCAGGGGTGTACAATGTTTACCACGTGTACCATCCGGCCCATTGTCTGCGCATTAGCTCTCTTCCATGGAAAGCCGGCTGGGTGGGAGCGGTGTCGACTTCTCCCTCGTTAAGGACTTTCCAGGATCATCAGTGGCGGCAGGACACGAGTGCCTCCAACACCCTGCCCCACGACCACTCATTTTTCTAACACCACCATCCTCATCTCAGTCTTGGCCACCATCCCAACGCACGCGCAAATGGAAGCCCGAACTAGAGGACCCTGGCTAGCCCCGCCTGAGTTATTTAGTGTATGAGGGTTCCTGCACTGCGAATGCATAGGCCTCACGCATGGGTGCACACTCGGTCTTGGCTCGAAGGGGAGAACTCGCACCTAGGCGGCGAGAACGAGACAACCCACCACCTTCCCCGTGGCCTCTCATCCCCGCCTTTCAACAATTTATTATCCGTTACCACCATTTTCCATCACATCCGGCCATTCCATCAACTGTTCCAACAATGAAACATCCACCGGACATCTAAGCATTTAAGCTAAGCATGGCTAAGCATATACATAGCAATTATACTTATCTCAGGCCAACACTTCAATCCTATGGATATTAGGAAGGATACAGGTAATGGCAACAAGTATCTAATGCAGCTAGTAGGATACTCTAACCCAAGCAAAAGACATTTGGAACCGAATGCAATATTATAGTGGGAAAAATAATTGCGGAAATATAGGAGCAGACATGCTCAGAGGGGGGATTACGCTTGCCTTGTTCAGGAGGCTAGTAATACTGGTCGTCAGGGTATTGCGGTGGCACCCCGACTGCTTGATCTACCGATACATAAAACACCGGAAAGAAACAATCAATAACCACACATGCATACAAATGCAATGCACAATCACATGATGGCATGACATTTTCAAATGCACTGGATTTACTATAACAACATCTAGCAATTTAAATGGGGTGCGAAATAATTATTTCGACAAGAGAAAAGGAAGCCCCATATTTAACTTAATGTGTTTTCCTACTTTCTAAAAGTGCAGTACTGCAATCTTGTTTAATTATGCATGCAAATGATGTTAATGGACAGTACACACTTCTATGAGCATTTTGAGGTATTACACACATTTTTCTGATTAAACAATAAAAAGTTATTGCATTTTCAATATTTGGTTTAGTGCTGCCATTTTATTAATTTATTTTTAGCAACATGAAAATTAAGTATCCATGATTGGAAATAAGGTGCAACATGAGGTACATTAGTTGCTGAACATTTTGGTATATCAAACTTAATTTTCTGATCTATATTTAATAAGTTATGGATTTTCCAAAATCATTTCCTTTTCTGCCATTTTTCTTATTTTACTAAAACCGCAATTAAATTAATTTAGTTGGATGTGTGAGTTATACCAATAGACAGGCTTTATTTTTCTGAACAAATTGGTATATTATTTGTAACTTTTGGAGCAGTATTCAAAAAGATATGGATTTTAGAAGTTTAATCATTTTTCTGTCTTCCTATTAGTTTTCCAGAATTCGTAGCCGAAACGTTTTGCACCGTGGGCTGGTCTAGCCACAGCCACTGACCGGTGGGGTCACTGCCACGCTGGCGCTGACTGTGCGCGCGGGTGGTGCGGAGCCACTGACGAGTGGGCCCCGGCTGTCAGCGTGCGAAAATAAACTGAAAAAGGCAGGGCGCCGTGCGGGATCGAACTCGCGACCTCGCGTGCGTGCGAGCATGTGCTAGCCACTGGGCTGGCTTGCCCTTGTGATACTATACGGGTCCACACCAATATGAGGTGGTGATAGTGCACGCCGACGTCGCGCGCGGCCGCGGTGACCGCGCCGGTGTCGAGCACGGATGCGACGCGCTGCGTTCGAGCTGTTCCCTATTTCTACTCGCATTCGACGTGTACGGGTGTGGGCTGCACAGTGGCGGCGCAAAGGACCAAAGGGTCACCGGACGCGGCGACGATGGTGAGCTCCGGCGGCGGCTTGCTACGGCTAACGACGCGCTGACGAACTACAGCGAACTGAGATGAACGGAGATGTCCAGGAGGTTGCACTGCTCACCCTCGACGCGTGGGTGCGATCCGTTGGTGCTACAGTGGTCGGAGGCGACGGCGAGCTTGATCGACGTGCTGCGGCCGGAGAGGAAGAAGACGGCAGCGATCTCGCGAACGACGGCGTCCCGCCTCGATTCCTTCAACAAGGATGAAGAGGAGGATGCGGCGGAGCTTCTGGAGGTCCTGGCTTGGCTCTGGGAGCCCTAGAACGTCGGCGATACGGCGGCAAAGGTCTGGCTAGGTCGCGGCCATTTAGGGGGAAAAGGAGAGGAAGAAATATCTGGGGACAAGGGAGCAGAGGAGCGGCTGCGGTCTTCTTATCTCTTCGCAGGGGAGAGGAGAGGAGGGGGATCCGGTGAGGCGCGGCAGGGCGTCGTGGGGGGCCTCCAGCGTGCCCGGCAATGGCGCGGCCGTGTCCACCGGGAAGAGGACAGCATTTTGCGAAAAGCCCCATGCCTTCCTTTTTCCTTCACATTTAGGTCCTTTCCTGTTTCTTTTTTTTTCCTTTTAAAACCAGTAGCTCTTTGGGGATTTATTTGGGGCACTTAACTCCTCTCAAAAATTATGAAAATATTTGGGCAGCCTCCCCATATAATGTAGAAGCTCCACAAAAATTGGGGTGTAAAAATAAAATGTTTTGACCAACCTTTGTTCATAGTGTTTCATTATGGCAATTTTGCTAATTTCCAAAATGACATTCCTTTAGAATTTTGGAGCAAGTGCAAAATATTAATTTTTAACTCTTGGAACTTCCTTGACAAATATAAGATGTCAAGATATTTTTGTTTTGCAAGTTTGAGTGCTTTCATCGGTTTGAGATTTTATTGAGGCAAGTTTGGCATTGGTTTTTAAGTGGTGCCAACCCATTGTTTTCTGTGTTTAGCAAATTAAAATGGATGCCATGATGCATTGCAATACAAAAGTGAAAATTTGGTTCACATTTTAGGTTCACAAAGTTGGGGCTGTTACAACGCTCCCCGGCAAGGGCGCCAGAAAAGTACTTGATAACCTCCAAGAGCAGGGGATCACTGTAGCACCTCTCAATGTGAAAGTAGGGTATCGATCCGCAGGAGCAAGAAGGAAAAGTTATCTATTCCCAACAACCAAAGTGTCACAAGTTTTAGTTGATTATGCACTAAACAAGTTTAGAGAATAAGATGGTTGATTTAATTGATGGAAGTTTAATGTAACAAAACAAGAATGTAAAAGTGTCCCAATCCTCTTCAATGCAAGAGGACAAGACAAAGGTTTTCTCTTATAGGAACAATGGACATGGGTTCATGGGTTCACTCAATCCTCTCTCCCATCTATGGTGATTATCATGTTAGAGATAAAAAGTACACATAATTGTCATGCTTTAATGGTAAACTTCTATGATGGCTACATGTCCTAACGCACATAGTTGAAAGAAAATAATCATTTGTGTTGCTAGGTCACCCTCGTAAGGCTAGCGTGGTTTGTTGTCACTCCCACATCATACTTCTTCCTTTTTACCCCCAGATAAAGGATGTTGGGCTATATTGTGTCACTCAATACATATGTCGTTGTCACATCGGCCATCCCGCACCTACATACATCATACTTCATAATGGACAATATTCTAAACACTAGTGCAATGATTCATATTTCGTGTGCATGACCACATCTCTCTCATCTATCTACACTTGGTGGTGTCAATCACCTCATGACATGGATAAACAACGCATTATGCATAAATCAAACCATCACATGCATCATAGAATATCTCCAAAGTATGACAAGTCATAAAAGATCCAACACAACGGTAAATGCATAACAAATATCATCTCATACCACAATATCAACCATAGGAATTACATAGATAGATCCATACTTATGCAAGGCACATCATATGGACTTCAACAATGATCATACATAGAGAGATTAGATCAAGTTACCACCACAAACCCAAAGTCTAGGGGGTGGACTACTCCCCCTTCATCATGGTGATGATGGTGGAGATGTTGGAGAAGATGGAGACCACCCCGACAGCGCCTCACCGGAGTTTTTCCCCTCCAATCTGCAGCTCCAGGTATTCTGTTTCGTGGTTTTGTGTTTCTGTGGCGCTCTCTTCTGAAAGCCGTCGGGGGACTATTTTTATAGTCGTTTTTAGGTCAAGAGGAAGACACGGGAACGAAGATCGATGACATCGGAGGGTCAAGGCCCACGATAGGGGGTCCCACGCGGCCAAGGAATCTAGTCGCGTGGGCCCACCTCTTTTGGCCCTCGGGTTTCCATTTTTTTGCTTCCTTCGCTCCAACGCTTTGTTCCTTCCAAAAAATGATCCCCGCAAAATATTAGGTCATTTGGACGTCGTTTGGGTCCCTGAAACATCAAAATATAGAAAATAGGGTTTTCTGCCAGTGCAGGGTTAATTCCAGAAAAATAGGGAAACTGTGAAATATTCCAAAAATCAATATAAAACAATGATATAACCCTTATATGATGCAAATATGATTGAAATATAAGTAATATAATGCAAAGTTCATGTATGCATTTTACATGCATCACTTGCTTATGGGCGAAAATGGTCTATGTTCTTAGAAACCTATGGGTTATGGAGTTTATTTTCGTTCGTGGCCTTTAATTGTAAAAATGGTTGAACCCTACTAGTTGTGAACTCTGCTTTTACAGTCAATATAAAGCAGAGAGATGTGCAATGATGTATTGTAAAACAGGTGTTTCCGTTTTGAGATCAAAGCGTAATTCTAATTAATCCTAAATATCCAAATGAAACAAAAAATTACCAGAAGACTTAGTTGAACATATGATGTCCTGGAATGTTTTTTCGTAGGTACATGTGGAACATTTGAACTTTTTTCGTGCACACTATGTAGATACATAAAAGGGTACCTTTCAGCATGATTTGTGCCAAAATTTAGGACCATGTCACATACTTGTAGTTCAAACAAATTTGATCTCTAAACACAAATTAATCCTAAATACTTTATCCCCTTGGAACAACAAATTCCCAGAATACTTAATGGAACATATAGGATGTCCTGGATTTTTTAATTTTTTCTGAACAACTCGAATGTTGAGTACAAAATTTTGGTCAATTACGTCCGTTGGATCTTGATCTAATGGCTTCTAACTCAAAGTTTTCGGCAGCGCGCCGAAACATCCCGCGCATCGATTCAAATTTCCCGCCCAGTTATTCGAAATGCCACATTCCCATTCTATCCCTGGTCGGTAGGAGAAAACCCACCGACTTATGAAGAAGAGAGGGGTACTTCGGTAACTTGAATCCCACCACCTTTACCTACTCTACCCCCTCCCTCTCCCCCAACAACACCGACCTCCACATTCACCGCTAGCTTTCCTTCCCCCAGAACTCTCTCCTCACACCGAAATGCTCCTTGCTCCGCTGCACTAGATTACTTCACCGCCGTCCTCATCGTCATCACTGTTGCTGCCTCACCGGATCTACTTCACCTACATCCGCGTCCACCGCACATGATCTGCTTCACCTTCGTCCGTGACCATCGCACCAGATCTACTTCACCTTCGTCCGTGAGCAACGCAACCAGATCTACTTCACCGCCGCCCTCGTCCACCGCACCAGATGTACTTCACCTTCGTCCGCAACCACTACACCGGATCTACTTCCCTGCCACCCTCTTCCACCGCACCAGATCTACTGCACCTTCGTCCGCGACCACGGTACCGGACCTACTTCACCGCCACCGCATCCGGATCTACCGCACCACCGTACCAGGATGATTCCCCGCCGGCACCGAGGCAACCCAGGCTCCGTAATACTTTTGCCCTCATCCTCGACTGCTTTCCTTATTGTTCCTATGCATTTTAGCTCCTCTCTATCTTTTTCTGCCTGATTGATTAGCTATGTTCCTATTTATTTTAGTCGTTCTCTACAAATTCCTGCCTGATTGTTTATCTATGTTGATCTGCACTTTAGCTGCTCGCCGTCAATTCTTGCCTAATTGTTTAGCTAGCTATGTTCCTGTGCATTTTAGCTCTCTATCCTGTCCTGCCTAATTGTTTATCAATATTCTTGTGCACGTTAGGTGCTTGCTGTCATTTTCTTCCTGACTGCTTAGCCATCTACCTGTGAAATTTTAGCTGCTCTCTACCATTTCCTGCCTGACTGTTTAGCTATGTTCATTTGCAGTTTAGCCGCTCTATATCATTTCTTGCCTCGTATAGTATGAACCTTCAATTTACCCTGATTTTTTAGATATGCATTTTAGACCGTCCATAATTATCCTGTCTCATTGTTCATTTTACTCCCTGTTGTTTAGCTATGTTCCTGTGCATTTTACCTGCTCTCTACCAAACCCTGCCTGATCATATATCTATGTTCTTGTCCACTTAAGGTGCTCTTTGTCATTTCTGTCTGATTCTTTAGATCTGTTCCTGTGCATTTTAGCGGCTCTCTACACTTTCCTGCCCCATTCTTTTCCTATGTTTCTGTGCACTTTAGCTGCTCGATCTCAATCATTTCCTGCATGATTGTTTATCTATGTTCATTTGCATTTTAACTGCTCGCTGTGATTTCCTTCCTGAATGTTTAACTATGTTCCTTTGCATGTTAGGTCTTCCTATCTCGCCACCCTAACTTAAGTGCACGCGTAGACAAAACAAATCATCCATAGATACACCAACACTAACCATCTGACGGCCACCAGTTGAAATGATGTGTAGGTTGGTACATGTCGTAATTTACTTGACATGTTATGAGTAATAACATATATGCCTTAAAACCTTGCCATGTCAATTCAACACACTTTATGCCTTGCTTCTGAATTTATTCCCATCTGGTTTGTATGACATTCATCATTGTTAATGCAATCTTTAAGTATACAGACATCTATTTTGTTAGTTTCATCTAGCAACTGCTTTCATCCTTCCAAAGTACTAGCTCACATGGTTGTGCACCTGATACATATTTTGCAGAAGGACAATGGAGCTCATTACTCTGAACTGCAGAAATTATATACTGGTATTTTAACCCCGTTGGGCACAAATCGTCCCTCAAAGCGTAGTCGCCGCACTATTCTTGCACGACATTCTATTGTAAGTCCATGCACACTTTGGGCCTTCCCTTAACGTTATGTCCTTTGTTTTTTGCTTTCGTCAACTGTTTGGTCAATAAATTAGAACGCTGGCAACTTATGTAATGCTATCTGACTGTTGTAGAATGAATAACATATGATCTATATATGCTTTGTGATTGTTGCATTGATTTGTATTGCTGTTGTTGAAATGTCACATGTTTAATCACACATTAGTTAAAATGATGCCATGTTCTGTCTATGTATCTTCACTACATTAGTGTTGCTCATCTTACTTTGAGCTGTCTGTCATCCTATGCGTACATTACATGTTTCATGAAGAAGGTTGTTTCTTATTTCTGGCCTTTTTAGACTGCAGTTCAAACAAGGATCGCTCCTGAGGAAATGATCCATAGTTCTTTAGTCACCTTTCCAGAATAATGCTGAACCTGAGCTGCTTACTAGGCCACCTGAATCAATCCCTATAGATGATACATATATTAGTACTCTTATGAAAATCGAACGAAATAGTGTCACCATCCTTCAAACTGTAGGTAAGAAGTTGAGGAAGAGGTCACATGATTCGATCAGCATCACTGATAGACATGGACTGCAAGTTGATGAAACCAAGAGAATCTACCCTCGTAGATTCTGTTTTTGTTAATTACTTTGTGGTTCTCGTCCAAAGAACTTTTCTACCATGTAATTTATGTTTGGTCGATTTTTGTAATAATAATTAGGGTTTATAATTAATTATCATACTCCTTTGTTGTAATTGTTTCCACTAGTTAGTGGGCCGATATCTCTAGATTGTTCGGTCTGTTACCGACTTGCCTGCTAACGCAAACGGGCTGGCCTGTTAAACATAAATGGGCTGATCGTCGCATCATGCGGGCCGGCCCGCCCACCAACCGTGGCGGGCCGACTCTCGAAATACTAAATGGTAAATTATTTACATCTTAAAGGGCCGGCTCACCAAACCTTGTTGGGCCAGCCACTGAACCTTAAAGCAAACCTACGTACACTTTATGGGCCGTCCCACAAGACATTTCTGGCCGGCCCGCCTGAACTAAATGGGCCGGCCCACATGAAACTTCTAGCCGACCCGCCTGAACTAAATGGGCTGGCCCAGCCAGGTCTACCAGGCTGGCCCACCTAAGCTAAGTGGGCCGGCCATCTAACCTTAACAGGCCGGCCCATCTAACAGCAGTAGGCCTCAGTTGGGCCTGGCATCTGCCACGGTTTCTGCCTCGTGGCTGAAGAGATAACGCCGTTTACCACGTGTCCGTTAGATTCTTTTACCACGCCAATCTGTCTGTGGTTGATGACAGAACCATCTACCACGAAATCCATCCGCCATGGTTAATTAATCAGCCACGCAGCATCCACCACGATACCCCCCTCGTTGCTAAAAGCCTTTAGCCACGAAAAATGGCCTTTCTACCACGAATCCGAGCCGTGGTAGATGGCGATAATTCTTCTAGTGAGTGTGGATGGACCTGGCGGGCAGGTAAACCTTGTCGGACTATTAGCAACCATTAGATTGGGCACGAAACAGATTAAAGACTTCATGAACAATAAATCTTTGGCATTGTGTAACAACTCCATGGTAAAGGTGACATTTACTCGAAATCTATCGGCAACTTATCCACCAGAAGTCATGGATTAATGAATGCAATTCTTTATAGTAACTCTTGAAGCACTCCAACGCCGGCATGGCACCAGAACCAGAGTGATACAACCAACAAAAGTTCACACGCGATTTCTTCATAACAACACGTAGACAACACATGAAAACTATGTCTCGTGTCCTCTTTGATTCACATGATTTCATAAATGCAGGAATACAAAAGAACGCAGGATTAGAGTAGCATGTCATCTTGAATACTGCAGGACTGTAAGTTGTTTGATTGTGCGCATGAAAAGTGTAGGAGTCTTTCCAAAATGTTGGGGTGGATGGAAACTTCCTATAGATCAAGTACAAATAAATCTTAATAAAAACCTCTTACGGTTGGAATCCTATGAAGAAAATAACCATAGTAGAAACAATACATGAGCGATAATCCTTTTAATAGGTTCTTATTACTTGTAAAATTTCAAAGGTAGTCTATATGTACCTTGTTACATGATGTATGTACCTGCCAATTACGACCAATGTTGTATCTTTTATTTAAGAAAATAAGGTTTAAAACAACAAAGCTAAGTGTGCAAAATTCTAGGGTTTTCTCGGAATGTTCCCACACTTATTTTAAAACATGGTGCCCTCTGGGGAAATCCATAACGGTGCATGGGTGTAGATGCACCCACTATGGATTTTATTTTTAATTTTTTTTCAGAATGTCAAAAAATTCCGAAAAAAATCCGGATGTAAATTACAGCGTGACGTGTTAGCACAAAAATTGGCATGGTGAAAAAACTTTTTTTCCAACCTGTACAAAAAAGACAAATTTCGGACGCGTATATATACTTTTCGGTATGTCCGAATTTGTCTTTTTTGCACAGGTTGCAAAAAAAGTTTTTTCACCATGCCAATTTTTGTGCTAGCTTCTATCATGTTGGACTACATGCAAAAAAAAATTCGAATTTTTTGACATTTCGAAAAAAAAATTCCGGGCAATGGGTGCAGCTGCACCCATGTGCCAAATCGCCGCCTCCGTGCCCTCTGTAAATATTGTCCCTTCTCTCCTTCATAAAACAACATCATTCCTGTCGGCTGCTCTAATAAAACTGTGCAAAAATTGTTTTGGACAGAACTCAAATATGCATTTTTTTGGTAAAATTTACTAAATTATGTCTATTTTATTAGTGCGGAAACAAAAAGGACAGAATTTGGTGCATCTTCTCCAGCTTTGCGTAGACATGCTTAGCTTAGCATATCCAACTGGCTATTTTTGGAATCATCAAACTTTCAAACTGCAGTTGCAACGGGCACGACTAACTCCTTATGACTATGTGCCTCGAACATTAATTAGGTTAATTTTCTTATCTGCTCGTGTCATTGATGCATCTTGTAACCTGTGCGGTCCCCATGCTGTGATAGTAAAATATCTCGCAGCTCGCTCTGTGCATTCGGTTCGCACGCCTAGCTGCCTCACTGAAGGGGGCAGGGTAAATTAATCAACTGTCAGATGCCAATTCGCCCTGACAGCTTGGGGTGCTAGATAATGCCGTTGAGGTCGCTGAAACTTTCGTCAGGTTCGTGAGTTTAGGAGTTCGATATTGCTCTGCGTACGACGATCTGTGTCCGACGAGCGTACGACGTTTCCTTTGGGCCATGAGATGGGCCAGCAATCAACAAACCGACGGACTGTAATCAACGTCGGACAAGTATCGGACACAAAAACGTCGGACGTATAGCAGCGTACTTAGGAGTTTGGATAGTCAAAAACTCTTACCCGAAGGAGCCTCAGAATCAATGGTCTACGCTGAAACAAGTTTTAGCTTCAGAATCAGTGGTCTACTCTGAAGCAAGTTTAGCTTCAGTATCTGCACAATGGCTCCGTAACAACCGCGAGAGGCCAAAATGAACAGCACCGGGCAGGCAATACTTATTTTCCACTATTCCAACATGCACCAATTAATAATCATTGGCTTTGGCATCTGACGGCCCTGTTTATCCCACCTCACTGTAGATATCGAGCTCTGAAGCTACAGGTGAAAACCCAGACGCCGATACACCACCATCATGTACGCGTCAGATAACAGCTGTGCAGCGAGTAGCAATTGCAACGCACAGTGCTTATGCGTCCCAATGATGAAGATGTAGAGAGGTAATCAATACGAGACGCTCCTTAAATTCGCTCGCTTCGATCGATCGTACGTCCATTTCGCCCCAAAGTGTTTGCAGTGCGGTTCCATGCATGGATCTCCCGCGTTCGTGGCCCAGAATTGGCTTTTGCATATGCTAAGATTACTTGATGGAGAAACACAGTGGCCAGAATTGCACAAACATGTTTTTGCAGGGTATAGAACATGGGGTTTTCAAGGAGTTGTTGGAGCTGTGAGCGTGAAGAGTAAAACATTCAAGCAGTCTGAAACACTGCTTTGACGAGAGCTCTGTAGTTTTCTTTACAAGAGTAGCAGAGCTCAGCTAATTAAGAAATATTAACCAGCTGTGAAATCGTCATGTCATATATAGCCAACACTATAGGTAACATGTATAATAGTTAGCTATAAAGATATGCTAATTTATTAAGATATGACCCACCTTTCACTCTCACAAAGTGCTTAGGAGCACGTGATGCAGCTGGCTCTTGCATGAGAGTCAACCTCTCTTCTCTCTCCTCTTCTCTCTCCTCCATGTAAGCACAAATATATTATTTAATTTCTTACAGCCTGCTGACTAGACTATTGTACTTGCTCTTATAGTTATATATCATGATAAGTAACAACAGGTTTCATGGGTCCCCTAACTACAGCTTGCTCAATGCATTCAAGGCAAGCAAGCTAGACGCTGAACAGGACTGCTCACCGGGCTTATTCGAGGGACCGAGAACCTAACAGTACGGTGTAGATCTCATTTAAGATTTGCGTGGATAGAGTCCATATCATGCATGAATCTGCATACTACTTGTTTCTTGAGCCGAGATCTAGCACGTCGAATGGGTAAGAACATGACACTGAATTTTGTTATGAAATAGGCACAATTCTGCTAAGAAGCGCGACTATTTACGAGCTGCACAAACATGATAACATGAGTTCATAATATGATATGGTTGTGGTTTGTTGCGTTGTTAGTTATTGTGGTTTGTTGCGTTGTTAGTTATGTTTTGATTTGTGCACATGTCCCAAATGGTTGTTACATTGTTAGTTATGTTGTGATTTGTGCACATGTCCACAATTTTAATCGAGCAATCAAGATCAAGAATTGGCGGTATACCTTCACTTCAAGTGTCACTTCTCCACTTGAATTTGGATGGCTATTCTTTCATGGAGAAATTACCACGGCGTTATTCCCCAACTTGGGCCAATGATGCAACCGTCAAAGAGTGGTAGAATTTTTTTTTGGCAAATGGAAGTTCGAGTAAAGATATGTCATCCTTGATCATGATAATTTCACGGGAAATTTGGAAGGAACGAAATGTTAGGGTTTTCCGACACCATGCCACATCTTTCACCGCCATCATTGAAAATAACAGAGAGGAGGTATGAGCGTCGCTAGCGCCAAGTTTTTGATTAATATAATACCGAGAGAGTAGTCTTTTGTGTAAAGTCCCAGGAATTGTCCTACAAACTCTTAAACTCCCTATTTAACGAAAATAGCAAGTTTTTTCTCGTTTAAAAATTGGTTATATTTTTCTACCAAGTTTCAGACAAGTCTCAATCTCTTTTCTACATGTGTGATATTTTTTTCATGATTTTCCAAAACCCAGAACGTTTCTCCTAGTTCCTAAAAAATGAGACCACCATATCCATGTACAGACTGACATTTTCCGTTAGTCCCAAAAAATCATTGATAGATCTCAGAGGTACAACATGGTTTTATATGGGTGCATCCCTTCAGATAATGCAATGTTAGGTTTAGTGGTGTTCATTCGCCACATGACTGATATTTTTGAAAACTCTGGTACAGAACTAAAAAAAGATCAACTAATTCAAACTATATGTGAGTAAAGTAGGCAAGTTTTAGCTCATTTGCCAAGAAGTTCACACTTTATGTATTTTTTCAGTCAAACATTACTAAAAACCTATAAAAATCTCGTAATTTTTTATTTACTAAACTAGGATTTTTTTATAGCTCCTTTTGCTAAGTTATTTTTATTTTATCCATAATCTTTATAACTTTTGGCCAAAATTCAATAAAAATTGAAATTACGGTAGCTATAACCGTGAAAGAAGTTGTATCGAACTTCTGGACTGTCTTCAGATTTTTTTAATACAGTTTGAATTTTTTAACATTTTTTTGGAAAAAAGGTTAAAAATTTGTGATGGAACTTCCAAACTATTTGGTTCAAGTTTGGGTCCAATTCCGGTTTGGTCTGCGGGAAAAAGAACAGATAAATCGTCTCCGCTGCCATGTGGCACCTCACTTTTGGGCCCGTGTTGTTAAAAACTGTCAAGTCGGCTAAATTCTGAGATTTTGGTTCTCGGAAACAACTTACCTCAAAATTTATGGTTTTCTGATAAATATGAATTTGGTTGTGGTTTTATGAAACCCTAGCACCAATAGATGTGGTTTTGTGATGTTTGCTCCTAAGGTTACCATCCCTAGCTGGAACGTCGGAGACATGCATAGCCAAGAAACCAAGCATAGCAATAATATCTTGCTAAAGTTACACACTTTCCATATTCCATCTTGAGAAAAGAGATTGGCAAAATTCTGGCATTTGCCCCCTATCCAAAAGAGCAACGAAGACGGCGAGCCACCTTTTCGTTCATTGCCGTTTCACTACTAGGCTTTGGAGCCTCGTCAAGGATTGGATTGGTCTCTACACAATCGATCTCCAACTATGGCCGAACTTCTCCTTACAATCTTGGTGGCGCCACATGACAACCTACCCAACACGCACATCAAAGTCATTGCCTCCATCATGGTTCTCACCTCTTGGGATATTTGTAACGAGAGAAATGCAAAGGTCTTCCATAACACGCACATACCTCCTCTAATTTTTTTTTGAACAGAGGCTAAACTTTGGGTGAAATAATGCCGGGAGAGTAGTCCGGTTGTAATATTTTTTCAAACCTCTTGTCGAACTCCTTAATTAAATGAACGGGGCAAACTTTTGCCCCCGTTCCAAATAAAATAAAATAATAATGGTACCACAATTTTTCTTTCTTTCTGAAATTGTTTTGGTCGAAATTAGGAGTGGTCAAAGTGTACCATGATGACCATGTAAATGTCCCGACGGACGGATGTTTTGCATCTGGGCAAGCATACAATGCTCGGACTGGGTACCTGCGGCTGGCTAGTGCATTCAAAGGACATAAACATCACATATTTATGAGCAGCTGGTAAGGCATTGATAGGAAATGGGATCCAATCGCTTGAATGCTATGGTGTCCGATCCATTGCATCACAAGGGGCGCCAAAGGCCGGATCTTCACAAGAAACTTTGGAGACTTAACTCTTGGCGCCAAGAAAACTGTGAGGCAACCACAGCTATCATCGCAGGCTAGAAAAATACAAGAACGCGCAAATTGGGTCAATGAATCATCTCAGCAACAGATATACTACAACTAATGGAGTAACGGGTCAGCATCGATTAGTTTTCGCAACTGTACAATCATTCCATACCTCTATCACCAGCTCGCAAAGATTAACAAAAACTCTGGTCCGACTCTGGACGAGAGAGATTCTTTAAAAAAAGAGGCAAAAAAGGAGGTCCTGAATCCTGATCAGCTCTTCTCTTTCTCGTCGAAGGTGGCCGACGAGTAATCCTCGAAGGTAATGCACGACGACGACGGTGACTGCGACGGCAGCGACGGGCTCGGCGGTGTCGCCAGGCCCACGAGCATGTCCACGAAGGCGCCCACGATGATGGCGTGGATTCCCTTGGCGTTGAGCTTGAGGTACCACGCCAGGAGCTCCTCCAGCCCCTCCCAGTCCCGCAGCCCGTGCGCCGCCACCATCTCCGCCATCGACGCTCGGAAGTCGCCGTACGGGTCCTCCGACTCCATCGTCACCACCACCGCGCCACCCTTCAGCTCAGCGGACTCCGACGGCAGCGTCTGCTCCTTATCGCAGGCTGGCAGGGCGGTCGCTTCGTCGTCCTTGGCCGTGGTGTCCGTGGTGGTCGCCTTGGCCTCGCCAATTAGCGCCTCCGCCTGAAACATCCCTGTTGTGTTAACAGCACTGCTTCGGTTTGTACCGTAATCTGGTCAAATGGTACACGACGTGCATTGCATTACCTGCTTGGGCGATAAGAACTCTGCGCCGGCCGGCTCAAAGAAGAGCCGCTCCGACCGCACGCCGCACACGACGGCCGTCTCGCGCAGCTGCACCTCCTTATTCGTCTCCTCCGCATCAGGCTCCCGGTCGACGGCGGCCTGCCCCGACACGGCAACAGAGCTCCGGTCGCTGCACCACGCTTCGTCCAGGGACGGCCGCCGGAGGAAATGCTCCGACGACGCGTCGTACACCGCGTTCGCGGTCCGGTACACGGTGGCGGCCGCGGCAATATCCTCCGGGCGCGCGCGGAACGAGCTGGTGCGCGGGTGCCGGCACGACGGCCACGGCCACGTGGACGGGGCCGGCGGGTAACAGAGCTGACGGTAGTGCGGGGTCGACGGCGACGGGGACGGCAAGGGCGAGGGCGGCGACGACGGCGGGCAGTGCACGTCGCGGAGCTTGTACAGGATGGCGGCGAGGCCCTTCCTGGCCTTGGCGGCGGGGCGGTGGTGGCCGGTACCGTTGGCGATGGCGGCGCGCGCGCGCTTCTTGAGCTTGTGGAAATGCAGGTGGGGAGGGTGCAGGGGAGACATTGCGCTGCCGCGTTTCACGGAAGGGGTTGGTCGGTCTACTGGTCTGTTCTTGGCGCTTCTGCTCTGCTCTGTTTGTTTTGCTAGATTTATAGAGAGGAGGGAGAAGAAGAGCGTCTGGTAAGTGAGATCATTTACTGCAGGGTTGGAGAGGCTTCAGTGAAGAATTGAATACTGCCGTTGAATGGTCTATTGGCCAATGGCGACCACAAGATTTTACGGGTATATTGTTGCCTAGAAACAAGAAAACACGGAAATTTGATAGAAATACAAGTGCGACAAGAATTGTGAAACACACGAAAACTGCACAAAAAAAATGCTTGAATTGGACGCAGAGAAATAAGTTGGCCCTACACGAAGGAACAAGCGTAAAGACAAAGTTAGAGTATAGATCAAGTTCCTAGAGAATCGAACCAAACCACGAAATTTAGACAGCACCGTTCTTTTTATCTAAGGCAATTTAGGATCTCTTCAGGTCACATATATAGAAAAACTATTAAAAAAATGATATGAATGCAAGTGTCGAATAGATGGTAGCAGCACAAGAATTACATATAAATAGTTGTTTAAATGAAAAACGAAGAACACCAGAGAACTGCCTCGATCCTAGGTGAACAAGGGTAAAAATGTGATTGACGTAAGCGTTGAAGTTCCTGTGGAATTGAGTCACAGGCAACCAATCACTTGATAACACCACACATTTGATCCACATAAAACTTATAGGAAAAGGAACTAAAACTAGATTCTTACAAAAAATCCTACAAAGTTTATAGTTTCCCAAGAGGATCCTTGAGAAATAGATCCTAAAAGCTGAAATCCTGCATCTTTTGAAATTTCCTACAATGCAAAGGACATCTTGCTCGCATCTATGTTTTTCTCCTTTATCTTTTTTTTAACGGTTTCACTATTTTCTTAAAGTAAATTTAAATTTTGTAAGAGTTCAAACTGTGTAAATAGATTGTTGTGCTAGAGGAATAGCAATCTAACTGAGCTAATATCTAGTCTAGCTTAGTTCAATGTTATAAACTGAATTTAAGCCGTGTCTAGTGTATCCTAGTTCAATGTTGTAAACTGGAATTCTTTATGTAGACATTTTATTTACCGAGTTTCATAAAGATGGTTCTTTGCTTCATTTCCCAATTATTATATAGGAAACAACTTTTTTGCTTTGATAGTATGAGGAAAGTGGGAGAATGGCATTTTGGCTCCTAGGAGCATATGCTCTCATATAAACAGTAAATTTGTAAGAACCATAAATGAAAAAATTGTCTTACCTTGTAAATGTTTTTTTTTCTTTTATGTGCCTATAAAGTTTCATGAACAAAGAACATATGCTGTAACCTAGGGAAAAAAAAGTGATGTAAAAAAGCGACTTTTCGAGCACCATATTGTTTTATTTCACACAGGTCGGATTTATATATATATTTTCCTGAAAATTTATGGGTGAACATAGGACATGGCAGGTACATGTGTTGAAATTTCTAGTTTCTTTTTTGATATTGGGAATGCTTTTTTTTAAGCGGGAGCATGTGCTCCTGGGTTCTATTCCTAATGGCTCTTTGATGAATATGACCTAACATTTTTTTTTCTTGTATATGCATACACATAGGAGTTTTTTCTTAAATTTGTCATATGTTTAATAGTTTCATCCTTAACTTTAGAAAAACAAAGACATCTCTGAATTTAGAAGTTCTCGCAGAAAGGTTTCTGTCAACAACTAGTATACTTTTAGGTGGACATCAGGCCATGTTTGTTGCGAAGATTAGGGTGTGCTCATCATGTTCCTTGCCCTCCGGCTGTGACCAATGTCAACAGCTTTTTCGCTCATTTTAAATCCGTATTTTTAATGTATCGATCGAAAGCTACTTTGCAAAATATTGTAACATCAAATACTCAGCTGTTTCCGGCTTTCTGCTAGTAGAATGTAAAAAATAGGAAACAACAGAATGAGGGGTTTGTGGCTTTGCGTTGGAGCCTTGGTTTTATTGTTGAGGCCAAAACTTGCTTTTGTAAACGTGTTTTTCCAAAGCTATATGAATGGCAGTGTCACCTAAACTCTGCATACAAAGACAGTACAATTCAAAAAGATGTGCTGCTGTAGTGTTCTGCTGTCCACAAACGCAAACGGTATGAGCACTGCCCAAATTTGACCTGTGTTTTGCAGTTAATTTCTACTGAAGAACTTGACATCTGCACACGCCTTCCTAGTCTGAATCGCTACGCTGCTTGCACCATCACTTTCTGAATCCCACTTTCATCACTACCCGAATAGTTTTACTGTCCTGTATCATTTTGAAAACTGAAACCATACAGATGCAAGAAAAATCTATAGTAGATGTGCCTGGCAGGCTGGCACAATCTGCAAGCTATTGAATGGTTTTCTGCTCCGCTGCTGCGAGGAATGGTATGGGAAAGACTTGCCACCAGACGATCAATCATGTGAAAGAAAACTGCGCTGAATCTAGCACAAACTGGTGATGTGATCCGTGTATTCTCTTGTCTGAAGACTGAAATGGAGCGAGAACTGAGCAGAGATCGATCATCCCAGGGCAAAGGCAATTAAATCATAGGATTGGGCATTGTGACAAATTTAGAGCAGCCTACATCACGGAGAAATTCTCTCTCCCAGACCAGCGTCTCTTCCCCGCCGGCTGATTATTTAACCAGTACGCACCTTGCTGTTCTTGCTCTGCATCGTCGCCGATAACCGAGCGGTTCTTGGAGGGCGCGGTTCATTTTTTTTGCTAGTTAATCTCCACGCGCGCTGAGTGTGTCATCATTCTCAAGATCAGACACTCTGCCAACTTTGATTGCTTAATCAAGCGTCGCCGTCGGAGCTTTTGAGGAGGAAAGCTCTGTCGTTCGTCTGCTCGTGCCATGGTTTAAAATTACAGGATGGAGCGAGGGTCTAGTAAGTTCGTGCCGGAGTGGGGAGCTTCACATGGATAGGCTGCACGCGTGCTTGGGTCGTCCGATCTCCCGATCGACGGTCAAGATGAGTGCCCTAAAAACGAGTTCTTTGTGCTGTGGATAAACTCATAAACTAGGCCAACTGGCCGACGGTGCTATGGGATAAGATTGTGTTTAGCATTGAGCGGTGCCCTACGATAATCCCGTTTGGCCATCTAAATTTTGTCTGTTTTAGTGTTTGTTTGGAGTGCTTTTGACTATGTTGATTACTAATATTCTCAATTAATTATAGATTAAGTAAATCACAGTCAACAACCACAAAATTGAGGCTAAAACAAGTATTCACGCATTTGGGCTTAGGTGGGTTTCTACTTCTTAAGCCCCTTGATGTCTATTGTACTTATTACATCATGTATGTAGTTCAAGTACTTGGATATGTGCTTAGCAGATTATATCGGTGTTTTGTTGTCGGGTGCTTATTTTGAAGGATACATAGTTTATTAAACACTAATACTTAGAACATGGTTATGCATTTTTTTACTAATTATAGTATACACTTTTGCTGTTTTGATGTCAGAGTGTTTGTCAAAAGTCGTTTTTTTTCATCCGCTAGATCGTCTTTGAGATTCAAACGTTGTCTTGCTTTTTTCGCTAGCATTCTTCTTTTCAAGGACGGTGGATATATTCCTATTTTCTAGATTGTCCTTTTGTTTCTCACACGTAAATTATGGTTTCTGCAACATGTAAATTGCAGTTTCGATGACACGTATATACAATGACCCTACATTTAGATGTAATGCCTTCTAACACGTATATACATAGTCATACATTTAAATTACTATTTTTCATTACAGTTTCGATCTGCAACATGTAATGCTTTAAATTACTATTTTCATTTAATATGTATTTACATACCTACATTAAACTACATTTTTTGTTAACTTGTACATTAATGAGCCATACAGGTAAATTACATTTGTTTTTGTCGATACTTATATACTATGGTCCTACATGTAGATTACCAGTTTTTTCAACACGTTACGACTCCCACATGTAAATAAGTAGGTTTTCAAATAAATCGAACATGCAAATTAATTGCTTTGTCGTCAATACATATATACTATGTTCATGCATGAAAATCACTAGTATTTGTTGTGTACATTACTAGTTTTATCAACAACCGGTGGGGCGGGACGGGAAAACCATTCCCTTAATCCTTTTTTTCATTTTGGATTAAAGAACTAGCAATGATAAACAAATTCAACAAAATGATTGACTTTTGATGAAACAAAAACAGTTGAATGTCCCTGTGTCATCTTAAAGATATAATAAATTATAGACAATTCAAAATCAAACTAGTGCAAATAATCCAAGAGCTTACAAATTAAAGAGGTGTTTACATTGTAAGAGATGAGATTTATATGGGTGTTTAATGATGTGGTAATATTCTCTCTCTCTCTCTCTCTCTCTCTAATAAATCATTAACAACTTGCCTAGTGAAATG
Source organism: Poa pratensis (assembly GCA_947311845.1). Lineage (NCBI taxonomy): Eukaryota > Viridiplantae > Streptophyta > Magnoliopsida > Poales > Poaceae > Poa > Poa pratensis. Next base: position 69,579,420 of record CAMZMU010000128.1, on the reverse strand, counting down.
TGGCTAATCAACTCCTCTTTTATTTTTTCCATGGCTATTGTTTCACAATTAATAATTGTTTGCAAGAAAGAGTTGTATTACTCCTGGCCTCTACATCGAGAATGCATACGACCCACACTATTATTTACTTTATAAAGATCTGAGTTGCGGTGGTCCATTCACCTTTATGAGATTACTTCTCAAGTTATCAAAAAAATAGCTTCCACAATTATCATAGAATATTTTTATGTAGACATAGAGTATAAATTTTTAGTTAATTTTTAAAATTTGCATAAACTTAAGGAGATGACACAAGGATTTAAACAACTAAAGTAACGCAAAAAATCCACACAAGCATTTGATTAGTACTCCCTCCGTATCTAAATGTAAGATGTTTTAGCATTTTTTGTCCCACATGTATATAGACATGTTTTAGTGTAAGGATCATGTGAATCTTGCACTAAAACATATCTAGATATATTTAGGCCAAAAAATGTTAAAACATCTTATATTTATATACGGAGGGAGTATAATATAAAAACCCAAGGGATGTATGCTTTTTAAAGTCAAAACAATATAATGGCTACGAAGCCTAATAGCCAAACGAACGTAAATAAATGAGCCAAGAGATTAAGAATTCATCAAGCCCATGACCACAACTCAATGCGATTGTTGAACGGTGGTGCGTTGAACTGTTTTAGCTAGTTGTGAATTTTTTTGCACGAAAATAGAAATATGGCTACCAAGACGAGATTATCATAATTCATCGTAATGCAGACTAGGCATATGGGTTATCAAATTTGTTCTCTCATAGTTGTAACTCGAAAAGCCCCCGAAGGAATGAAAATAAATGGGCCAAAGGTCATGAATCCTCACGACGTTGTCAAATGAGGATGTCCCCCGCGAGGCTTCCCTGTTCGCTGGCACAACAAAAAGGCTTGGACTGTACCTTAACCTGGTTCCACATAAAAGTGGATCATAGGTCTAAGTTTGATCCAAAGTGCTCGCGCTTAAAAGGGGCCTTGCTTGCTCTTTTCAGGGCGTAAAACGACCTGTTCCGTTCCACTGGCAAAAGGATAAAGGCCGTGGTGATCATAAACTGACAAAACGGCTAAATATATGTTTTCGCTTTAGAGCTTTTCTTCCAGGTTTTGGTCGTGGTTGGATGCCACTCCTTGTTTTCTTGCAGTGCTTCTCTTCTTAATTGTTAGAAGGTGGTTCATGTGAATTACGTCTTTGCCTTTTTCATGTATCAAATCCAGATAAAAAACTTGGCCAATAACTGAGATTACTGTGTATATTGATGTAGACAGTGATGATGATTGATGAAGAGTAGGTAGTTCCTTTGATGGCGCTGAGTTAGGAGGAGCAGACGAGAGATGGGGAACAAAAGTTCCTTGTCTGACATAACAACACAAGTCTGTTCTCTGTAAACAGCATTTCTTCAGAGTAGCATTTCTGCACATGCAACGTTGACTCCTCGCTTGTTTTCTTGCACATCTATATGTCGTAGCAGAATCACCCTAGTATTCAGGATTCCTATAGATCACCAGCTTCGAGCATGTTTAATTTCCCCTATAAGACACTGCTCCACTGGAATTTAGAGCCGATCCTTCGATGCCATGCATGACCAAATCGAGAGACAAGATCATAGGGAACTGCACGATGGTTCATTGAGACGAGACAAAATTGACCCGACATGGTTGGCTTAGACAAATCGAGAGTAAGCAGCTAAGCTTCGTAGCAACCAGCATGGCACGCCAATGATAGGTTCTTAAGAATTCACACGCGTTGCGGTGGGAGTGAACTTACCTGATTTTGCCTGTAGCGAGCACATCCTGTCGAGAATCGTCTCTTATCTGTTAGGTACCGTCGATGCCTAATGTTTTGTTCTTTTCTGGACAAAGGTACCACTCAGAATTAATTTTTATCCGGCGAGAATAAATTTTCTGCCCTATGAATTTTGATTGCTCTAGACAAGAGTATATAAATGGAGTGCCGCATGTAACAAGAACGAATTCCTTTTATTCAATAGCCGAACGCCATGGTTTTTTTTAGCAAACGATCCGACGTTATTGATTGAATAGATGTAGTACATCAGATGAAAACATTGAAACACCGACAAACAGTAAAAGCATCCCTGATATACAACTAAAAGTTACATCGATTACCTTCGAATTCGTTTTCTCGGCTTTGCCTTTTGATTGTGACTTTCATCTAAACCCCATTGAATAAAACCTTTGCACTAGCAGGATTAACCTCAAAGATTTTGAAAAAACGCTCGAGTCGCTCATCCGCATACTACCAAACCACGGATTCATAGTCATGCTTTTAGCAAAGAAGATTACAACACAAAATAATACCGCTTAAAAAACTAAAACTAAAACTAAACTTAACATAGCCATTGCTCCCACCTCAGCCAAGATAGGCCGAGGCATCAGACAACGAACCGTCATATATAGAACCGACAACCCGTGGGAACCAAATACCAAAGGCTGTATCGGCCATGACAGTCACATCATGACAGAGATATAGCTCTGGGAATTTTATTCCATGTGAAGCCGTTTCCATCGTCAAAGCTCGTTGTCACTCAAAAAAATGCAATTTTAACACAAAAATTAATTGCGCCGTTGACCCATGATTCAACTGTCTCTAGGAGCCAAAACGGACACCGGATAGGAGTGGAACCGGTGGGAGGAACTTAGTTTTTTTCGACGGCTAGGTTTCTCTAGTCATAACTTTTCTTCCGATCCAAACGAGAGGGAAAACCTTCAGGAGGATTGCTGGGATTGACTGCAGCACTGCTCGACATTTTGTTACAAATCTCCTCCCATTTGTGAGTTTTTCTTTTCAAATGAGGTCCGTGGCAGAAGGTCTCCAGAATGATAGATTGATTTCAGACATAAAAAGGGAAAGTTACCACCCGACGCTTGTGTGGTTCTGCGGACTCTAGGAGAAGGCGAACAATGTACATCTTGACCCACACAATGCGACAATCCCGTCTCGACGACACTGTGCTGTGAATACACTTCTTACGGGAGGTGGAAGATTTGGCTGGAGTGAAACAACCGCATTTTCAAGAATGAATCACACCCATCACATGTGGTAGCTAGGAAGGTTAGGGAGAAATGACATTGTTAAGCCTAGCACCCAGTTGTGCGATTGACAGAGAAATCACGTTCGTACTATTCTATCTCTATTTTGGTTGTTTTGCTTTGGCAACCATGTCGCGGAGTACATATTCTCTTGTAAATGACTTCTCTCAATCTTAGTGAAAATGAGACGTGAGCCTTTTGTATGTTCAGAAAAAAAAAGACAAGCGGGAAACAACTTCATTAGCCAGGTTAAAATATGGACAGGTTATTCCCAATAAAAAAGTTATGGAAGGTTTGTAATTGGGCCAATTGCACTGAAGTCATATTCTCGTTGGGCTGATGAATGAGTTTTGCACTCGAGCCCGGCCTAGTCTTCACTCGAAAAATGGAGTGAAAAAAGAAACTAATGTTGTTAGAAGATATCCGGACTTGTAAGATTTGTCAACGGGTTAATTAGGGAAGGAGATATGCCTTCTCCTATTGTTGACCTTGCACACCGAATTAAGTGTACTGCTGCAGAATATTTAGGCTGCTTCGTAAAGGGAAGTGCCACCTCAAGTGTTGATGATGGAAGGTGGAGGCCACCACCTGATGGAGTGATAAAATTCAATACTGATGGAGCCTTTACATCAGGTCAAACTCAGGGAGGATGGGGTGTTATTGCCAGAACATCTGATGGCGAGGTGGTGGCTGCAAGAGCGGGACGGTCAGGTGCAATTCATGATCCGTTCACAACTGAGCTGGGTGCTATGGAAGAAGCTTTCAATCATGCTGGAGAACTAGGTGTGATTAGAGCTGAATTTGAAACCGATGCACAATTGCTAGCCATGGCGTTAAACAGCACGAAGCATGACTGCTCGGCAGAGGCAGCTATCATTGAGGACCTCAAGGTCCAGAGTCGTACCTGGTTTTCCTCGTGCCTGATCAGGTACAACAAGAGACACTCGAACAAAGCTGCACACGCTTTAGCACAAGAGGGTCTAAAATGTAATGTTAGTTCACACCTGGCTTATTAACAGTCAGAAACGAATCGGTACGTGAGGCACCAGGAGAGAGACGCGTGAGGCGATTGTAAAAACCATCTAGGGTTCCGTTCCCCTCGCCGGCGACGCCGCCGCTCCGCTCCGTCTCCGGTGGCCTTAGGGCCTTGGAGACGTGGCGGATCACGGCCTCTCGCCGGCGGGAGGATTCCTGTTCTTTGTTTAGAATTTTTTCAGTGTCTTCTTCAAGTTGGTGAGGCGACGGCTACTTTTTGAAGTCAGAATAAGGTCTTCCCCGCCCTATTCTCGCTCCGGTGATGCGCCTAGCGCTAACGGAGGTTGCGTGGAGGTGTGTGTCCGACGGATCCTCTGGGATCCTGTCCGTTTTTGTGTTCGTCCGTGTGGTTTCAGGTCTGTCTCTTCCGATCTATGGTTGTCATCATTGGCGGTGGTTACTGCTCTGGTGTGTTGGTCCCTTTGAGCCTTAGCATGACGACTTCCCGTCTGTCTACTACAACAAGCTCTACTACGACAAGTTTTACCCGGCTCCGGTGAGGGAGGGGTGAGGACAGCAACGAGCCTTCGGCTTGCTTCAGTGTTTGTAGTCGTCGCTAGGTGGTCCGAAGACATATTTGTAATTTTTATTACTTTTAGAACTCTTTGTGCCGTTGTTGATGATCAATAGATTGGTTGGTCTTTGCGCAAAAAAAAATTTCACACCTGGCTTGGGATTATGAGGTGCCTCTGTGCGCCAGTGTGGCTGTAATGGGCGATTCTACCCAAACTGTTTCGTAATAAAGTTTAGGGCTTAAAAAAAAGATTTGTCAACGGGTCAAGCTCAAAGCGACTTTTGGCTTTACATCTCGACAGACGTACCCAAGCCTGCATTCCTTGCGTCCCGTCGCTCTCCGGCCGGCGCTTCCCCCGGCGCTCGCGCCCCCCGCCGCCTCGATCCCTATTTTCTGAAGAGTGCAGGCAATCCTTTCGCCATTTTCATCCCATCCACTTCGGCCGGCCTAAAAAATAGCCTATGTCAAGCAACTCGGCCCCTTCAATCCCGAGCAATCAAACCGTCCTGGCATTGAAGCGTCTCCCTTTCCTCCTGGCGATTGATCTGAAGATCACGCCACCCCGGCGTCTTTCTCCCCCAACCCAACGCCGTAACAGCCGGCTCCTGGCGGTGGTGCTCCTCCCACCGCTCCTGGCGTGATTTCCCCTTGGCCGCCTCTGCTCCTCCCTATCCCAGACTCCCATGGCGCAGCAGCAGCGAGGCAACAAATGAACACTACACATCTACACGAACTGTACGTATTCCCTCCCCTTCAGTCCTTCCGCAGGTATTTTTTCCAGAAAATTTTATGGTACTTTTTTTTGTTTGAGGTAGCTTATCACGTGTACCACGCGATAAAATAAAAGAAAATTTTATGGTACTTGAGTTGTATGTTGCCGGCACAAAAACCTAATAGTATATTTTTTTTGATGGTCAAAACCTAATATATTGTTAAGGATCAGCACGAAAATTGCTACCGCTTCAATTTTGTTTAAACTTGTATTCTTCTAGTCTATCTAGGTAAGCAAGATCACGATCGAACTAGTTCAATTTGCTCTGTCGCAGTTAATTCTTTAAATCTTATTTTTTTTATTTTACTCAGTGAATCCGATGATTGTGTCATTTATTTATATATACATTCTCTTTTTCCATCTTCCAATGCTGAAATACATATGTAGTGCTTATGAAAAAAAGTAAACATCCGCTTGAGCTTATGGTTTGACTACTCTACAATATTGGGTGCGATGATGAAAACAAATTTCCTATTAATCATTATTTTATATACTATTTTTCACTGTTCTTGTTAGAGTATAATAGGGTTTAGGTATATTTGGTAATTTAGGATTGTTTTCCAAGTCTATATTTACTAGGTTTCGTAGTCTCCAAGTCTTGTACCCTTTTATATACAGCCCACCGTGGCTCATTGTAATCAATCTAAAATCCATCAATACAATCAATATTCCGCAATCTTACATGGTATCAAAGCGTTTCACTCCTCGGCTTAGGGTTTAGCCACCACTGCTTCCGCCACGCCGCCCCGGCGAGATCGACTCCATGATCTCCGCCGGGGGCACCGCATCTTGTAGCTAGCTTTCATAGGTTTTTAGCAATTTTCGTTTTTCCAATTAGATATTTTCTTTAGCTACCAAGCATCTTTCTAACCCTCTCGCCGGAGCAGTTCAGCGGATCGAATCGCAAGACTTAGATCACTGCATACATGCGTGCTCTACATGCAAGACTCAGATCATTGCACATGCATGTGTGCTGTGCATGAGGGGCAAGGATCGATCAGCTCTACCTTGAGCTGCACCGTACGAGACGTCTACGCCGTCAAAGTCGTCATAAGCCAATCTCCTCCGATCAATCGACTTCAATCTTCGTGGTCATCATCGCCGACAAGCTCTACGCCAACAATCATCGACAACAATCTTCGCCAACAACGTCCCGGCATCTACTACCTCTACAACTCAAACGTCTTCAACAACCACCAGGTCGTCTTCGTCCACCACAAACCGTGCCGCGCATGTCTGGTATTGGCAACACCGGCACGTGCCTTCGTCCCCGACGCGCTCCCGAGTCTGTCAAGCTCGGCAAGGCATGGCGCCTACCTCGTCTACATCAACTCCAGCAACGTCTACCTAAACTACCCCAACAACGGCAACATCGACTACGACTACAACGCCCACAACTCGGCTACATCGACATCGGCATAAAGGGCTATCACCTCGGCTCCCTCTCCAGTTCGCGATTTCGGATTGTGCTCCAGTCTCTAGCTGTTCGCATCGCTACCGATTCGACTGTGGGGGTGTTAGAATATAATAGGGTTTAGGTATATTTGGTAATTTAGGATTGCGTTCCAAGTCTATCTCTACTAGGTTTCGTAGTCTCCAAGTCTTTTACCCCTTTATATACAGCCCACCGTGCCTCATTGGAATCAATCTAGAATCCATCAATACAATCAATATTCCGCAATCTTACAGTTCTTGTGAACAAATCATACTCATTTTTCACAATTTTATTGAGCATAGATTAGTTTAATGGTGAAACATAGCCTGGTTTACTGTTTTTTACTTAAAAACATGCATATGTTTATTCATATTTTTTCAGGTAATCAGCTACAAAAAGAAATTAGAGTAGATGAAGTACATGTCAACAAACGAATTTTTGGCATCTCTGCGAAGGGCGGTCCCTGATCTTTATATATACCCATACATTTATCTTTACAAATTAATTAATATCAATATTGATCATTTAAAATTAGTAAATCCTACAAATTCATTCTCGGTCTCAATAAATCTCGCATAACAATTTTTCATTTAGTCGCATTAACTAATTTTAAATAATCAATTTTCATATTAGTTAATTTTCTAAAAATAAATGTATGAGCATTTATAAAAGATTAGGGACCGGCTTTAGAGAGATGACAAAATTTCGTTTCTTGACATGTGCTTCATCTCCTAACTCCTTTTCGTAGTTGTTTACCCGAAAAATATAAATAAACATATGCATGTATTTAAGTAAAAAAACCAGTAAACCAGACTATGATTCATCATTACACTAATCGTTGATTAATAAAATTGTGATAAATGAGGATGGTTTGTTCACAACAATGGAAAAAATATATATAGAATAGTGTTTACTGGAAAATTTGTTCTCGTCAGACTCAATATTTTAGAGTAGCCAAATCATAAGCTCTAGCAGCTTTCTCATCATCTTCATAGGCACGTGGATATGTATTTCAGCATTGGAAGATGTAAAAAAAGATGATATATATAAATAAATGACACAACCATGGGAGTAAATGAAAAAATAACAAATGAATACTTCATAGAATTAAATGCGACAACACAAATTGAATTAGTTCGATCTAGATCTTGTTTATCTAGATAGACTCCATAGAGTGGAAGAATTCGAGTTCAAACAAAGTTGAATCATCAGTGAGAAAAACTTTAGTTAGGAACATTGGAGAAGAATGATCATACATATTGATAGTTGATAGAAACAGAAACAGACTTTAAGATTGCATTTACCTTGACGGCCCTTGCGAGTTTGCCCTTCTCTTCTGCAGCTGTTTTCCCATAAGCGAGCCTCATATTTTCCGCTCAATCTATGCCTAACTAAGCAGTCACAAGCAAATTATCAAACTTTGTATTCTCATGTGTAGAATAATTTGAAACCAGAGATTATGTATTCTCATGTGTAGTATATGGTTGCAATGTACACTATACCTACTCAAGCCGTGATAAATTGAGGTCCGCTGCCCAAACGTGCCAGCTGACTTCCTTGCCGCCACCGAGACTGCCACCGGTGCTATCCGCACTGGCCGGCACGGCGTGCTCTAGGTTCTTGGGAGCCGGCTCTTGGATCCGATTGTGATTCCTTCAAGTTGCTCAGGGTGCTTCGTGCAAATTTCAGGATCCTTTTGTAATCTTCTTGTCTTTGTTGGACTTCCTTGTAATTTGTGCTGAGTATCTTGTATAATGGATCGGATCCTTCCTCAAAAAAAAAAAAACCCGAGACACAGGGCATCATGCATGCGTCATCTCATCCTTGAAAACTTTATGGTACTTGAGTTATATGTCATCTGTCTTATTACTCTAAGAGGATGACTAGCTTTTGTTGAATCACTTGCGACTATTTTACTCTTCATATCATATTTCGTACACGTTTATATTATGTATACCACTTTACATCCAGGTGCCTACAATGCTTTTAAAAATCTCAACTCTCAAGTGCTCATGATGACATATTGGTATTTGTCTAGCTAAATGCATTTTTGCCTTGTTCTTTCATTATTTAAAGTTCTTTGGAGACTACTAGTGTTTGTGGAACTTATCATGTACTATGCCATCATACAATTTTTATCATTATCTATCAAAATTTTAGATATATCATAAGTCAGCCCCCTCCATTGCTCATTCCTGGGTCCGCCAATGTTAGACACCAGGGCATGGTATTCCCTTTTTCTCTCTTCACTGCATATTTCACAACCTGAACACAAATGGAATGGGCAAACCTGAACCTTGTTCAACTTGAAAAAAAAGAAGAAAAAAAAAGAGATTAGATCACTCTTTTTTTGCTTTGTCGAGTGTCAACGTAAATTTACGGCATGTGCTACACGTGTGGAACCAACCCTTGCACTTTCTGAAACATGCTAAGCTACCCATAAATCAGATAAGTAGAATCACTGGAACACCTTTTTTCGTTAATTAAACATGTTTTAAGGTGCATGTTCACACGGTTCAGTATTGAGTTGCAAACTCGTAGTTCAGTATACACGACGCTTTAATTTAAGCTGTGCTTCAGGTAGTTTATATCTAAGTGCAGTCCCTAGTGGGGAACTGCAAGATATGGCCTCGTGATAATTTATCTACTTAATTGGTTATGTTGTAATGTCACATTTCTTTTGGAATAAACTCATGGCATCTCATTTGTGACTGGGCTTGGAATCAGGTGTCTCAGATTTAGCTGGAGAGTGGCCTTTGCACCAGGAGTGAACTACTGGCCGAACAAAACGAAGAAAAATCAACAGCAAACAGCGCAGAGCAGCAAGTATGCCCTTCTGCTATTGAAAAGTAAATTCAGATGAGATGTTTATTGGTCAATTTCTTGTTTTCTGGGGTTATTAACTGTAGTTAAAATAATGCATTCATGAAATGTTGCCACAGCCCACAGCTATGGATACTTTTGCAGAGGCAGATCGACTCTGTTGGATACTGGAGAGCTTCACCTACAAATGTAGCAAATGACCTTAACAACTATGAGGCTAGGCACAGAAGTATCCAAGAAGATCGATATTGGTTTATAGTATAATATTTTGATAATGCACTCGCTGCAAGGGATAATTTTTCTTGAACACGCAACGAACTGCACGTCATTTTATACTAGAAGAAGACATCAAGATAATGCAGATCTTAGAGCCAAAATATTGGCAAGGCAATTTGACAATTGGGGAACATATTTAACTTTCCAGTTGGTTGAAAGAAACAGCTAAATCCTCTGATCTCGGAACATATTTGCTCAGAAGTATTATGCTGCATGATTATTTATGATATTTTCAATATTATTCTGTAGCTGTCGTGCTCATTCTCATCCATATCACTGGTATTCAGACAGTGATCCATAGCCTGCCTCTTCTCGTCTTATCTCAAATAATACACACATATATACCGTCAGAATGAAAAGCTTCGTTGAGCTTCAGTATGTTGCCTGACCATCGGCATCATGTACTTGTATACATATATACCGGTGCTTGTTAAGAAGATCCCTGAACCCAACAATGGAAGGCCTCCTTTCATTAAAAAAACAATGAAAGGCCTGCGATTAATTAAGCTTTATTTTCAGGCAATTTTCGTCTTGTTTATCAACTTCCCTTATATTCAGTGATCCGTTCAGGCCTGAGAGTTGTTTGTTCTAAATATACTCTTACGGTTTTAATATTTGGATGATTGTATACAGGTTACTTGTTTTATCTGATTCACGTACTGGGAAAATGTTATGATAAGCACACTAAGTGGTTCTACAATCTTCCGATTTCATTTCCTGAAAGTGTTTGCTTACGTTGCAGGAATGTGGACTTTGAGGTATTTGCTAGTTATCTGGAACAAGGAAAGAAAATAAAATATCACACATGGATCGATTGTAGAAGCCTCATACTATATCAGTAATAAACTTTGGCCTGAGATTTATCTGCTTATCCGTCTTTCTTTCTAGTGTTGTGCCGTCTACTTTCCTTTTGTAGCAACATGGTCTTTTCCACTTTTGTTGCCTTGTCGTGTAAACGAGAACACATCCTGATACACTGATCTCTTCTTTGATAGATGAAATGAAAGTGACATGCTTACCGTTCCAATCAACACAACTTGAGGTACAAACACTTTATAAAGCACGTGCCTTCTCATTTCATGTCTGTTCTTTTCCCCTTTCCTGATGTGATTAAAGCCAACTAGTCTATGGTCTGTCTACGTATCTGATTATGATGTGGGCTTTAACCTGAGGTGTCCCTATCGAGTAAACATAAATCTATCGGCTTGCAAAGTTGACCAAAGCGGGCATTAAGTTTGGTTGCTGGCTTTCTGCGTCACAATGCACGTATTCAGATGGAAGCATAAATGGCAAGAGATAGCGTGACGGTGATGCTGAAATCAAACAGGTATTCATTGCATGGCGTCACACCGTAGACTCTTCAACTGTTTCAAATACTATATCTCTCTTTCTGATTTGAAATTTCGTCACCTTTTTAATTGCATATAATGTCTTCTTCAAGGATAGTAGGTAAGAGTCATCGTTATTTTTGCAACGTGCAGGAGGGGTAATGCCAATTGGTTAGTTCAACTAATCTGTGGCGACAAATTCCTAACACTTCATTTCTGGTGTTGACTGTTTTTTTTTTTTTTGAGAAAATCTGGGGCTGACTGTTCTTCTTGCGCTTTCTCTCCATTTTGTATGTTGGATTTGCATACCGTGTCTGAACACAATAGAACGAACAAGGTGCTCATGCTGACTTGAGATAGCCAGGGGTAAAACTTTTCTTGTTGTCTTAAACATAAGAAACAGAAGAGAAGAAGTCTGGTCCTATTGCCTAAACAAATCTACTTCATTTAGAGCCTCTAAAGAAGAACCCGGGACAGGGGAGGGAGATAGTCCCCAGTGTACCCGTGATATATCGAAATCGTCGGACATATGCTAGTCTCACGATTTTCAGGACTGACATATCATGGTTACACTGAAGAAACGACCAAACGGAAGAGAGAACTACTGGACCTAGGACTTCATTTCATATAAACGCTTTAATTTTCTTGGTGTGTCGTGCCGACCCTCTCGATGATCCTCTTTTTCACCCCCTCCTGCTGCTCTTCCTGCTGCCGTTGCTGCTCTTGTTACTGTCCTGGAGGAAGTCGAGGAGCACGGGGCTCTTGCACTGGGGGCACCGAGGGTCGTCCTGGGGGAGCATGACGTAGATGAAGCAGCGGGGGCAGGCGGCGAGCACCATGGACGTCGCCTCGGGGCTGTTGGACCACTGCAGGCCGTGCTCATTCTCCGACGACAGGCAGGAGCTCGGGGACGACTCCTCGTCGTTGGCCATCGCCCTGTTGGTGGAGGAGTCGCCTCTCGCCGGCAGCGAGAGGTTCAGCTTCAGGTCCAGGCCCTTTGAGGAGCTCCTCTTGTTGCTGCGGCTCATCCTCGCCTCACTCACAGGTATCCCTGCCTGCACACATCAAAACGTTGATAAGCATATATACACTCTGGAAGGTACTATCGATCGATGCTTGCAAACTAAAAGGGATAAGATGAGTATTCAGAAGGGATTGAAGGGAACTTACTGTTCTTCGAGAGGCAGCGAGGAGGCCTGCAGCGACAGGGAAGAGGGGATGTTGTGGAAGGAGAGAACTCTGAGCGTTGGAATGATAGGAGCGTTGGTGTGGTTGGAAAAGAGATGGCAAGTATTTATAGGGGGGTGGAGGAAGATGGACGGAGAGAGGTCAATTGGTTTTGTTTAATGCAACAGTAGGAGGTACTAGTACTATGCCTCTCTCTCATGTCCACGCTGAGGCATTTTATTACCAGGAAATCATGGTTGGAGAGTGGCATGAATAATCTGTGTTTGGGTGGAAGAGAGGTGCGAGGTGAGAGGGCTGGTCATGCACACAAGATAGGCAATCTGAATGGAGAAAATGGAGGCTGGAGTATGTACTTGCAGTTAAGAGCTTTTACATGTTCTGCGTTGCTTTTCTTTCCTCCATACCCTAATGAAGAAACTCAACGAGGAATCAATCTCCTTCTATTCTGGTTTTGAACATGTCATGTTTTCAAAAATAATCCGCATATAACAGCGGGGCAATCTCCTTGCTGCATTTTTTTCTAATGTTTGGTCGATAGATGAAGCACCTCATCATGATTTTTTTTTTTACAAATGTGGGCAAAAGAAAATACTTAATTGTTCCATAAGTCTGCAAATGACTGGCCTCCCACTGCTTTTATATCTGGTCAGTGTACATGAAAGGAAGTTAGATAGACTCATCGGGTAATTATGACAATTATTATTGGACGTGTAGTTGATAGTTGAATCTCATCAATACCCGTCCCTCTAATTGCTTCCAAAGCTTATAAAAATTTGACTGGCCCAATTGATTTCACAACTTGAATGTGATCGTGAATGGAATTCAATTGTGCACAGTGCTATCTCAAATGCACTGCATAGCTAAAGAAAGGAGTACTGAATAGGCTTGAATGTTGAGCCATTCGTTTTTGTGGGGTTCTTGAAGATATGCTGCTATGTGTGCAGTTTTTAGGTCTTTAAATGGTGCAAACGCAAGGCCTATGTGTGCACCCATGCGCGCGGTTGCCACTGGTGCGCATCCTCATACAACAATGACGAAGAGATAAGCAGTACATTAATGCCACTCTGTTTCATGCACATAAGAGCAGCGGCGCCTCCCTCCCTTCTTCTAATGGCTCCGTTGGGATTTTCTTTCTTTCCAGTAGCTCGCTGCAGCGTTTAATTGCTGACAGCTGATATTAACTCTGAGGGTTGACCTGTTGTAGAGATGGCGCATCCTCGCATTTAAGAAAAGTTTGAAACTTGCTTAAGTCATAACTCACTAATGTAATCCCCCAAGATTGCTTCCATATCCCACCTTGATTAATGATGCGATGGCATACAACTCACTTAAAGCTGTTTTGGTTTGTGTGTTGCAATTGGTTTGGTCAATGCTGCTGCTGCTCCTCTACATGGTTAAGACAGGGCCATCTGGAACTTCTAGTGTTTTTTTCCTTGGTTAGGGCTAATTATACCATCAATGCCTCGTTTTCAGGCAAATGGAAGCAGTTATGGATGGTTTTGGGATCCAGAGCCAATGCTATCGGCCTCGGGATCAAAGATCAAATTCAGCTTACCGAAGCCTTTAATATCTCGCCATCATCCACCATGATTCATTTTAACATTTGCAGGTAAAGAGGTGCGGAGTTGAAGGCAACTCTGGCTCAACTCCGGGGACAAGGAGGTTTGACCTGAATTCGAGCTCATAACTGTGGCACTAGGTTACTTAGTACAGGATATGGTTTAAAATGTTTCTTGCACGCACAGATTTAGTCGGTGTTTGCAGCCAGCCAAACCCATGTGCTCTTCTTTGATTTCATGCAGGATCTAAGGAGCTTAATTAGAGGTTAGAAAGGAAAAGTCTCCTGGGTGAATCATCCCTCTTGATATTGTGGTTCCTCTTGCAGAAAAAAAAACGATTTTGTTCCTTGAATAGTGTTGTTACTAAGCTGCGTTTAGCTTATCTAACTTAATTTGAACACTATGTGGTTGTGATTCTTGTGAATCATACTATTTTTAAATCCAAGGACACCGTTAAAAATTTGAGTTGTAAAATTTTAGCTGTGAAATCAAGTTTATGCAAAAATAGGATGCTGCCATATCCTTCTTTATACTAGAAAACCATCTTTCTCCACATTATGCCAAAAACAGTTATCAAATGACAAACTCTGTAAAAATAATTTGACCAAACAAGGTTATCATATTATGGCAAATATATTTGAGATGCAATTAAACACGGGAATTGGATAAGAAGATTTCAGGGTCACTGGGCAAGTTTTTTCAAGCCCAGATTGTATTCGTTTGGGCAAGTAAACACATACTGGTTGAAACATTGATACAGTATGATGTGAGGTTCACTTATAGCACTAACCAATGTTCCTTTAGGTAGTTTTGTTCAGAAGTTATAGTACTAACCGGCTCACCTCAGCTGTACTACCCAGATATTTATCTCGAATCAAGTGTGCACACTAATTTGGCACTTATGGTCCATGGCTGATATGCAGTGGTACCTTCAAATCCTGACGGAAAAAAGAAGCAGAAAGATGAATTAGGAACTCATAACTGAATTACTGCTTCGTGAAGTACTCTGCAATTTCATTTCCACAACCCAGAAGCTTATATCTTTTTTTTTATTATTGTTTTGAAACGGTTTTGTCTTCTGATATTTTGAGCACTCACGCTAAAAAATACGTTTGTGCCCAGACAGACAATCTATAATGGCCGTCACCCGACAAGTTCCATGAGTGAAAAGAAAGAGCAAGTAAAAACAAAGAAACAATCTGCCTAATCGGCCGTAGGCCGTAGGCCATTATTCTGACATGTCTTCTCTTGTTGCATTAGAAGAATAGAAAATAGATCATCCCACCCACGAAGGGAACATCTCCTCAATATTTTAACTCAAGCCCGCAATTCCGCCCATGGACACGTCCACCCATGGGCACCCGATCCTAATGGGTAGGGTATGGGTCGCTATGTTCGCCCATGGGTGTCGCCCGTGGGCGACCCGATTAGTCGTGGGTAGGGTATGTGCAGACATGTGTACCCATGGGCGACCCGATGGGTAACCCGATTAGCTGACATGTGGGGTCTCATAGTAAAACATGACCACAGCCCATGCTATTTGTTGTTTCCTGGGAACTTGATTTGCTGTTTGTGTGAGCAATCAGTACATCACTATTTGTTGTTTGTGCTTATTTTGCTGTTTGAAATGCTATAATATTATATATTGATGTGCCGCCTACAGACCCGATGGGTCGCCCATTGGGTCTGGTGACCCGACGGGTACGGGCATGGGTCTGAGATCTGACCCATGGGCAGGGTCATGGGCAGAGACCCTCGCCCATTTGTTATATGGGCATGGGTTTAAAATAGGTCGACCCGCCTAATACCTGACCCATTGCCGGCCTTAATTTTAACCATGCAGTGAGCGTGGGATTTAAGTGCCTGTAAACCCCGGGTTCATATTGGTTAAGGCCAAATATCATATCCTAATCATAATTAAAGGGAACCTTTATAGCATTAATGTTGCAGGAGTGAGTCAAACACCTAATCTCTGCTCACACGCACGAGCGTGTGCAACTAACTAAGCATTAAGCTATAGGATTTGTTTAACGCTAATTCAATGAGAGTGGACTTAGAGTGCAGGCATCCGATTAAACTTTGCTACGTAAACGTTAAGCACCTTTTAATGCTAGTACGAACTTGAGAGTAAACTAGTGCAACCGACACGTTGCGAGAGGAAACATAACTACTAGCCCAATGGAATTGAAGATACTGGGAACTTCATAGCCTAACCTCGATAAAGATAACCTAAAGATTTGAACCTCATAATAACCACATAAGTGCTAAGTATCATTACTCAGAAGTCTAGCCCTAATGTCAAACCCTTAGGACTACTCTAGATCTTTATTCATTTTTTTTCACTGACAGTACTAATCAGCTTATGTATCTTATATGCTTAGTAAACATTTACCTCAATACATCTCTTCTTCGGTTTGAAGTGAAGCTTCTTTCTGGCAGATATATTGAAAAGCATTAGTACACCATGATAGAAATGCAATAAGACGATATTGGAGCATAGCACAAAAGTAGGAGCATAGCACAAAAGTAGGTCATATATCAGAATAACAAAACTGTATGAGCGTTCCTCAGTAGGTAAGCTCCTCAAAATCTAACATGTACATAGACCCCACTTGTAAATCTTATTTTTGTTAAGTTGCATTTCCATGTTTTCATCATTTTTAGATTTTATTTTATTATACACGGAAATACTCTTAGTCAAAAATAACCCCATTATTCCTAACAAAATCAAGTAGCACATATTTTAGTTTCACCTTCTATCCATGTGCTGATAGTATCTGACAGGATATCCTTCCAGGATTCAGTTCATGCATGATAATGTTGGACCATGTGCTGCAACATGCACACGCTCGTGCACACACCCACGCAAAGTTGCATTTCCATGTTTTCATCATTTTTAGATTTTATTTTATTATACACGGAAATACTCTTAGTCAAAAATAACCCCATTATTCCTAACAAAATCAAGTAGCACATATTTTAGTTTCACCTTCTATCCATGTGCTGATAGTATCTGACAGGATATCCTTCCAGGATTCAGTTCATGCATGATAATGTTGGACCATGTGCTGCAACATGCACACGCTCGTGCACACACCCACGCAAAGACATAGTGCTGCAGTGCACACATCCCACGAAGAATCTAACATAGACCAACCAGATAGGTAGAGAATTTAATGGCATTATTTATATATTTCCCAAATTGTCGTTACTCTTGTAGGCTTCTAACTAGTACAAATATCATAAGCGACATGTTTGAATCAAATTGTGGTTTAATTTAAGAGCAAGTTCACTGGCCTGGTATAGCGCTGTTGGTACAGCAGCAAGTTATTAGTACAGCTAAGGTCGACATGGTTATACGTTTGTCTGCCATAAACGGAGCCTAATAGTTCCATACACCAAAAAAAAGGATCGTGCAACACCTATAGTAAATCTCCAACAGGGTAGGTGCTTGGATGAAGTCCATATACCTAGGTGAGCACATGTAAGCACTAACGATTGAGGAGAGGTATCATGTATCTATAAATGCAGTGGCGGATGTAGGGGAAAATGATTGGGGGTGCCAAACTCGATATAAGCATATAATACACAGAAAATTAGACTAAGTGGAGTACTAGATTAACAAATCTGCATATTTTAGGGGGTGGCATGGCACCCATGGCACCCCCACTGATCTGCCCCTGTATAAATGTATTATATCCTTTCTATAATAATAATCAGAAAAGACTGAAGATCATGACTTGCCAATGATCCCACTACATCGTCATACTCAGATCTTGTATAAATCTGGCGATATATATGATTATGAAGAATTGGAGATATAAGAATGGTCAATGATACAGTGCAACATAGTGCCTATTCATGCTCTTAACTACAAAACCACATTGAATTTATAACGGACAGTCTCAAAACCATAATGCAAATTCATGGTCTGAATAGTCAACAACTAAGTATATTAATCCTGAGAGAAGGTGGCCATTTCCTAACTAGTTAGCTCCATCTCATTTTATAACCAATTATCTCTCCCAACAATATCCACTGATTTACTGACTTGCATATCTATCTCAGGAACTATCATCCTAGTTCTGTATGCTAGGGACAATAATTAACATGGCGTTGCAAAATTTAAAAACTACTATCAACTTCAACATTTCTCAACCATATGATGCTGGACCACAAAACCATGTGTAGGAACTTTACATGCAGACGCGATGGCCAGATGGCCTACAGAAGGTGATCCACTTGATTCCATGCAGGAAAAGGTCTAATCACTTTCTTTAAGACTAGGATGAGGAGCACATAATATAATAGGTGCACAACATGTTTCTGACGAACTACTTCTACAACCAGCTATAACGATTTTTTTCCAAACGCAAGCATCCAAAAGAACCTTTCATCTAGCTACAAGTTAAACAGCGAGTCTGCATCAATAGAGATGTGGGAAACTGCTTGAAATTTTAGTATAGTGACTAAAGCATGTATGATTCTGAAAAGTTTCAACGCGAAATAGTTTATATTGCGCCCTACACAAAAATGACAAGGCGCAATATAAACTATTTCGCGTTGAAACTTTTCAGAATCATAGATCAAGTAATTGTCAATGTCCAGTATTTTTTTCGGATTTTTTGGAAACTTAAAATGGCGACAAAAAAATAATCGAAAAACCGGGTGACATGTCACCCGGGTGACAAACCGACTTTTCGCTAAAGCATGGCCTTCTGGGTTCCATCAAGTGACTAAGTTCTGCAGATGTATACAGTATACTTCTGTGAGTCTAGCATCAAGATAACATTAGAGGATGGTAGTGTAGGTTTAGTAGCATTTTAGAACATGACTGACATTCTGGAGTAATTTCAATAAAAATAAACTGAATAGTGGTCCCCACTGTGACTACAGGCCCTTGCAGTTTCGAACCTGAACATGCAATATTTCAGTTTAATATTTAAACGATTACTATCAAGAATTAACAGAGCCTAGTCTGGCTTGTCAACCTCGTCATCATCAGAGTCAGGAACGATGTAGAGAGCAAGGAGCTGCTTGCAGCGATGCCCAGCGGAGAACTTCTCGTCACAGTTGAAACAAAGGCCTTGGCTTCGACGCATGTTCATCTCTGTAGGAGTCAGCCGTTTGAATGACTTTGACCCGATGGACGCTGCTGATACCGAGCTCTCAGCTAGTGTTGCTGGTGGCATTGTAGCTGTAGTCCCGGAACGAGCTGGACGCCTTGGGACTGAAGCTGCAGCCAGGTGCTCGTAGGAGCGAGCTAGGTCCATGGCATCGTCGAGTGTTGCTGGTTTGGAGAGCTCCACCTGAGTCTTCATTGGGTCAAGGAGGCCGTTGGTGAAGATGTCACGTTCCTGTGCATCCGGTAGCGTCTCGCAGCGTGACAGGATGGTGAGGAATTTCTCCTGGTAGTCCTCCACTGTGCTTGTGCGGCGGAGCGATATGAGCTCACCGAACTGGTTGCTTCTTGACGGAGGACCAAAACGGGCGTTGATGCCGGAAACAAAAACAAGCCATGACGGTCGTCCCTGCTTGTGCTTCAGGTGGCGATACCACAGGCTAGCCACCCCTGTAAGGTGAACTGCTGCCATCCATGTCCGGTCCATTTCCGGAATTGCACGGCCGGAGAAGTACTCGTCGCAGTGAGTCAGCCAGGGCAGCGGGTCCTCCTTGCCATCATAGGTGGAGAGGTCGATTTTGGGGAAACGAAACTGCCCATTGTCATGTCCCCCCTCCTTGGGGTCGCTCTCCAGAGGGTACAGGGCCGGCTCTGACCCATGGCGACCTTGTGCGGCGCACAAGGGCCCACGCCAGGGAGGGGCCCATGATTTATACCCCTGTCTAGCTGTTGCCTTGCGTTGAGCTGAAAAATATATTTGAGCTGCAAAGGCCCATGGCGCTAGCAAGGAGAGGAAATGAACGCATGTAGGGGCTGAACGCACGCAGAAAATTCGGTTGCCAGCTCTGTTTCAATCGATCTGATCGATCTCTTGCCTTTTGACTCGCCTCGGAAGCCAACTATGTTTCAATCGATCTTTAGACAATTCGGTTGTTCCTTCTCTATCGACCTGCCTCGGCCGCCTGGCCCAAGAAGGAGATCGATCTGACCCCTCCTCGCTGGTCGCCCCTGGTACGTACAGCTCCAGATACAATCTGGTCTGGCCATGTCTCTATAAATTCATGATCTCCAATTATCCAGAATTCATTTTCTGAATTAGGGTTGTTACATGTTAGATTAGGGATTTAGTGTTCTGACTTCATGTAGATTGTAATTATTTTTTACACAATTTTAGGTGTTACAATGCCAAAACATAAGTCCGGTCTTGCGAAAAGGAGTAAAAGAAAACAAAAGAATCAACTTATTGAATCGCAAATGGGTGCCTTAAATAGGTAATTCCGGTAGCAAGTTGCCTTTCCACATAGTAATTTGACAATGCGAATCACTCAGAAAAAGAAGAGAATTTGTGATTGGATGTAAAATTTTAATATGTTGCGTCTATATACTCGATGTGCGTACATATATGTTACCCATAGGGCCCATTTTTCAAGTTTGCACTCGGGCCCCGCAAAGTATAGAGCCGGCCCTGCGAGGGTATAAGCTTGCCTTGGCCTTGCTGCCCATCACCATGGACGCCGATGGCAATGAAGGATCTCCCAGCTTGGAAAGAAGTGGAGGACGGGACAGAAGACCCTCTTGATCGGCCGGGTCCCCATCTCCCCTGACCTTTTTCTCCAGGCGAAGGATGGCCAACCCCTGTGCCTTGGTTTGCTGGTCTAGGTCGCGTACATCGTCTGAGAGCTTGCGAACGTCAGCCGCCAGCTTACCCACTGCACCGTCAGGGGCAAAATAAGAGTCCAGATGAGCTATGAGGTTATCGTACGAAGCCTTGACCGCTGTGTTGATCTGCTCGCCAACTTGCTCGCGGATGAGTTCCTGCACCTCAGCCACCGTGGC
Organism: Poa pratensis; assembly: GCA_947311845.1. Classification (NCBI taxonomy): domain Eukaryota; kingdom Viridiplantae; phylum Streptophyta; class Magnoliopsida; order Poales; family Poaceae; genus Poa; species Poa pratensis. The sequence goes on along the minus strand of CAMZMU010000128.1, from coordinate 69,558,458 downwards.
GTCGCCAAGCTTATCATCAGAATTCATGGTGAGCGGAGCAGCGGAGATCGCCGAATCTGATACCAAATTGGTAGAAACTTGAGGATAGGGTTTCCCTCGACCCTGATCTAAGGTCGTAGGGGTGCTCGATGGGAGGCCGGGGCCTGTAGCCACGGCACACCAGAGCTGCTAGTGGATACGAACGAGAAGGAGACTGGGACTTAGATCTGTTTTGTGTTTATTTCATTGCTTAATCTGAATAACGAGCCCAGGGCATAATATAGCCTGCAGGTTACAATTGACTTGGAGTAAAAGAAAGAATCCTAACCGATTGACTAACAGAATTGGTAATAGAGGAGAAACCTCCTACGGGACTAAAACTCCTCCATATCCTATCCTTATTAGACTTGCCTAACTAATCTAACCGTGGTACAATTGGCCCCACATAACACATGGACTTAACATGTAGGAAACTTTTGGAACATGACTAGTACCCTCAAGTAGTTTCTAGAAGAATATACTGAATAATGGTCCCATTGTGACTACAGGATCTTGCAGTTTCAAACCTGAACATGCAATACTTCAGTTGTTTACTTAAGCAATTACTATCAAGCATTAACAGAGTCATGGACGTAACATGTACCAGCATTTTAGAACATGACTGATACTCTGAAGTAATTCCTAGAAAAATAAACCGAACAATGGTCCCCACTGTGACTACAGGATCTTAAAGTTTCAAACCTGAACATGGCAATATTTCAGTTGTTTGCTTTAGCGATTACTATCAAGCATTAACATAGTCATGGACAAAACATGGACACGCATAAGAAATAGCACTATAGTAAGATTCATATGTGTGATAGTAGGGCTCGAATTTGATCAATTTGAATATTCCTGCTTAATTTCGTCTTTTCAGTTAAGGCTCAGTTTGCAGTTGCTGAACTGTGTTGTACTGAACTTTTTTTACAATCTATTGCGGAAAAATAGACACGAAAGCAGGAAAAAGCTGGTTGGCCAAACAGTAAAATGACAAAAGCTGGTTGGATAAGCTCGGTTATCATACTCAACCTCAACGCCTAAATATATGCATGACATCCTCGTAACATTTGTTTAAATTACACATAGCTGCAACAATTGCAGTGATATCTATGTAATTATCAATATATTAACTACACTTTGGTAAGACTTGTATTTGACAGTAAAACATGGCAGGTCATGCAGACATTATGAATAGCTGATACACATTTCCAAATTCATGCACATTAATCAAGAGAAGAAATGCATCTGTGAAAGTCCCCCACTCACATATCGATGAGTTCAGAGCATGTGTCATGGTAGCAAAGTATCAACAACTGGGCGTGCACCTTGTCCTCTACATAACTCTAAAAGGTGAAGCTTAGAAGTACCTTCGTATCAAATGCCAATACTTTGTATCTTGATCAGGGCACTATTGTGAAATAGTACATGGATCCTTCACAGTACCTGCAAATAACACGCTCTCAGGCTATTCATGAAAGGAATTATCCAGTTGCAACATGTAGCTAGCAAGTATAACTGAACTCCGCAGTTCACCTTCAGGAAATATAGTCGAGGCAGTTGGCGCTAAAATGTTTACTCCACTAAACTTCTGAAGAGATAGCCCTTTGACAGATGGTCAGATGGTGACACAGAAGACTGAGCCCCAAATGTGGTACAATAACAAGGCTTACGAATTTCTCCATGCAAAGTAATAGAAACACGAGGCTCTTCTTTTTGCGAGGAAAGAAAAAGAGCTTCCTGTTACTTCATGAAATAACACTGTCTCTCTTTATAAGAAGATCTATGTTAGCAGGCCAACAGAGCTTGAACAACTAGATAGTAGCATTTAACAGGGTGCATCTCAAAGTTACAATTCAGTATGGAAATCTATGTTCTCGAAAAAAGTATGGACATCTCAGATGAAACAAAAAAGGGTCCCTTCCCCATTAAACTTGGCATCTAGTTGGCGCGAGACATTAGGGCACTCAAACGGAAGCAGATCTAAGTGAATTCTACCAAAGTATCAACAAAAGTTACCGCCAGTCTACACAAAGTCCCATTGAATGGCCACACGAGAAATTACCAGAATGGCTCTAAAACCGCCTAAACCTCACCATCTAACTATTTGAAACCATTAGTTGGTTCCACGAGTGTTTGTAACTAATGTGGCGCTTACATGAACAAGTTTTCACTGATATAGTGCTTACATGAAAAGTGCTCATCCTCAGAACCATCTTTTTCCTTTTCTATATCCCCCTTCCCATCAATGTTCTCGCGTCCGCCATGGCAATTGTGCTTGGTGTGGGGCTCCAGAGGTGCCACCTGCACAACCGGCGTTGACTCCTCGCCATCGCCCTTGCCTCTACTGAGCTGATCCTCAGCCATGTGGGCAACACTTCTTCACTGCCACGCTGAGGAAGCTGCAGGCCCACAAGCTCACCATTGTCCGCATGTTCCAGAAGACGACCTCTTCCGTCCACATCACTAACCTCGCCGTGAGGTAGACCCTATTCCTTGGTGTTTCCCAATCGCTTATTTGGTTTGATGCAGGCAGGATGACTTCACAGTGGATGTGCTTGAAGTGCCCAAGAGACAAGGGTCAGGGTTCATCTGGGACAACAGCAAACATAGTGAAGCTAAATAAAGTCCATGGCAAGAACACAGCAGAACAAGGAGCAGCCAATCGTGAAAAAAAAACAATGGGAGAGTCATAAAGAGTTCAAACGCAAAAATGATACGGCACAGTTCTTGTGGTGGGAGTTGGCTGGTCGGTGCTTGGTTTGGAAACTACTTGGAGCCTCCTCCTCGACGAGCGTAGGATCAAGGGAAGATGTGAGTTGGAGTGGAAGGACAAGGCATGGCAGACAGGGAGGAACAGAGGAAAAAGACGAATATGGTGAGGTAGTGAGGCAATGATAGCCATTCCATCTAATGTTTGTTTGATTCTTTAAAGAAAACATGGTGGTGATGGGAATACAACTGACATCATACATCAGACAAAACAACTCTGGAAACGGAAAAAGGGGTAAAGAAAGTTTTCGATAGTTAAAGGGTGCGTTTTAGACTCAGGTAAATAGGTAATATTAAGAGTTTAGAAATAGACAACCCGTGCATTATGGTGTGCAAGAAAAGGGAATGTTTAGCGTTCTAACAGTTGTGGAAAAACTTATACAGGTATATATTGTGCAAAATATGTGGATTAGGAAAAACAAACGTAAAATATATATCTATGTTCACAAGTTTTATTATACTTAAATAGTTAAATCTGTTGTATTCTGTGAAACACATGATTTCCGTTCTCCAAAATTATAGCTTTCATCTACATTGCAACTATAGCCATAGCCGCACTACCTTGTATGCTGGAAGTAGGAGTACAGTAGTAATCACATAAGGACACTAGTATTAGCAGCACACTAACTGAATATGTAGTAAAGAAGATCAATGAAGGATTCAGTGGGAAAGAGTACTCACGTGGCATCTCATCAGCAATGTCACCAGTGGATCACATAATCATCTGGTTCTAAAAACACGAGGCAGTGTCAGGAATAAATAGAAGCGCTATGCAGAAGTGAACATTCTACGTCAGATGGCTTCATGCCTCTTATTAACCTGATACAGGTTGTAAACTACCGTGTAGTCTATGTCAGAAAGGAGCCATTTTCTACTGTAAGGCGTACGCATCCTCAGTATGAGTGTAAGTCATTGTTTTCTGATGATCTCAGCCATCACGAGACGACAATGAAAAACACACATGTTGTCTTTTTCCACATTCACAACAGAAATCTACTACTCTATTCAATTTTCCAGCAAAGCTAAGGCAAGATAAATATATCAGTCGTCTCACCAGATGATTCACTGCAGAGCAAGGGTTCGACCTGCTATTTTCGTGATCCCTTTTCCAGTCATTTCAGCTCTAACTTCAGAAACATCCAGCCATCTGCCCATGCTAGCATAAACATTTGACAGCCTAACATAATTCCCAGCATTATCTGGTTCAATTTCAAAGAGCTTCTGTGCTGCAATTTTTCCAAGTTCAGTGTCACCTTGGAGTATGCATCCACCCAACAATGCACCCCATGATCCCGGATGAGGTTTTCCAGGCATTGACTTGATAAGCTCATGTGCATCTCTCAGCATCCCAGAACGTCCAAGAAGGCTTACAAGGCAAGCATAGTGATCGCCAGATGGCACAATCAAGTACTCATTCTTCATCATCCCAAAGTATATCTTCCCTTCTTCTACTAGGCCAGCATGATTGCAAGCTGTCAGAACAACCGTAAACGCGGCATTATCTGGAGAGAGGCCCTCCAAGAGCATCCTAGAGAAAAGCTCAACAGCCTTGTTAGCTGAACCATGGAGGCAATGACCTTGCATCATCGAACAGTACGAGAACACATCTCGAACTGGCATAGACTCAAATAGAGCAGTAGCCCTCTCCATGTTCCCACACTTTGCGTTCATATTTATGAGACCTGCCAACACATGGGTGTTGTTCATGTCTATAGAATACCTTGTGATGTAACCTTCAATCCATTTTGCCAACATGATGTTACCCAGTTGGGAACACGCTGTCATGAGAGCGACGATAAGAAGCTCATCTGGGCATATTTTTTCTCACGGAACTCCTTAAAAACCCTTAAAGCCTCTCGAGGGTAACCATTCTGGGCATAGCCTGAAATCATCACAGACCATGTGTACACATCCCGGTCCTGTAACTTATCGAACAACAGCTTGGCACCTTGCATATTTCCTGACTTTGCATATCCATCAATCAACGATGTGTGTGCTGCAGCAGTTCTTTCGGGCATTTCTTCGAACAGCCTCCTAGCACTCTCAAAGTCCCCACACTTGACATACCCATGAACCATGGCGTTCCAATGCACCACGTTCCTGTGTGGCACTCGGTCAAAACACTCCCGGGCGGATAGAACGTCGCCGCAGTCGACGTAGGCCATGATAATGGCAGTCCAGGAAACCTCGCTGGGAATGATCATCGAGTCGAAGAGGGCGCGGGCTGCGCGCGCGGCGCAGCACTTCCCGTAGAACTGGATGAGCGCCGTGCGGACGAAGAGGTCGGCATCGAGGCCGAGGCGGATGGCCGCGGCGTGCAGCGCGGCGCCGGTGGCGATGCAGGGCACGCGGCCGCACGCGCGTATGAGGGAAGGGAAAGAGAATGCGTCGGGGCAGGCGGTGCGGCGGATGAGGTTGAACTGCGCGAGCGCGGCTTTGAGCGGGAATGGCGGGAGAGGGAGTCGAGGACGGTGTTCCGGAGGCTGAGCGGGACGGCGTGGGGAGGGAGCGCGGAGAGGAAGGAGTCGGCGACGGAGGGGGAGGCGAGGTCGTCGCAGGCGGCGGCGAAGCGCGCGAGGAGCGCGTGGTGGTTGTGGAGGCCAAGGCGGACGATGCGGGCGTGGAGCTGGGCGAGGCAGCGCGCTGTGCGGCAGCGGCCGAGGAGGGTCGCTACCGGAGGGGATGGGCGGGAGGCGGCGAGCCTCATGCGGCGGCTAGTGGGCAAGCGGCTGCTGACATTTGGAGCTGCCTTTGGGGCCTGGGTCACTGGGTGCCAACTCTCAGCAGAAGGTTCCTTCGGAACAATTATTATTTATTTTAAGTTATTTCGGATCTTTCTTAATCTTTAAAAAGAAAAAATGCCGTAATGGAATGGTAGTATGAAAAAAAAAGTTAATTTCGGCCTACTGAATCTACGTCTTTGAACTCGCATGGGACGCGGTTAGCAGCCTGGGCGGGCCTCCTCAAGTCCTGCGTATGTGCGGCCGGTTTGGAGAAGTGGGCCGGTCCAGCATCGCTCTTTCCCTACTGGTGTGGCAGCAAAGATAATATACTCTCGATGCTAACAAAAAAAGATATACTCACTCCATAATGTCGCATTTTGAACTGAAATTAGTTCAAAACTGTGACAATTGTTATAGATTTGAGGAAGTATGCGAAACTCTCTAAGTTGTCCCGATGTTGGTCCGGGGGTGCCTGGAGGATCCGTCCCTGAAAGTTCCAGCCCCACCCTCAAACATCCTGGTTTCACATGAAATATGCATAAAGGTGCCTATATATGACATGTTCTTTTCCGCAAAGAAAGGGATGACTTTTTTTGGGTGTTTGGACACTCTAGACGCAAGAAGTTGTCGCAGAGATTAGCCTTGATGGTGTAGAGCTTCGAGGCAAGTTTGGGACTATTCATTTAAGTTGTGCAGATCGCCCCAAACAAGTTGTAAATATTTCGTTGTCGCCTTCATGTGCATCATTTAGTGGATCAAAACACTTTTCATCGTGGGAAGCCTCGAAGGGAATACAATGAGTCATTGTGGTTATTAGTGGTCATTGTGTCACCACACGGATGGTGTAGTTATCGAAGGTTTGAACTTCAGGATACATCTCGACTCCATTGTGTAGTTATCGAACAATTTCCTTACTTCGAACAGAATATAATTAATGTGCCATTGTGGCTATTGTTGGTCAGGTGTCACCACACCGCTCTGATGGAGACTAGCCCCTTCAAATGTGTGAACTTTCGGAAAACTTGACTCCATTGTGTAATTATCTCTCAACCTCCTTAACTGACACAAACCTATTATATTGTGAAGCTAGTTGTATTTTGTCATATAGCTTGCTCTTACTCAAGTGTTAACAACAACTAAGAGATGATATCATGCCACATAATCACTACTAGCTGGATACCCGTGCGTTGCAACAGGATATCAAGATATTTTATTTCACGAGTGAACGTCAAACCTTGATTTACAATTAATTATTTTGTGAAAGCGAGTTTCAAACTTGATTCTAGTTAATTTGTTCTTTAATGTGTACCAAGTTTCTATGAAACTATGTTCTAGTTTTCATTATGTTATCATGAATAACCGCTTTCATGAACATGTACTCACAGACACAATTGTCGCATTTGCATCTTGTAGATAGAGGTGGTACTTCGTAGTTGTATTATTATAGTTGGTTGAAGCTCCTGATGGAATGCAATTTAGCAGTATGATAAAGGGAAATATAAAAGTCGCTTCGCCTAGATCTTAAAATGCCAAGAAACTGGAAAAAATTAAACTGATTATGGCATACCTAGAACTCGCGGACACCACACTATATGTTTATTTCTCACATCTACCAGGATACAACCAACAAACGTCAATCGCGGGATGCCCAATTTATCTATCCTCATCTGACATTTTCAAATCATTTTCTGCTTTGACAATATAATCCTCACAAGTCCTCTTTGTAACACCTAGAAACACCATTCTCATTTTATTCTGCACACGGATGAGGTGAATGCATGTGCATTGCAACGGCCTTTTAAGTTTTGCCTCTCTTGGGAAAGGCCTAACATTCAATTAACAAACAAACTCCATTTTGATCACTATAGGAGGTGCCTCTTGGAAAAGTCCCGGACACCACACTATAGGTTTATATCTCACATCTACCAGGATAAGCAACCAATAAACATGGAAGTCAACCGCGGGATGCCCAATTTATCTATCCTCATCTGACATTTTTTTAGATCATTTTCTCCTTTGACAATATAATTCTCACAAGTCCTCTTTGTAACACCTAGAAACACCTTTCTCATTTTATTCTGCACACCTAACTATGAGGTGCCCGTGCGTTGCAATGGCCTTTTAAGTTTTGTCTCTCTTGAGAAAGGCCTAACATTCAATTAACTAACAAACTCCATTTTGATCACGATAAGAGGTGCCTCTTGGAAAAGTCCCTACTAAGATTTTAGCTCCATTGTACGGAATGTATTCCAGAATACAAGGTGATGTTCTAATACTTCCATCTTCCCTCTCCGCCTATCCATCAGTTGTGTCACTGTCTCTGCCGGCAACACGCAGTCTGTCTCCTCCAACTTTAATATGTTTTTGTGGATACTGTGAAACAAATAAGGTGTACAAATGCATCATCTCAATGTCTCTGGTCTCTAGCCCCATGTCTCAAGTCTCTAACCCCACGTCTGAGGATACACCCGACTGTTTTATGCTCATGCGAAGCCTATGATGATGTTTCAATGTCGCCAAGATGCATTCATGAACTTGTTAGTGTGGATTAGCTAATGTGTGCTCACATCTCTAATGTTGTTAATTTGTGTCCCAATGTATACCACCTACACTATAGTTGTGCAACTGGTGTCAAATACTCCCTCTGTCATGAATTCGTTGACGCAAATTTGTCTAAACATATCTACACACTAAAAATACGTCTAGTTACATCCGTATTTAGATAAATATGTGTTAACTAATTCGGAACAGAGGGAGTAATAAATAAAAAGTAGGGTACTCTAGTGAAAAAAGCATTTCTAGGGCGCCGCGCCCTACCAGATATGCATGTGAGCAATCAGGAGCTGACACATTTACTCAAATTCAAATATTTGGGCATGTATCATGAATCGTATATTAATGTATATATATGATGTATTCGGCCGGAAAATAAATTATTAATAAGTTCTGAAATATTTTTTCATTGGATCTTTATAAAAACATTAGTAACTATTCATTAAACTAAACTACCTCTTTTTACTAAAAAATATGACATTTTTATCAATAATTTTTCGTTGATATTAATTTATGATGAATTTATGTTACGATATTTCATTATTTTGAAAAAATTCAGATAAAATTTGAAAATAGATACACCATATTCAATAGATTTGCATAAGGTATGTTCCAAACATGATATAAACTCTTTATATGTGCGAAATCTTGATTATATTTATGTGGTGTCACAAATACCTTTAATGAAATATGCATGAAACCTATATTAGACACGAACTATGTCATATCGAAGTTAAAATAGGTCAAATATATAAATTATTTTAATTGAAATTCATTTTGGTTCGAGTACAGTTTCACAATCAAAATTTAAAACGTTTTTCAGAGTATGTCCAATATTGATCTTGTTTTGTGATCTCGTCACAATGGACCTCGAATAACAGATAAAATATCGGACAGCCGGTTTTAAGGATATGGCCGATATAATATTGAGAATGAAACTAAAAAAGATAAGTGAGTAGATAGAAATTTGCATTTTAGAAATCTGATGTACCCTCACATGTCACGGAATCAAAAAGTAGATGTGCAATTGGGTAGTATTTAATAGGTATAAGATACACCAACAAAGTTGTCTATTTTTATACTAAAATAAGAATGGAAAATATGCTGCACCCGATCACGAACCACCAAGCAACAAGGAACGGCTGATTCCATCCAGGTAGGTAGCGGAGCCATTAGAAGATCCACGTTGGGTACTATGGTTCCTATGATCATTTTGTTATACAATTGGTCCGCTCTTAAGTGAAGAAAATTTGTATGCAACATATTGTATTTAGTACTTTAGATCATCGTGGTACGGTTTTGCAAATAGTGAATTTCTCGATCAGAATCCTCCGTAATATGGAAATATATCAAGCTGACTCATTGCTTCAAGAAAAAAGTATCAAGCTACAAGCTGACTCGTCTTCAAAATCTTAATCCGGCCAGGCGCCCAGTACCATACCATCCAATATACAAACTTGAGGATCAGAAATGAAATCATGTCTTCTTTGCTTCTGAAGCATGTTCTTGTCAAAACAACGTGTAGAGATATACGGAGTATATAAAAAAAGACACATGGCAGATGGAACTAAGCTACTGACCATCTTTCATCATGTATTGTTTCCGAGAGCCTAGCCAACGTGTCCTCGCACCTTGCTCATGGCCAATGTGCGCCTCGCCGGTGTGCTAGTTGCATCCCTGATCGTAGGTGTCGTGTACCTCGCCGTCATGGTTCTTGCTCGCGTACACCCCGTCGGGTCAGTTGCAGCCATGTTCATGGCCGACGTGCGTCTCGATGGCGTGCTCGTCATCGCCATTGCCGTCATGCTCCTGGCCGACGTACCGTGTACGCCTTGCCGGCGTGCGCGCCACTGCCGACAGCATGCTGGTGGCCGACGTCCATCTTGCCGGCGTGCTCCGTCGCCGCCAACACGCTGCAGTCATGCTCCTGACCGACGTACCCCTGGCCGGCATGCGCACTTCAGCCATGCTCGTGGCCAACGTGCATCTCTCAGGCCCGATCGTCGCGGCCGCCACGCGCCGATGCACCCCTGGGCAAATGCTGGCGCAACTGCAAAATATCGTTATCAAATGCGCCATTGAAAATCTGGCTAGGATTGGCCATGTTCGTTGCATACATGCGTGGATAAGTGGATTAGGCAGAGCAGGCATGCGGAGTTTCCATGCAAGGATAACACCGAGTAGATATGCCCGTAATTGGCGAGGAATACGCGGGGCTTGTAACTGCACACCCAAGTGATTTACCTGGGTTTGTTTCGTTAGTTGGAGAATAATGTGGGATATTTTTCCGTTATTTAATCGTGATTGTTGTGGGATCACATAACACGCACAAAGCAGGAGCTGGTAGTTGGTGCGGTGGCATTGGTTGTAAATTGATAGATGTGTGACACCAGGCACCACGGACTGAGCTTTAATAGTAAAGATAATGTAACGGTTGTATTTGTGTAGAATGACATTCAGGAACTTAACAGCCAAGTTATTATAATCTCGTAGCTATATGACCTGGATATCACTCAGTTTTGTTATGTTGTTGAACTTAAGTTTCTCTGGATATCTGTCAGTTCTTTCCTCTGGATATCACTCAGTTTTGTGTTTAGCATGGAGTGGTTACCAGTAATCAGAGAGCTGCAAAGTTCCAAGCATCACGCATGCACGAAATAACCTAAGGGCGCATCATACATAGGACAGATTTACACATCGAGCACGCATCCGCACAACGGAAGCACGATGCATACATGCATGAACCAAAAGCTAATTAGGCTGCTTAATCCACTACTTCTGGAAGTAGTCCTCGGTCCTGCCCTTGAAGCCGATCTGGCCAAAGGTGAGCGCGATGAACAGACCCAGATGCCACGTCACCAACCACAGCCTGCGGTACAGATTCAACAATCCAAGTTAGTAAGTAGTAAAAGTTACTGCTAGCTTGGCACCACGGAGGAGTACTGATGTAATTAGTCGAGTTAATTGTTATTCTGACCAGAACTGCGATTGGAGCGCCGGCGGCGAGGGGAAGTGGGCGAGCTCCTCGCCGATGCTGGAGAAGAAGAGCCCCGTCAGGCTGTTGCCGTTGATCAACGGGATGCTGGACGGTGCCAGCCATCCGATGAGCCCGAACCCGATCACGTTCAGGTCCCTCCGCAGCCAGTCCCGTGGGAACCTGAACGCAAATAAACATCGGCCAGTATAACATGACACAAGATCAGATCAGACGCCGATGTAGTAGGAGTGTACGTCGAAGCAAGCAAGTTAAACAGAGTCGTTTGTTTACGTACGTCATGCAGGTGATCCTGCCGTTCCTCTCCAGGTTCCTCGTCATCAGCGGGTTCCTCGCCGACACCCGGCCACCATTCGTGAAGCCTGCGTAAGTGCACAGATCTAACATTTCAACACACACACAACATCAACGTCGAGGGGACAGAAAAGGCCAGAAGAGATGGTGGCGCGTACTGGTAGAGAAGGCTGGCCGGCGGGCGAGGGCGGCGCCGGCGAGGCCGTGGACGGTGGAGGTGGCGGCGGCCATGGCAATGCTGTTATGCTGCGTCGCAAACGATCACGTCTCTCCGTGGAGCACCGGCGGGGTAGCTCTTATTTCCCGGTGGGTGCGTGGTGGCGTGGAAACGAGAGGGGGAGATTGCTGTGGGGTCGTTCCTGATGTGGATCACTTGCAGTGGATGAAATAGATTTTTCGCTGGAGGAGTGGCCTATGGGGACGCTCCACTTGGATATGGGTGGATAAGGCGTGGTATATTGATCGTGACCTTTGTCGTGGACTCGCAGATGATTGTTTCCCGCACGGTGGTACCGAATTTGTGCAGGAAAAAAATGCACTCGCTCCCAGTGCAACTTCACATTACATAATCTATGTGGAAGCGCCAAATTTGTGCAAATGCCAACGATTCTAGACCTACTACCAAGGCTTAAATTTCTCAAACGAGTACTCTACAAGAATGCACATGGTTCTGTTATCTTGTAACAGCCCGATTTGCTCAGCCTTTTTGAGACCTTTCACAAGCCGAACCATTTGAGAAAGTTGTTCGGTTCCATCTGATAAACAAGCTCGACTTGGTAAATTTACCAATTTTGGGGGCTTAATTTGAATTAATTAAACCTAAACTAAACATTTGGATTTTGGATATTTTCAGGAAAATCACAATCACGTTTTCCCTTTTCCTTATCTTTAGTTTTTTAGTCAAACCTAGCATGACAACAATTAGTTTCCATGTTGCCATCGCAGAATGGTGCACCGCCACAACAGCAGTTTGCCTGTGTTCGCCTCTCTGGCAACACCACACGCTACCATGGCCTCTGTTGCCGTGCACACATGGGCTACCTCGACAGCCGGTTGTGGCATGTCATGCCTCGCTGGACAAGGTTGTTCTTCACTTGAGCCGCACCATGTCACACCCGAACACGGGTTGAAAAAAGCACGTCAATACTATGGTACACCCATATTTTGTGCGAGTTCAACTTGCACATGATAGCCGTCACTTTGCCACACAAGAGAGGAGGGACTCTTACGTAGGGTACCACCCCTCTAACCCTAGGGCACCCCCCCTCCCCCCCCCCCCCCCCCCCCCCCCCCCCCCCCAATATAAAGGAGGAGCATCCAACACTAGCAGGAAAAATCTTATAGGTAAAAGTTTACAAGCAGCGCACCCACTTTTTAGCACGCTACTAGTAACGTGCCAAAACGTGCGACGCCGCTAATCACATATTACTAGAAGTGTGCATGGCAAAAACACACGCTACTAGTATTTTTTTTTTGGAACAGGGGATTACTGGTAGCGTGGCTTTCGGCCTACACATTGACCGCACGCCTCCAAATCTGTTGTCTCGTGTGCCCTAGCTTGCCCAAGATTTTCCGACCTCGCCACAAGTTGTTGAGCCAAAATTGTTGTAGAGTCGACATCAAAATCCTGTCGCACGCTCTATCACAATGGTGATTTCAGCGAAATCGTTGCCATGGAAACATAGTTTTGCTTACATAGCAGCAATAAACGATGTGATGCCATAGAATCTTGCCAACGGCAGAGAAACTTAATAGAGATTTTACCGCTAACCCTGCAACGGCAAGGATAGTTTCTACACGATAGAACACATCTGGCATGACAGATAATTTGCATTGAATTCTCCTCCATGGCTTCATGTTGCCCAAACTAAGCCTCCACAGAAAAAACTATGTTGTCTATACCATGTCCACCGATCTCTCAGACACCACACATCTAAACCCAAATTTATCTCTGCCATGGCATGATTCAGCTCAAAACTTCTGTCACGAGTGGATAAACCGTAGATGCATGGTTTAACTTTGCCACGTGAGCTACCAAACCTAGTTTCTTGAATATCAATCTATCACATCAACTCTAATTAGAGGTTTTACCCTTTAACCAGCTGAGGTAAGTCTCTAATGCAATGTCACCTTTAACCACTTGAGGCAAGTCTCTAATGCAATACCACCTTGCATACTATGGGATCTAAAAAAACTTGCATACCATGGTACGCCTGATGTTTGTGGGCTAGCTTCGGTAGGCTTTAGCCCATCCAGTGGGAACGTTTTAGGTGAAGCTGGATGCAACGTGGCTATTGATGTTTATGGGCCCTTGGCATTTACGGGAGAGAAAAGGATACCGAGCCGAAGTTTTTAAGGTATACCGGATTCTGCACTACAGCTTATCCTCTAGTTCTGGGGGGGGGGGGGGGGGGGGGGGGAATTCATTGTCCACTATTTCCCATTTACATTGTTCGTAGTTTATGTGGCAGAGCAGGCAATGAGATTGCACTGTGTACCGAACCATGGAACAAAGAAACTATCGCCCATCCGTAAACACAGCTCACGCCCAACAGCAAGACTATTATCAGATGGCGTGCGCACACCTAATTAAATAAATCGCTTGCTCAAGGCCTACAGTAAGACCGGTTTTCGATGGCGATGCTAGCCACTACAGGAACAGAAAATTATGCCGAGCGCTCAAAACGCTCGGCAAACAAAGGAATACGCTCGGCATAAACGTATGCCGAGCGTTACGCTCGGCAAACCGCGCTCGGCATTACCTACTCGGCATACACCGCTGATACGCTCAGTAAACAAAAACGCTCGGCAACTATATATATGTCGAGCGTTTCCTGTAGGATGTCGGCAAATAAACACTCGGCAAACAAACTGACGGAGACGTCCGTTTGACGGCGTGGTCTGCCACATGTACATGGTATGCCGAGCGTATATGCTCGGACATTTGGTTTATATGCCGAGTGGATACGCTCGGCATACCATGTACACGTGGCATCTGCTAGGGACACCCAGGAGGCAGGGTACGCTCGGCAAACAAGATTAACATGACAAAAAAATTAAACCCCAATTATTTGCATTTTACCCAGAAATAAACAAACGAGCACATCAAACAAATTTATTACATCACATGAACAAGTTATCAATTGTTCTTTATCAACAACATCACAAGGTCAATTGTTCTTTATCAACAAAGAAGGAACACGACGGTGTAGAGATTTATCACAAGATAAATTGCTGCTTAGGAACAACAAATGAAGAGACATATTACAACATAAGACCTGTGTTGTGAACTTGCTGCCAAACCAAAAATAAGACCAACTTGAATTCAAGAAGTTCGTTGTACCTGCTGTAATGTCCGGCTATTACTATTCATCTCAAGCAGCTCATGCTCACCCAATTTTGCCTATAGAAACAAAAAAAGCAACTATTCAGTTTCCTTAGAAACAACCTGAACATGTCCCTCAAAATGACTACTTGTATTGCATAAATAACAGAAATTCAAAAGGAATACTGCTGCAGTTTTGTTATAAAATGACAAGGCTAATGTACCTCTAGCTCCTCCAAATCAATCTCAGGTTGTAGTGCAGGCTGAACACAAGATTCAATACCTGCCTTGTTGATCTGATCACTGAAAAACTTTAGCTTCCGTGACATTTTTGCACACTGCTTTAGCTGCAGTGGAACCGCAACAGGCTTATCAATATATATGAACATACTTGAAAGAGTTACTGAACAACATATAATACTTAAAAACAGAATCATTCATTTCACATAGCAACATATTCAAACGAAAAGTATCATAAAGAGTATATTCCTGACTAGTGCACCTTTGTGAAGAATACTTAGAGAGGCAAACTAGATGCATAGCGGAAGGACACTAGAGACCATGTATATTAGCTAGATAAAGGCTCTTGATTCTCAGTGTTCATCACATAAGGAGGAGAGGATCTCACCAGGCAGCTGCAGGTTTGGTGAGGTGACGGGCAGCAGCATGACGGAGTCGTGGCCGGCAGGAGATCCTGAGAGGAGAGTGTGCATTCATGATGCATGGCATGTTAGTAAGCAAATTTAGTGAAAACTAAAACAGAATGACTTAGTAGGTAGTAAGACATAACAAAATAGAAAGCTTGCAAGCCGTATCACCGTCCAAATTGATTATACTATATAGCAACCAAAACCAAACAAAGTCCCTACATAAGGAGTAGAAGACTTTTAATTAGCATTTGCAAGTATACACTAACTTTGGGCATCAGTCCAGACAATCATGTATCTAGTTCCAGATATAGCAGTATGGTGAACATCAAGGAACAATAGTTTTACCCAGTAGTTAGTAAAACCTGCTACAGCTCTTTGTAGCATCTACAATTGCAAATAAGATGGGAGGGGGGAGAGGGACCTTACCGTGAGCAGCAGATGCTTTGAACCTGATAAAGTACAAATATTCAGCCCTGCCTATGCATAATAAGTAGCAAACAATCAGTAGCGACTACATTTCCTACACATCTTTCATTGCCCACGCACACAACAATTCTCAAATTTCTATCCATGCATACACTATTGACTACACGTTCAATTCAGCAGGAAAAACAACTTTTACCAAGAATAAGATAGGAAAGGAGAGGGAGCTCACCGTGAACAGCAGCGAGTCGTGGCCGGCAAGCAGCAGGTCGGGAACGTTGCCGGGGCAGCACCTACGGGATCTGCTAAGGAAAGACGCCGGCAGCAGCAGATCCGGGCAAGTGACCGGCAGCTCATCCTCCTGCCGCCGACGAGCTCATGTAGCCGCACCATCGCGCAGCAATCGACGCACCGGCCACCACCACAAGTGGAGCTCCAGCGCCTCCCCGTCCCTCGTCTAACTCACCGTGTCTCGGTCGCTATAGCGCGAGGAGGAGCAGGGCACCGACCGCTGCCGGCGAGGACGGGCACCGGGACGCGGCTCGATCTAGATCGGGTCGGGCGCAACACGTGAGGGCGGAGGAGGCCATGAGAGAGGGAAGGGAGGGGCTTGCTGAGGCGGTGGACGTTGGTGGTGACGAGGCTGGGGCGGGGCGGGGGCGGACGTCCGGCGGGGGCGAGGGAGGGAGGAGATCGAGAGGGTTTGGGGATGGAGCGGCGCTGGGAGAGGGAGAAGATGGATAGCGATGAGGATGGATAGGATAGGGTTTCGGGACCCTTTTTCCACTCGCTGGTTTGGGCCCGAAAAGAAAATTTCGTGAAATTTCCTAGCGGGCTATAAAATTCCCGCCTCACCTCTAATTTTCGTTTTGGCGCCGGATTTTACCAGGGTTCAATGCTAAAGCTAAACAAACGAAAGAATGTGCGTACAACTTGTCGAATAAAACTCAATGCTCGTATGTGCATCTTACAAATACTGAATATTTATTATTATTTTATTCCGATTAAGCTAGAAGCATGTCAAAGTTAAACTACATGTGTTTCGTAATTTGCTCGTATGTGCATCTTACACAAGATGTATCTGTATGACAACAATGTTGCAGAACTGAGTTTTCAAATTAGTTTTACAAATATCATTTTTATTTTTTAAGTGTCAAAAATGACATTTTTTGTGAAGCAAGTACAAAAATATGGTGCAAAATGGCACCCATCAAAATGTCTCACAAAGTAGACCATATTTATGGATAATCCACAAATATTATGAATTTTCTCGTTTTCTACCTAGTTTGCCTATTTAAATGACTTTATGTTGATTTTCCGAAAGTAATTCAAATTTGAACTACAAGTGTGTGATAGTTTGCTCTGAAATTTTAAAATAATTTTAAGTTACACAAGTAGTGGTTATATCACAGAACCGTCGATAGTTTTGAATAATTTGTACCCTTTCAATGAATAGACACGGCGGCCATTTTGACCTTTTTTCAAAAAAAAAAAAAGTGAAAAAATACTCAAAAAAGAAATCCTATGACATGGAGTCCTTTTATGTGTATTATTTGATAGGAAAATGATAAACTTGAGTTTTGACAAAGTTTGCAAAAAACTTGTTCACAAAACGATCAATCATCTATAAACATGTATAAGTTTCGAGTCAAATGACCAAGGTATGATTATTCCGTGGTGGCATAGTTTGTGATAATGCCCATTTTGACACATAGCTGTATCTTGGTATGACAAACATGTTGCAGAACTGAGTTTTTCAAATTAGTTTTATAAATATCATTTTTTAAGTGTCAAAAATGACATTTTTTGTGAAGCAAGTACAAAAAATATGGTGCAAAATGGCACCCATCAAAATGTCACAAAGTAGACCATATTTATGAATAATCCACAAATATTAGGAATTTTCTCGATTTCTACCTAATTTTGCCTATTTAAATGACTTTATGTATTTTCGAAAGTAATTCAAATTTGAACTACAAGTGTGTGATAGTTTGCTCTGAAATTTTTTAAAAATAATTTTAAGTTACACAAGTAGTGGTTATATCACAGAACCGTCGATAGTTTTGAATAATTCGACCCCTTCATGAATAGACACGGCGGCCATTTTGACCGTTTTTCAAAAAAATAATAAAGAAAGTGAAAAAATACTCAAAAAAAGAAATCCTTTGACATGGAGTCCTTTTATGTGTATTAGTTGATAGAAAATGATAAACTTGAGTTTTGAAAGTTTGCAAAAAACTTCTTCACAAAAAGATCAATCATATAAACATGTATAAGTTTCGAGTCAAATGACCAAGGTATGATCATTCCGTGGCATAGTTTGTGATAATGTGCCCATATTTGACACATAGCTGTATCTTGTATGACAAACAATGTTGCAGAACTGAGTTTTTCAAATTAATTTTATAAAATATCATTTTTCATTTTTTATGTGTCAAAAATGACATTTTTTGTGAAGCAAGTACAAAAAATATGGTGCAAAATGGCACCATCCAAATTTGTCACAAAGTATACCATATTTATGGATAATCCACAAATATTAGAATTTCTCGGTTTCTACTATTTGCCTATTTAAACGACTTTATGTATTTTCGAAAATAATTCAAATTTGAACTACAAGTGTGTGATAGTTTGCTCTGAAAATTTTAAAAAATAATTTTAAGTTACACAAGTAGTGTTATATCACAAACTTTCGATAGTTTTGAATAATTCGACCCATTTCATGAATAGACACGGCGGCCATTTTGACCGTTTTTTCAAAAAAATAAAAGAAAGTGAAAAAATACTAAAAAAAGAAATCCTTTGGCTTGGAGTCCTTTTATGTGTATTATTTGATATAAAAATGATAAACTTGAGTTTTGACGAAGTTTTCAAAAAACTTCTTCACAAAAAGATCAATCATCTATAAACATGTATAAATTTCGAGTCAAATGACCTAGCTATGATCATTCCCGTGACATAGTTTGTTATAATGTGCCCATATTTGACATATAGCTGTATCTTAGTATGACAAACAATATTGCAGAACTGAGTTTTTCAAATTAGTTTTATAAATATCATTTTTCATTTTTTTTGTGTCCAAAATGACATTTTTTGTGAAGCAAGTACAAAAAATATGGTGCAAAATGACACCCATCCAAATTTGTCACAAAGTATATCATATTTTATGGATAATCCAGAAATATTAGGAATTGTCTCGTTTCTAACTAATTTCGCCTATTTAAACGACTTTATGCCTTTTTTCGAAAGTAATTCAAATTTGAACTACAAGTGTGTGATAGTTTGCTCTGAAATTTTACAAAAATAATTTTAGTTACAAAATTAGTGATTATATCACAAAACCGTCGATAGTTTTGAATAATTCGACCCTATCAATGAATAGACACGGTGGTCATTTTGACCGTTTTTTCAAAAAAATAAAAGAAAGTGAAAAATACTCAAAAAAGAAATCCTTTGGCATGGAGTCCTTTTATGTGTATTATTTGATATGAAAAATGGTAAACTTGAGATTTGACGAAGTTTTAAAAAACTTCTTCACAAAAAGATCAATCATCTATAAACATGTATAAGTTTCGAGTCAAATGACCTAGGTATGATCATTTCCGTGACATAGTTTGTTATAATGTGCCCATATTTGACACATAGCTGTATCTTAGAATGACAAACAATGTTGCAGAACTGAGTTTTTCAAATTAGTTTTATAAATATCATTTTTCATTTTTTAAGTGTCCAAAATGACTTTTTTGTGAAGCAAGTACAAAAAATATGGTGCAAAATGACACCCATCCAAATTTGTCACAAAGTAGACCATATTTTATGTATAAGCCAGAAATATTAGGAATTTTCTCGGTTTTTAACTAATTTCTCCTATTTAAACGACTTTATGTCTATTTCTCGAAAGTAATTCAAATTTGAACTACAAGTGTGTGATAATTTGCTCTGAAAATTTTACAAAAATATTTGTAAGATACACAATTAGTGATTATATCACAAAACTGTCCATAGTTCTTAGAAATTTGACCCCTTTAAATGAATAGTTGTGGTACCCATTTTGACCATTCTTAAAAAAAATCAAAAAAGGTGAAAAAAATACTCAAAAAATGAAATCCTTTGTCATGGAGTAGTTTTATAAGTACTAGTTGTTAGAAAAAAAATGATAAACTTGAGTTTTGACAAACTTTGCAAAAAAATCTTTCACAAAAAGGTGTATCATCTATAAACATGTATATGGACCAATGTTATGGCCAAATTCATGACATAGTTTGTACAAATGACCTCATATTGTGCACAAGTGTGTATCTTGGAATAAATAACAAGTTTGCCGAAGAGAGTTTTCATTTTATTTTCACAAAAAATAAGTTTTCATTTTCCGAGTGCCAAAACCAGGGTTTTCTGTGAAGCAACTAGCAAATATTTGTTCGACAATTGTACCACAATAATTATATAAAATATTACACCACATTTAATGTAAGGTTAACCAAATGGTTGCGCATAAAAATCTATCCATCCACCTCTTATCAAAAAGACAAGTCTCTGCCGATCTAGGTGGAACCGGGTCGAATTTGAACTAGAAGTGTTTCATAGTTTGCTCGTGAATTTTTACAAAAATAATTTTTGGGTACAAAAATATCTATTTCATCATAGATCCACCAAGAGTTTCGTAAGATTCAACTCCTACCAAATAATGGTCTTGTCCGCCATTTTGATCGCATTTTGGGATCGGCCTAAAACAAATAGATAAAAAAATGAAAATCCTTTGCATTCATCATGAAATGTTACCTAGTGTCTAGGGAAAATAAAAACCTTAGAATAATGCAGTTTGGCATTGCGTCATGAAATACTTCGATCTACTTTCATGTGTGCGTTTTTTGTTTTTTTAGGGGAATGTGTGCGTTATGTGCTAACTGCTGAAAAATAAATAGAAACGGGCATATTCATCTCTCACATAAGCCCAGCCCAGTCTGGCTTTCTTCCTCCCCTGTCCCATACCCCTTCGAGGCTTTGAACAGGAAACAGAAAAGGCATCCATGGCGTCGATCTGATCGACATAAAATAGAGGGGGTGGCTTGGGGCCTTGGGGGTACCCTGCTCCACATTGAGAGACCCGGGGCGACCGCCCCCGCTTGCCCCTACGGTGGGTCCGCCACTGCGCGATGGGCTCGTTCTCGTCCGCCGGCAACCGGACCGCGAACCCCGGCAACCCGCCGCCCCTGCTCACCAGAGACTCGTACTTGTACTCGTACTCAACTGTACTCGCGCCTGAATATGCTGGTGTTGTGTCAAGGATCTCTGTGATGAGGACGGCGAAGGGGGCCCTGGCGCCGGCGGCGGACATGAGGCGAAGGGCTTCCTGTGCAAAGGCGAGCAGCGCGGCGTCGACAAAGATGACCCTGGCCTCCGAGTGGCGCAGCAGTACGGCGGCCATGGCGGCGTCGAGGCGCCATGATACACTACAAAATTGTATATGCCGAGCATATCCTATGTGGTGCTCGGCATACGCCCCACACCGTCACACCTTCCGTCAACACTGTTCGTCGGGCGGCTCGAGGCAACTACGTATGCCGAGTGTATCCTATATGCCGAGCGTTACCTTCGGCCTACAGAGTATATATGCCGAGCGTTGCTATATGCCGAGCGCCGCGAATGGAATACGCTCGGCATATGAGCTGTTTGCCGAGCGTTTTCTCTTGCCGAGTGTTTCTTGTTTGCGCTCGGCTTAGGTGGGCATATGCCGAGCGTTCCGCTCGGCATAGCGAAGGCGCTCAGCACAGTTGCCGTTTCCTGTAGTGAGCACAATATCAATCTGGAGCTGCACAAAGAAAATGTGCCGCTGATCCCCGACCGAGAAACGGCTGGGGAAATTAAGAACAATGGAGCCAAGTTGCTCACTGGCCAACTAAAACGCTCGAGCACATGGCATCCATGATCCATGTACACGCGGTTCTTTAGGCATCATAGAGAATACACGAAAAGATTGTGAGGATTCACGACCAAGATTAACCCAAATTAAGCGGCTTTCGGGAGCGAACCAGGCCGGAAATGGATGCAGGAAGATAGGGGAAAGATCTGATTAATTTTGGTGATGGTGTCCAGATCACAAGCTTGGGGAGGTTGGGAGGCGTCTAAAGACGGTGACACATGCAAATTAATGATCGATGCATGCACCTTAAGGAGACGTAGATGGCGTGATGGGGCGGATCTTAACTATAGACTTGAGATCATCCTAAATGGAAATGGACCAAGTTTCATAGTATCTTGTTGTAAAGCAAATGTACACGCAAGTTTGTCGTTATGACCCTCATAGGTCATAAATACATCTATGGAAAGCTAAGCTTCCTCTCAAAGTAGAACTTTTGCCATGGATGATATCGCGCAATGCTATATCCACTGAAGATACTTTATCGGGAAAAAAAAATCCATGGAAGATAACATACACACAAAAACCCGGAGGTCGTGATGGAATGGATCATAGTGATAGACTTGATACTCCTAAATGGAAATTGGCGAAAATTGAAATTTTATTCAATTATCAATTAGTCAGTACGCTTGCATGTTTCAAGTTATGGCCTTTTTTTATTGAAATGGGGGATTCGATGCATATACCACTCTTTATGGCTTTATTTAAGTCCGGTACTGAATACACATCTATGGAAAGCTAAGCTTCCTCTCAAAGTAAAACTCTTGCTATGAATGATCTCGCACAATGCTTGGCCGCTAAAGATAACTTGAACAAAAAACTGAGTTGGTTGAGGAACATCCCTAAAATAATTGACCACTTTTGTATTGTCTAACCGGCAAATATGTGAGGCACAGTGTTAGCCTAGCTATTCAGACTGAGTGTAACTTTTCTATAATGACCTTTTGGCAAACTTTTAGCCACTAATGACTCTAGAATTTTTTTGACCTGGCCCCTTTCAAAAAAAACGCCATTCGCAATGGCCTAGGTAGACACGCTATTCATGTTGGCTTATTCGGTGCTACGAAATACAAAAACGGCTAATTCATTCGAAATTAGCCATTTCGTTGGCATTTTTTGCATTTTCAGAGCCTATGACATTCTCACCAGGCACAAAATACGCCATTTGTGTTGAGGTTTTTGGCATTTTCAGAGTCTCAGATACACCATTCGAGATGTCTTTTTTTTAATGATCAACAATTTTCGGGTAAGTTTGAGCTGTTAAAAACACCATCCTAAGTGGCGTTTTTTTGGAGGGTCCGGATCTGGTTAAAAGTTTTCTAGGTGCCATCAGTAACTAAAAGTTTGTCAAAGGGGCTTTTAGGACAAATTACACTGGGACGTATTGTGGGCCTAGCTGATTCAATATTTCTTGTGGGAGCTCAATTATCTGCAGGGGGTCAACATTCAAACTGTAGGTTTAGGTACAACATGTTGGGTAATGGACCTCACTGAGCAAATCTGCAGTGACCTCTCATTTATGAAATACTGCGCAAGCAGCAAGGCGAAACTGTCATGGTTTTGCTCATTCTGGGAGCTGATCGTCTCCAGCTTGAAGGCTGCGTGCAGAGGCAAGGTTTGGAAGACATGGACGCAGATGTTGATGCTCCAGCTGAGGTTGCACATGCCAACAACCTAACGACAGATGATGATACACCTACCTGACTGTGCGTGCAGCCTGGTGCTGCTCAAAGTTTGCCAGGCCTAAAATGGTTGTAAAAGAATTGACATTCAAACTATCTTGGTTTTAATATTCCAGAATCAAAATTACAATGTCCTGAAATGTACTTCTGTAGGTTTTTCTGGAGATTTCCACTTGGACTGTTCCTAAGTTCAGCAATGAACTAGGTACAAAAAACATGGAGAGGCCGAGATTAACCGAAACAAACTCTTCGATTTGCAAAATGATAAGAAGGTGACAGAAGACCAAACTAGCACTGAATCTGTCTGTGTGTATGAAAACCAAACTTCTAGGATGATAATGCACTGTCATCTACCCATTGCAAACCTACCAAGTACTCTGGGCGACACGTTGTTTATTAATTGAATGATTCCACAATAATACGGGCCCCGAAGTTTCATGCGGCATGATGGTTAGCCATGCTTTAGAAACCATAAATAGATCAGGAATGCAACACCTAGATAAGGATGTCCCAGGGACCCATAATATATGCCACTCGGGTCTTAATTGTTCAGTCAATCTGATGACTGCTCCGGAGAGATGTATACCCTACTGAGAGAACGACCTGCATTTTCGTACTAAATAAATGGATTTTTAGTTATCTCCGGTCTTATCTGCGCAGTCAATCCTGACAAGGACTCGGCGGCCATACCACTGGTGGTTTTGAAACTTCAAAAATGGAGAACAAAGATCCTGGATTACCCCACGTCCCTGGCAATTTCAGTACTGGAGTAGATAATGTGGCCTAGACATGGAAGCATAAATGCCCGTATTGACGCCCTGATTTTGACAGTAAATCTCCGAGCTGACTGGTCAGTTCCGAGAGCTGCAAGCTATAGAACAGGGTGCACATGTTTTCAGTGGTCTGGAAGAAGAAAACGCATGGTTTCATCTCCTACCCCAGTAGCCATTCAGACGAACTGCCCCTTCGCCAATCGCCAGCAGTACAGATGCCGATCGATCGCCCGAGGAAGATACACAGTATGATAGTATCAGGAAAAACGATGGATCTCGTCAAGAAGAAAAACGATGGATGTGCTTTGACGCAGTTAAGCCCCGGCACATTGTCAGCGAAACTAAAGCCTAGCTCCATACATGCACGGACAAGAAAGTACTACAGTACCTATCATCGCAACTCGTAAGATTCGTGAAAGAAAATTAAGGTGTACCACGCGAAGGACGTCGCTTGCGTTCCATGAAAGATGGAGCATGGCTCCATGTAGGGGCCCGTCACTAGCATGAATCCTGATGGGCGAGTTCGCGGAGGGCCGGCCGCCCCGCACCCGTATGCACGTGGTTTGGCGCTCCTGCATTCTTACAGGTGACATGCAGAAATTATGTCATTTTTTAATTTCTCAGTGATCCCTCCCCGTCATTTCATTACGGAGTACAAGGAAATAAACAACGTTCCAGTGGAGCATGCCCAAAAACCACTAAAAAAGACATAGGAGTAGCATACTACCCACTAGCGATCGCAACACCACTGAAGCTATGCCAAAAGCTACATCCCTCCAAAAACTTGATCTTCTTTTAATAATTTAGGTGTGTGCATTCTCGATATCTCATGTGCTCGTGATACTGAGTTATTGCAGAGTTTGAATATCGGTATATTTTCTTGACATTAAAATATTATATTGTTTATCGAAAAGGACTTCTCGAGAGATCTCCTCCAAAGCCAAGTGGGCCACTTCAACAAGAGTTAGCCTTCTCTCGGTAAGAATTAGTGATCCTGCTCCTTTCAGACGCTCCTTATAGTGCAGTAAGATTTCCGCTATGTCTACACTTTTGATGCTTCTTGGAATGACTCGATGATGTATCCTAGTTGTGTGGACGACAGAGTGTGAGGTCACTGGTTGCGCTCCTAAGGGCGTGGTTGTATGTACATGAATACAATGGAACTGATCAGGCCACCCACACATCTTAAGCATGTACTCACTCCGTTCGGATTTAATTGACACACACTTTGTTACACACGGATGTATACACCTAACATGTATAGATACATTCATATTTAGACAAAAGCAAGTCAATTAATTTGGAACGGAGTGAGTATATCATATCGTCAAGACTGCGCGAAGAGCCAAACAAAGAGCTTGCACTTGTCTTAGCATACACTTACCTGACCTTCGTTATCAAGAACTTGGATGTGAACCATGGAACTGATCCGCGTAGGTCAAGGTAAAGGAGGTGTCTTTCGGAGACCAGAGAAAGATGATGGAGTCGGGATCCCTTAAGCATGCTTGCAGGGAAATGGTTATGTCATTGACATGTGACGCCCGCTTGCTGGGATTTACATGGCGAGCATGTCCGGCATCCTGAGACGGTCCCAAAAGTTGGGAACGTATAAGAATATCAGAGAGTAATTTGAGTGATTTACCAATGGAGAACGCCACTTGGATTATTTCCGCGTCTAGAGTCTAGCCCCACATTGAACACGGACAGTAGAGGGTGCATGCCTGAGATGTTGTTAGAGCATCTCCATCAACACTGGACACCCACCAAATAATCAAAAGTCTCAATTGGGGCCGAAGAGAAAAATCGGCCATAGGGAACCTCATGTGTCCGGGTCGACACAAAAAAAATTCCGGCCCAATGGTATTTGAACTCAGCTGGAGAGGAAACCCATAGGTCGATACATCATCACCGTGACATGGCCTCACACCCAGGGCGCGAAGAGGAGGCAATTTTAACGAATTTGACCCTTTTTTAAAATCATTTCACAAAATGGATCCAAATTCAAATCATTTCACGATTTAACCCTTTCTCACGGCGCCCGCCCCCAGGGCGCCGTGCTCAGCTGTACAACGCCCCGGTCCAAGGCGTCGTCGACCGTGCCACATCAGATTAGCCGGGACCCAACTTTATAGAATGGCGCCCCAAACCAGGGTGTCGTAACTACTACCACGACGCCTTTAGCCAAGGCGCCTTTTTTTTTTCTATGCAAATTTGGGTAACAGAAAAAAGAACAAAATATGCCCAGGTACACACTAAGTACTCCTATCGAGCTCTAGCCCAGTGGTTTGTGGTGTGCTTCTTTTTTTTTCAACGGGCTTTAAGATTAACCATGCACATCAATATCGCTGGCTAAAAGAGTAGCAATACAATTGAGAGCATCAGCATCCCAGTACAAGTCCAGAGACTCGGAAATTGTGCAGCTTTGCAAGCTCATGGGCGACATTGTTACAAGCGCGCCGGCTGAAAGAAAACTGAAAAGAATCGAAGTTCAGAATACAAAGGCTTCTAGCTTCTTTCACCAGCACACCGATTTCAGACTTGTCGTAATCACTGCTAGTAAGCGCAAGCACCAGGTTGGAAGCGTCAGACTCGAAAATGACTCGATTTGCTCCAATCCTGTCAGCTCCCTCGATCGCAGCCAGACAAGCCACACTTTCAGAATGCAAAGGATCCCTCAAGTGAACCGAGTTACCCGCTCCAGCAGCAATAAAATTGCCTGCCTGATCTCGGATAACATAGCCCCATCCTCCCAGCCCCGACTTCGCATCGAAGGCACCATCGAAGTTGATCTTCACATAGTTGTCAGGAGGTTTTGTCCACTGATGAATGTCCGGAGGTTTTGCAGGTTTATCAGGCTTTCTGAAGCAGGAGAAATCCGCCAGCAGCTTCTCCACACGATGGCTCACTTCTTGAGGACTAGAACATCCATCACCAGCATTAGCTTTGTTCCTAACATTCCACCACTCCCACATGAGGGTAACAGCTTTGGTCTGGGTCTCAACCGGAGAGCTCCAAAGCTTCAGTAAGAGGTTCTTGGCTGAATCACAAAGAGAAAGAGACTCGCGCAGCTCGTCCAGCCCAACCTGCTCCAACATTCTCTGACTTTTTTGCATTTGAGAAAGACATGACCACCATCTTCATTAAATCTATTGCAAACTGGGCATCTAGTATCCAACTCAACCCCAAGCTTATGGATTTTCATGCGGTTTGCAAGGCTATTATGAGCCAGCCTCCAAACAAACATCTTCACCTTAGAAGTAACTTTCAATTGCCAGATAAGATTCCAGTCAAAAGTAGAAGAGGGCCCATCCGCGGAAGAATTGGAGCTGGAAGCTTCCAAACCCGACCTCCTATCTCTCAGCATCACCCCCACTTTGTAGGCAGACTTGACAGAAAAAAGTCCCCTAGTATCGAAATGCCAAGCAAGGTTGTCCTCCATTCCATCACAAATG
This sequence comes from Poa pratensis, assembly GCA_947311845.1. NCBI lineage: Eukaryota > Viridiplantae > Streptophyta > Magnoliopsida > Poales > Poaceae > Poa > Poa pratensis. The sequence goes on along the minus strand of CAMZMU010000128.1, from coordinate 69,530,884 downwards.
CTAATGGAGAGAATGGCCTTAGCATCTTCAGGTTGAAAATGATTCCTAACCATATCAGAATCCCAACCACCAGTCAAAGGATCCAGCAGATCAGCCACCAGAGTGGCAGGGCAATTTCCTTGCAGAGACCTGGGTCTCCGAGTGTCGCCAGCCGGGAGCCAAGGATCATCCCAGATCTTGATATTTGAGCCGTCCCCAACACGCCAGATGAGACCCTCCTTAAGAAGGGCCAAACCTTTAAGAATACTGCGCCAGGTGTAAGATATGCCCGGCAAGGCCACCGCTTCCAAAATGTTGCCATTGGGGAAATACCTCGCCCTAAGAACCTTGCCGCAGAGGGAATCAGGATCTTGCAGCAGTCTCCAGCCTTGACGAGCAAGCATAGCGAGGTTGAAAATATGGAGATCCCTAAAACCGAGCCCACCCTCAACTTTCGGCTTGGAGAGACATTGCCAGCTTAACCAGTGATGACGATCTTCCTCCTGGTTATTCCACCAATATTTGCAGACCATAGAACTGATATCATCACAAAAGGATTTTGTAATATCAAAACAAGACATGGCATAAAGGGGAATGGCCTGAGCAACTGCCTTAATGAGAATTTCTTTTCCAGCTCTAGATAAAAATTTCTCCTTCCAGCCCTGAATTTTCTTCCAAATTCTTTCCTTCAGATAACCAAAAGCCTTGGTTTTTGATCTACCAAGGTTAATCGGCAAGCCCAAATAGCGATCAGTGAAAGCTTCATCTTGAATATGAAGTATGGACATAAATTTCCTCTTGGCCACCTTTGAAGTACCTTTGCTGAACAAATAGCAGACTTTTCTTTATTAACCATTTGCCCCGAGGCATCCTCGTACAGAGCAAGTATATCAAGAAGCTTCCTAGCACTGGATTCATTTGCCTTGAGAAAAATCAGAGAGTCATCCGCAAAAAATAGATGGTTGATGCGAGGAGCCGAAAGGCAAACCTGAACCCCTTGCAAAGAACCTTCCTCCTCAGCTTTCCGGAACAGCGCCGAGAGCCCCTCAGCACAGAGAATAAACAGGTAAGGGGAGAGAGGGCAGCCCTGACGAAGGCCACGCTGAGGAACAATCACCTCAGTGAGAGAGTTGTTCACTTTCACTCTATAAGTAACTGAGGAGACGCAGTTCATAATCAACTGCACAAAACTCGAGTTGAAACCCATCTTGAGCATTAAGTTCTTCAGGAAAGACCATTCAACACGATCGAAAGCCTTACTCATATCAAGTTTGACAGCTGCCAGACCATCTCTGCCACCTTTTCGCTGATGCATGAAATGGGTGGTCTCATAAGCAATTAGAATGTTAGTGATCAATCTTCCAGCAACGAAGGCACTTTGATTCTGTGAAATAATATCATCAAGAACCACTTTCAGACGGCAAGCAACCACCTTCGAGACAATTTTGAAAACCGAGTTGCAGAGACTAATAGGCCTGAGATCTTTAAGCCGGTCCGGATTTTTAACCTTTGGAATCAAGACAATAACAGTCTCATTCCAACCGGCAGGAATAGGACCACCATTGAGCACCTGCAGCACTTCTTGCTGAACTTTCTCCCCAACAAGGAGCCAAAAAGCTTGAAAAAATAGCCGGCATTCCGTCAGGCCCAGGAGCTTTAAGATCTCCCATAGAATTCAGTGCCAGTTTAATTTCTTCAGCAGTAAAGGGTTTTCCCAAGAAAGAGACCATATCCGGGTAACCACACTGGGAACAGCCGAGAGAAGCTCATCCTCTCTAGTACCAGCGCTGGAAGTGAAAAGGTCCTTGTAGAAATTGGAGATGAAAGAGCTCAGCTGCTCTTCACCTTGCACCACAGCGCCGTCATCAGATTTCAGAGCAGACAAAGAGTTCACTCTCCTTCTCTCAGAGGCGCAGGCATGGAAAAAGCTGGTGTTTCTGTCCCCATCCTTCAACCAATGGGCCTTTGCTCTTTGTTTCTAGTAATGTTCTTTTGATCTTGAAGTCGATCAAGTTTGTATCTCAGCATGTGTTCAAGATCAACCTGCTCCTGGGAACTCACCTAGAACCTCCTTGCTCCAGGTATGCAATTCAGCCCCAACTTTTTTAATGGCTTCTGCTACCTCCACATTGCCCGAAAGCATGGCAAGGTGCCACGCATTATGGACAATCTCGTCGCATTGATCTTCCTCTAACCATCTCGCCTCAAACTCGGGCTGACATTTCACCCCAGAAAAACTGTGGCTGCGACATTCAGGCTCCATGATCACAATAACAGGACGATGATCAGAGTGCCTCGGGTCCCCGTTGATTGCCTTATAGGCAGGAAAATGAGAACGCCAAGCCAAATTGGCAACAGCCCTATCAAGACGCTCCTTGATATAAGTATCCGCACGGTGGCTGTGATTCCGCCACGTGTAGGGGTCTCCCACAAAACCCAAATCTTCCAACTCGCAGAAATCCAGAGCACCTCTGAACTTGTCCATGCAAGCCTGACTTTTCGCCTTGCCCCCTTGCTTCTCACTCGCAAAAAGGACCTCATTGAAGTCTCCAAAGCACATCCAAGGCAGGCTAGAACGCCCGTGGAGAATGCGAAGCAACTTCCAAGTTTTTTCTTTCTCACTCGAACTCGGCTCGCCGTAGATGCCCGTGAGCCTCCAAACGAAACCATCATCCCCAGTGACGTCAGCGTCAATGTGATAACGCGACATCCCAGGATGAACAACTAAATTAACATCTTTTTCTAGAAGAGGGCAAGACCTCCACTGCGACCAACACAGTCTTTCATCACCATGTTGGGCATTCCCAACTTCACCTTTAAACGATTCAGTCCTTCCCTGTCTAGCTTTGTTTCGAACAGGAAAAGAATGTCAGGATCCTCCGCCTTCTGAAGCTCCAGAAGACTGTCAACTGCCGGGGTATTCCCAAGTGCCTGGCAGTTCTGAGCGATAGCCTTCATTGCTTACTGTAGGGCTGGAAGCGCAGCCCCGCGTCAATGTTGGTAGACTTCTGATCATTCTTGTGTTTCTTTGTATGCTCCGAAACCGAAGAGAAATCCAAAGGACCAGGCTCAAAAACAGTGTTTGCTCCCTTCCCGGACACCACTAGGGCAATGTCAGAACCAGGGACGATTGCCCCATCCACATTTGTGGCAGCCGCCTTTGGAGCCAAAACAGTTTCAGGTTTCCTCTTGCGATCTGCCTTGGGATCAGTGTTGGACCAACAGAGAAGAGATTCTTCGCGATTTCTGAGACTTTGGACCTCGCCGGGGTAGGAGCCTTAGCCTTGGGAGGGGGAGAAGAGGCTTCGTGCTCGACAGGGACTGCCACAATATCATCACCTGGTTACTCAGGGGTCCTGCTAAAAGTCGAGGTCGCGAAAGAGTTCCTGCGCCCGCTCCCCTTATCCCCGGAGTCGCTATGCCAAGAAGCAAAAGCGGCCGCCTGCCCAAAGGTCTGGAGTTTTCTCCTGCGCAAATCCGGCGCTCGCAAATTCCTATCGAAAGGAAGTTTCCCAGCAGCATCCCTATCTGCTGGCTCTTTGCATTCAAGATCACCATGCCCGAGAAGGCCACAACTGTGGCAAAAGAAAGGCAGCTTCTCATATTGCAGATCAAAACAAAGATCAACAGAGCCTCTTCTGACAGTGACCCAACAACGCAGTGGTTGATCAATTGGAATAGCAACCCTGGCTCGCAGAAAGGAACCTGAGGCATCCCCAGCATCATCAACATCAACCTTGCACTGCTTGTCAATCAGACTCGCAATCTTCATACCCTTCTTGTCATTTATCCACTCGAAGGGTAAGTTCAGAATTCTAACCCAGATATGCATTACATCAAACTGAATATCAGAAGGTCGTAGGCGAGGATCAAAATCTTGAAGAACAACCGCATGTCTGCCCACCATCCACGGAGCTCCCTCCCGAGCCCTGTCTCTATCAGCTAGATTTGCAAAGTCAGCAACAAAGACATTCTCATAGACTGTCCTGATCTTGAGCCCCTAGGATTGCCCGAGGCCGACCGCATTGCTGCCTTAATCGATTGGGAGTGTATTATAGAAGGAGAAAGCACCTTCCCAAAAAGCGACCATTTTGGCGGCACCGCCGGTTGGTCATCTTCATCGTCGCTCATCTCCACGACCTCAGTAACATCAGCTAGCAGGTTGAGGCGCCCCAACATGGAGTCCACGCCTTCCTCACTCTCAGCCAAAGCTCCGGCCGAGCCGCCAACTTTGCCGGATTTCTGCGTCTACAACTCCAACCACAGATCGCTCCGTAAGCAGAGAGGGATAAAGGGTACCACGACCGGTCAGAACCCGAGGGGTAAAAAGCTGCAACTCGCCGGAGAGGCAAGGCAAAGGGGATCCCAATCTGAGCTCCGGGGAGGACACCGCAGGGGAAGGGGCGAGCTTGCAGATCAGAAGTCCAAAGGCATGTATGGGGCAGCCGCACACATGAGCGGAGCGGCCGGAGGCTGGTGGATGGGAGGGGCCGTCGTCTCACGCGGGAGGGCGGCGGCTGCAGCTATCGCCGCCATGGTCGCATTGCAGACTCCGCCACACTGTCTTGCTCGGTACTACATGAAAGAGAAAGGCAAAGGCGAGGTTTGTGATGTGCTTCTTGGTTGTGAGGTCGCGAGTTCGATTCCTTGTCCTGCATTAAAAAAAATTCCCAATTTTTTTCTTGTTTTTTGTTTACGCGAGTAGTCTTGGTGTGCTTCACTCAACCAACGTATACACATCAAAACAAAAAAATTATTGCTTTCTCTTCTTAAAATAAGTAAGTAGGCAACGTTGCAAATTCTGCAATATGTTATACAAAACATAAAATTAATTTTTCTTGTTGCTTTTGTTTTTCACATAAGTAAACAACGTTGCAAATTCTTATATATATATAAGCAAATGCAATGACGTGAAATGTATGTATGTAACAATTAAAAGCAAAGTATATATATTGTGCGTGCGATTATATACAAGAATTTGCAACCTTGCCTACTTATGTGAAAAAAAAGCAACAAATAAATTAATTTTATGTTTTGTATAACATCTTGTATATGTTGGTAGAGTAAAAAGAAAAAAACAACAAAAAAATCTTTGTATATAAGCACACGCAGCGATGTGAAATGTGTGTATGTAACAAATAAAAGCAAAGTATATATACATACAAGAATTTGCAATGTTGCATACTTATGTGAAAAACACAAAACAACGAAAACATAATTTTATGTTTTGTATAATATAATGTATACGTTGGTTGAGTAAAAAAATCATTAAAAATGGTTAATTTTATGTTTTGTATAACATCTTGTATATGTTGGTAGAGTAAAAACAAAAAAAATGTTTGAATATAAGCACACGCAACGACGTGAAGTGTGTGTATGTAACAAATAAAAGCAAAGTATATATACATACAAGAATTGGCAACATTGCCTACTTATGTGAAAAAACAAAAACCAACGAAAAAAATTAATTTTATGTTTTATATAACAGACTGTATACGTTGGTTGAGTGAATAAACAAAAAACAACAAAAAAATCGTTAAAAAATTAATGCAGGACACGGAGTCGAACTCGTGACCTCACAACCAAGCAGCAAACCAGAAACCACTGGGATAGAGCAAGGTACGTGTGCTCAGCATGCACCTGGGACTTTTTTGTTCTGTTTCGCTGTTACCCAAATTTGCATAAGAAAAAAAAAGCACGGCGTCTTGGCTGAATGCGCCGTGGTAGTAGGCACGACGCCCTGGTCCGGGGCGCCAACAGCGAGTCCAGGAATGAATTGGAGGGAGAGCTCAAAGTTAACAATGATTAAATTAAATATTGTTTCTAAAGAAAAATAGTCATCATTTAAGACTAATTCTATTCAGCTCAATGGCAGCATACACCAATTATTACGAAGTCATGTATTAAATCAGATCATAGTTCTAAATAGCCCGCTATAGCCTTTTGAGCATGTTGCCGTTAAATGAATTATATACAATTTCCTGCTATAAGCCCAATTAACTCCATATAGGTCACTATAACCGCATTTTGAGGTTACCGCTATTTGTTATAACCCGCTATTTAAATCTGCCCTCGCCGGCGGCCTGCTAGGGTTGGCGACTTGGTGTGTGGAGCTGAATACCCATAAATTTTGCCTAAGTTTTCAGTACTCTCTCCGTCCTAATTTATAGGGCATAATTTGTAAATATCTTTGACCAATGTGGTAGCTAATTGGGCTAAAAACTTGCATGCATTGGTGGGAGAGGCAACTAGCCAATTATTGTGAGAAAATTAAATACAATTGTGCCTAAGAGGTGAAGAGTTTTGAGATAAATTGTTTTTGAGATTATGCCGTACAAACTAAGACGGAAGGGAGTACCATTAATTCTACACTGATTTCTATAAAAAGTGCATGCAAGCACTTGTTGGTGCGGTTGGTTCGAAAAAGTGCATCGAATCAGTTGATCATGGGATCGAGTTTTACTACGCTCACTAGTTTTAACATTGCTTTTGTGTACCGTATTTTTTATTTTGAATACCCACTGGCAGCGGCCGTCCGTCCGGAGTGCAATGGTTGCTGCTCTGCTTCCGGCTCGAGCGAGGGAAGTTTCCGAGCGATCGAGTCGATGCGTATGTTTTTTTTTTTTTTTTTTGAGTATAACGGCCGCCACTTTATTGATTACTTAAGAATGCTGGAATATAAAAAAAAAGAAGTCTGGGGATTCAGCTAGCCAAACGTGGCGACCAAAGTCACGATACGCTGATGACCTAGCAAGGCCATGAGCTTCCATATTCGATGTCCTTCGCTCGTGAACGTACTCGACCGAAGCGAAGTCCGCTTTCCGCATCTTAATCTCATGCAGGATTGCACTGAATCTGCCTTTGTAATTACCGTCCATGCACTTGATTACCTCCAGGCAATCTGATGCCACCCGGATCCTTGACGATTGTAAATCCATGGCGAGAGCTAAAGCCTCTCGGCAAGCAAGAGCCTCTAGCACTGCCGGGTCAGAAATCCCCTGAATAACGACTGTTGATGCTCCCAGAAATTGGCCTGCATCCGAGCGACAAACAGCTGCAACCGTGCCGGCACTGCCTTGCTTTCTACTCCCTCCGTTCCAATTTAAATGACTTCTACTTGTCAACATGTAGATGTACCTAGACATATTACAAGTATAAATACATCCACATTTTGACAAAGTGAAATCATTTAATTTGGAACGGAGGGAGTAACAGCCGCATCCACATTGATTTTTGCGACGCCTGACGGCGGAGCTATCCATCGAGGTTCAGCTGATCGTTCTTGGGGTTGAAGAACAGGAACCACCCGAGCTTGAGAAATCCCCAAATCTCGGATCATTGCTTCCAGGAAGGCATGAGTTGAGAGAGGACTCTGAAACTGACCTTCATGTATGGCCTTTCGTCGAGCAGACCAAATCGCCCATGTCGTCACCAAGCACAGCGTGAGTTCATCATGGTTTAGCGATCTCATCAGTGTAAACAGCCACTGCTTAGCATTAGTCTCGGCTATGTTGATAATATGCTCTGTGACTGATTCCGGGGCTAGCGCCCAAACACTCGCACTCATGTTGCACTCGAGTAAAGAGTGGCGCCAGGAATCTGGCATCCCGCAAATTGAACATGCAGTATCTGGGGCCATATGGCGATGGAACCGAACGTCTCCCGTAGGAATCGAGTGCTTCGCGATGCGCCATAGGAACATTCTTATTTTGGAGGGCACTTGGATCTTCCACAACATCGTCCAATCCTTCTCCTCCCTCCTATGATCCGATCCAGACGCTGTACCTTCCAGCCAGGCTTCTCGCCGCTGCTTTGTGTTAATTAGCATGCGATAAGCGGAACGGACCGTAAATATTCCGGTCCGCTCAAAATTCCATGCCCAAAAATCATTGAATCTTGTTGTACCAATTGGGATGGTCTGAATAACCTCTATATCCATAGGAATAAAGTACTCACGCAGCCTCTGTATATTCCATGTAGCCGTGGTTTCGTCAATAAAATCTGAAACAGCTACAGGCGGGTCTTGCTTGATGCATGCAATAGGCCGCATGGCAAACTCTCTCGGGAGCCAATTGTCGTTCCACGCATGAGTGTGTTCTCCCGATCCGATTCTCTTGATTAGGCCCTGCCTAAGTATCTCCTTTCCCTCCACGATGGATCTCCATACTTGAGATGCATGGGACCCCACCTCAGCTTCCAGGAAATCACGGCTAGGGAAGTATACGGCCTTCAAAATTCTTGCACTCAGGGTATCCGGATTTTGAAGAATCCTCCAAGCTTGGCGAGCTAGAAGAGCGAGGTTGAACAACTCTATATCTCGGAAACCTAGTCCACCTGCATATTTGGGCTTGGTCATCTCCTCCCAAGAAACCCAACATGTCTTTCTTTTTCCATCACGACAGCCCCACCAGAAATTTCTCACCAGACTCGTGATGTGCTCACATAATCCTCTTGGCAATTTAAAGCATGACATAGAATAGATAGGAATTGCTTGTGCCACTGCCTTGATCAAAATCTCCTTTCCCCCGAAAGATAGAAAATTTTCTAGCCATCCTTGCACATGCTTCCATACCTGATCCTTGAGATATTTAAATGCACCATTTACCGGGCGCCCAACATCAGAAGGCATGCCTAAGTATTTGTCGCTTAGGGTCTCATTTGGTACGTTCAACCGATCCTTCATAGCTTCCCTCAAAGCCTCAAGGCAACCTTTACTGAAGTAAATTGATGACTTGTCAAGGTTTATCCGCTGACCCGACACTTGACAATAGGTCTCAAGAACATCTGAGACTTCTCCCGCACCGTCCACACTCGCTTTCACAAACAGCAGGCTGTCATCCGCAAAAAGTAAGTGGTTAACCGCCGGAGCGGAGCTCGCCACCTTTAGACCTTGTAAGCTCGATGAAGGTTGAACACTCCTTGATTTCAAAAGGCACGAAAGACCCTCTGCTGCTAGCAAAAACAAATATGGAGATATGGGATCCCCTTGGCGGATACCCCTTGATGGTTTGAAAGTTTCAGTTGGGTACCATTGAACAAGACCGAGAAGGTAACCGAAGATACCATTCTCATGATAAGACCTACCTAGCTTTGCGTAAATCCTAGCTTGAGTAGTATAGCCTCCAAATACGACCACTCGACCCGGTCGTACGCTTTCCTCATATCGAGCTTGAGTGCACAATGTCTGTGTTTCTTAGCCTTGTTTCTCTTCATAAAATGTAAGCACTCAAACGCAGCAATGATGTTATCCGTTATCAGGCGTCCTGGAACAAAGGTGGATTGTTCCTGCGAGATAATTTCTGGCAATATCTTTTTCAAGCGATTAGCAAGCACCTTCGATGCAATCTTATAAATAACGTTGCAAAGACTAATAGGGCGAAACTGACCAAGTTCTGTTGGACTTGCTACCTTTGGTATTAACACTATAAAAGTGTCATTTATAGACTCCGGATCATCATCTCCCCAAAGAATATGGAGGACCGCTGATGTCACCTCCTTCCCACACATTCCCCAGTGCCGCTGAAAAAATGTGCTGGGTACCCATCCGGGCCAGGTGCCTTCGTTGGGAACATCTGGAAAAGGCTAGCCTTCACCTCTTCCTCTGTGTAAGGCTCTAACAGATCCGAATTCATTTGGCTCGTCACCTTTTTTGGCACAGTTGACAGCACATCATCCATGCTCGTTGTTCCCTCTGACTAGGGGCTAGTGCGTGCGAGCCTGATGGTGAGAGTTGTGTGAGCTGGGCCACTAGGGGCCGAGTGCACGAGTCAACGGGCTGAGGTATCAGTAGTAGTAAAAAATTAATTTGATATTTTGGAGGGTAGGCTTAAGCCTGTTAAAGCCTGGCTAGTGGACTCGCCTTTGGGGGCGCCATGCTATAAAGTTGGCTCCCGGCTAATCTGACGTGGCACGGTCGATGACGCCTTGGACCGGGGTGTTGTACAGCTGAGTACGGCGTTCCGGGGACGGGCGCCGTGAGAAAGGATTAGATCGTGAAATGATTTGAATTTGGATTCATTTTGTGAACTAATTTTCAAATTCGTCAAAATTGTCAGAAGAGGAATGGCAGACTGCGTCTTCGACAGTGGGCACAGTACGGAATCCCCATCGTCCATTGACAAAGTGCCACGACCCGCGCGAGCGCGAGTCCTCTCCCAGCAGATGCCACGCGTGCAACCCCACACGGCCGTGAGACCGACGAGAGTGCCGACGCGTGTGCCGCGCGCCACGCCGCTGCCACACCACGTTCGCAATTCCAGAGTGCCGGTAACATCGGGAAATTACATTCCGCGTGACCCCGTCCGTCGGGGCCGTCGTTTTCGCGGAAACCCGGCGCGGCGTTGCGGAGCTAGTCTGCCGCCCGCGCTTCCTCGCCACCTATATAAGCTCGCCGCCCAGCGAAGCCAAGATAGATAGAGTACTGAAAGTTCGTCCATACCATTGTTCCCAAGGACGTACCGACGCGACATGGTGACCACGATAGAGGACGTGCACGCCGACGTGCTGGCCTGCGCTCTGCGGCGCCTGGACGGGCGGTCGCTGGCCGCGGCGAGCTGCGCCACGGCGGGGCTCCGCGCGCTCGCCGCGGACCCGGACACGTGGCGCGCGCTCTGCCTCGCCGAGTGGCCGTCCCTCGCGCTCGCGTCCCAGCAGCACCACGGGCTCCTCTCGTCGGTCATCCCGCCGCGCCGCCTCTTCGCCGACGCGTCCCCTTTCCCGTGCCAGGACGCCGCCGCCGGGGACCTCCAGCTCCCCGGGAACCTCTTCTCCGCGGTGGACGTGTACTACAGGGGCGCGCCCCTGCTGTCCCGCGTGGTCGAGACGCCGGCGTGCTCCACGCCGTGGTTCCTCGGCGGGCCGTTCCGGGTCGAGGCCGTGGACTGCAAGAAGCCGGCGCCCGTGGCGACGGCCTTCTCCCCCGCGGAGCTGGAGCTCAGCTGGCTGGTCGTGGACCCCGCCCGCGGCCGGGCGGTGAACGTGTCGAGCAGGCGGGCGGTGGCCGTGGGCCGGCACTGGTACACCGGCGAGATGCTGGTGCGGTTCGCCGTGGTGCTGGGCGGGTGCAACTTCGAGACCACCGTGGCCTGCTCCGAGGAGGCCGGGCACGTCAGCGAGATCAATCTCGTCGTGGAGAACGCCGACGGCGCGGCGGTGAGCGGCGAGGGTGCCCTCCGGCTTCTTGTCGCGGCAATGGACGGGGAGAGGAGGGGAGGCGAGGGAGAGCGGGAGGAGGTGAAGGCCAGGTATGAGGCGTTCATCAAGAGCAAGAAGGGGCGGAAGCAGAGCAAGGCGCGACGCGAGGCGCTCGTTGACCTGTGCTGCTCCGCCGCCAGCGCCGTCGCCGTGCTCGCCTTCATTGCCACCGTCGTGCTCCGGTGATCGGCGACTGGCCGGCACATCATGAAGGGAAATAACTGTTTTCTCTGTAAGAGAAATAGTACTTGTGGAATTTCTGCGGTCCAAAAAAGACAGCATCAAGTAGGAACTATCGTATATTTACATCTTCGATCATGATGTCTAGTGTGTCATTCAAATGACAAACTTTTCCTCCTAATGTCAAGCAACGTGCCATTTAAATGACATGGTTCTCCTAAAAGAAGAAAGGGTGAAATGACACAGAAATGGGGGGGAATAAATGCCGCTGCGTGCTTTGGCAATTTGGCAGCCACAGGCCCGTTCGATCAGAGGCGACTGCTCCCCCATCTTCAGTTAAATGAAGTTTAGAGAAGTACTCCCTCCGTTCTAAAATACTTGTCTTTCATTTGTTCAAATTCAGATGTAACTAGACATGTTTTTGTGTATAGGTACATCTAAATTTGGACAAATAGAAGACAAGTATTTTAGAACGGAGGGAGTACATATGAGCAGCAAGGCACTGGCTCCCTACAGGGCAGCCATGGGAAAAACATTGTTCCAGCACAGTTTCATCGACATATGCAGCTGGTATATATGTGCGATCTATCCATAACAGTAACAGTAACATCATTAGACATTTCAAGCAACATGATTATATCAGCACCCTGTTGCTGACAACGAGGTAAAAGAACATGTAGTTGATGCTAGATGAGTACGTTTTTTTTTGGATATATGTTCTTGCAGAACATAAAATTCAGCATAATATTACACAACAGTAACAGTAACATCATTAGACATTTCAAGCAACATGATTATATCAGTACCCTGTTGCTGACAACGAGGTAAAAGAACATGTAGTTGATGCCAGATGAGTACGTTTTTTTGGATATATGATGTTCTTGCAGAACATAAAATTCAGCATAATATTACACATCAGGCTTTCTCTAAGAGCATCGCAATCTACTTTAATTTATATTTTGCAACTGACAAACCTAATAGTACTACTGCCAGTATATACTAGCAGATAAACTAGAAGTATGAACACATCACGCATTTATCAGCTGTCATCAATTGGCTTTGCTGGGCCTCTCGCTATTGGAACTACCCCTACAGCACGATCCTGTTTGGTCTTTGCAATGTCGACATATATAACTCGCCCATTCAGCACCTGTTACAAGATTCTCGGTGCCTGGTCAAAATCTTGCCTTACCTCTTCACCACTATAATTAAATAAGCAGAGTTGCTGCTAGTTCATCAAAAGAAGAAAACTTGCCTTGCCGTTCATGTCCTCCCGTGCTTTATTGGCTTCTTCCTCGGAGGCGAATTTTACAAAGCCGAATCCTTTTGATCGGCTGGTCATCTTATCGGTGACAATGGTTGCTGAGCTCGAATAAGAACGGGTTGCAACTTAGGTCGTGATAACGCGCAAAACAACTACTAATGGAAGGTAGTTGTGCCAAGTGGTGAGGACAGACCTTCCAATACTTGTCCATAGCGCGCGAAAGCTTCCGCTAGGCTGTCTTCCGTTGCAAATTGTGATAAGCCTGTAAGAGGACCAAAAACTAAGACAAAGCCAAAATCTGGCAGAGGCGGTTCCTAATTGCATATCACAACCGTATCCAACTGGTGCCAATGATTCTCAAATGTGTAGGTATTATTCTATTATTTCTTCTACCCAGCAATAAAATTCAGCTTGGGCAGAATAACGGCACATATTAGTAAAGCCGGGAGTACTTGCAAGAACAACAACAAAATCAACTGAGAATTAGTATGAGTAACCCAATCATCATTAATTGTAAACCATCAGGAGTTAACAAAATATGAATCAAACAGATTGCGCTCAGACTGCAAAGGATTTGAACCATTAGTCAAACACTAACTGCAAATAAAAACAAGCAGCTCCACTGGTATTTCGTCGAACACTTGCTATGCACTCGCCCACGGCAGCATTTCCTCTCATGACTGCACGCGGGCCGGAGAGCAGAGAGCGAGCAAAGGATTGAACAGGGAGATGTGGAGTAAGGGGGATGCGTGCGTGAGGAAAAAAACGGGAGTAGTAGGCGGGCGAAGACTTAACCTCCGATGAAGAGCTTATGTGTGATGCCGCGAGAGTGCGTGAGCAGCAGGGGGCGCGCGGCGGTGATGGCTATAACAGGGTTCCTGGTGGACGCCAGGCGGCGGGAGGCCTCACGCAACGCTGCCATGGCCATGGCCGGGCCTTCCTTGGGAAGCTATGGCCTGTGAGACTTGGCGGAGGATACTGGGAGAAGCTGGCGGCAGATCGTCTTGGAGAATTGTGAGCGCTCTCGCCGGTTAGGCGCGCGCCGAAATAGCCGATATTTGGTGCACCTGGCCACCAGTGATCCTGGTTTTGAATATTTTTTGAAAATGTTACTTTGAAGTTTAAAAATTCCAATTTTTTAACGTGAAATATTTGTGCAAAGTTTAGGTTGAAAAGACTGTCTATTTTGGACTACAGAAAAATAACAAATTTGTAGATCTATAAAGTAGTAAAAAAAAATCCCCTATTCTGTCTCTAATTTGTCTTTTTTGTGTAGCCTAGAATACAACATATTTCTAAACAAAATTTGGAGCATACATAGATAGTATTTATATGTACGTGTACAATTTTTTGAAACATAAAAGTGTGATTTTCGATTTTTTGAAAAACAGGATCACTGGTGAGTGGTGACCAGGTGCCAAAGCAACTTTCTGGTACAGTACCTCATATTGCAGCGGAAATTTCGTTACAAAATTTATTCTATAAATAAATAATACTCCCTCCGTTCCGAATTAGATGACTCATGTTTGTTCAAATAGGGATGAATTTACACATTAAAATAGGTCTAAATACATCCGTATTTAGACAAACTTTTATCATCTAATTCGGAATGGAGGGAGTACAAAACACATGAAACGGTAAGTTGTTTATGCACGTAGATTGTATTTTGTTGTGTATTTTGAACAATAAATGTCGTCTCAGGTTGCATGCAAAATGTTATGAGAAAGGCCAGCGAGAGCAGGGTAACAGCAAACCAACGCATCCATACACGTTCCTTTCTGTGGAATAAGACGAGACTAGTATAAGATCATTTGTTTCTTTCGTGTCACTAGTAATCATGCACGTGCAATGCACGTATTTTGTATGTTGAAAAATACACAAAAAATGATATTACATGTTTCATATTAAATGAAAATTTGTATATGATTTCAAGCTAATGATGATATGTAGACATAATATTTCATCATCAACTTGACTTGTAAACAATCGGCGCAACTCTTCAGGAACTTCAGAGGTAACTATCTTGACCTTTCCTTTTCTGCAACAGAACGCGGGACCCTCATATTGGAACCTAATTGCACCATTGTGATCGCAATCTTTTACTGGTTTCAAAACATGATGCTTGGTTCATAGGTTGTGGTACACATAGTCATAAGGATCCACATTCTGGTTACTTGGAGCAACACCATTCTGATATAGGAGATAAACCATACAGATCATTACATGAGGTAAACCATTACAGATTCTTATGACAACATCAACCATAAAAGATTATTGTGACATCATCTACTATAACAATAGTGGAAAGAATAAACTGTTAAGATAAATAGAGGGTAGTATCAGGTTCTAAGCAGAGAATGCCAAGTCTCGTTCAGTTATAGGTGCTTGCATTGCATTTACCTACTAATACATGTAGCTATGTTCTGTAGGTACAACTGCACAAATACAAAGCATCTACAAAGGCAATCATGGAGATAGAACAAAATTTATACCTGCGGTAGTTACGAAGGGTGGAACCTGTAAAATTGGTTGGGCTGATACTTCAAGTATTTTCAACTGGATGAAACAGTATAATTCAAAAATCTCAATGACCAAATGCAAATCAAAGCAGATACATGTATGATCCTTAAATATTTGTTAACTTCATTGTTTAAAAAAATTTAACTTCACGGCATCAACTAACTTGAGTTGGTGTGTTCTATTACAAATTACATGTAAGGTCCAAGATAAGTAGCAATTGTAAGGATAATGATAGATTTAACAGGGGAAGTAAATTTAATTCAACGGAGCAATGATGTCGGCCAATTACTCAAGTGAACTCTACAATCACTCACCAGATCACAAGAGCTTGAAGAAGTTGACAAGGACACCTCTTCGAGAGAAAAGAATGGAAGTGACTTACTTTGACAGTCTCTACATCCATGAATCCAAAAGGGGAAAATGGATCACCCATTAGTCATTAAATCAATCGACAAACACTGCTACAAACAATCTGCACCTATTTCGAAATAGTGATCTTTTCACTTTTTCCCACTACATTTGTTTTGTTTCTTATTCATACCTCCCAAATATGACCGAATTTGATCTAGAAACGTGACATGCTTACAGAACAGCACCTCCTAAATATAGAACCATAATTGTAGTGAGTGTACTATGCAGCAGGGTAAAACTAAATATATAGATGGCAAATGCCCGGTCAAAAAAGCCGACTGTTCTCAGGGTTGCTGCAGCCATTGGTATGATATATATCAAGTATTCAGTGAGAAAATGACAAAGGATGTAGACTAATGACATGAAGGTAGATACAGAGGCCTGTTTTAATCAAATGTGCCCATGAAACTGAAGGAAAAAAGAACAGTTTTAATCAAATGGCAGATGTTTATTTTTCCTGAAATAAACAAGCCTACATACACTACAGCAGCAGAGAGCCCAACCCGACTGACCATCTATCATTTCTCGCAAACCCAGCTTCCCAGACAGGATAAACCTAAATCTGCTAACAGTCAATCCTATAAGAATTAGCAACCAACAGGATAATGATACGTAGCAATCAGGGAGTGTTGAGATAGTCAGCAGCCGCAGGAGCAGCCTCCAGGATACATCATTCTACCAGAACCAAGCATCAAAATTCAGAAGAAGTTGAAATTTCCTCATTTGGTTCAGAGACTCAGTTACCGTGGATGTGTTGCTTTAATCAGAACTGTAGAGCGGCGACGACGCGCCGCCTCGCTCGTGGCCGGCGTGCAGGGCGCCGCGTCGGTCTTGGCCGCCGTGTAGGGTGCCGCCGTGCGTCTCGAATTGTTGCCGGCCGCTTGCAGGCTGGTTACGTAGTTTCTTCCCCAGCGTTAGGAATTGTGCGGCGATGGAGATGGGGCGTTGCGTTGCATGTCGCCGCCGTGTAGGGCGACGCCGTCCGTCTCGATTTGCTGCCGGCAGCTTGCAGGCTGAGGCCGAATTTCTTCCCCAGCGGTTGGAATTGGGCCGATGGGGATGGCAGTTTTCGACGGGGGTCTTTTTTTTTTTGAACGGCGGCGGAGAGGGGCGAATCTAGGTAGAGGCGAGGAGAATCCGAGCGGCGGTGGCGAGAAACCGGGCGACGGCGGCGGCGCGTGCAGCTCTTGGCGGTGGGGCGCCCGTGCTCGATCCAATCTCCTGCCGAGTAGAACGAATAGGGAGAGAGAGCGCTCGGGGGTTAGGGTTAGAAAAGAATCGGACTGGGCTCTCCCTTGTCCCGGTCATATCGCCGCCGCCTGGTCGTCAGGGTCGTCGAACCGAAGGACGAAGAGGGCCGCGGTGTCGGCTGCGTCAGCGTGAGCATGCCCGCGTCCTCCTCCATGTCGCCCGCCGCGGGAACTTCCGTTGGTCCCTGCCGAGGAACTTCCGTTGGCCGCAAGTGGACGGTTGCGGCAGCGCAATTCCGGCGTGCGGCGGCGATGTGAGTATGGTGCGGCAGCGCCGTTTCTCAAAACATGACTGGGAGATTTTTTTTTTTTTGCGTGGCTTACATGGGCTGAATTTCGTTCGGTGAAGTATGTTCCGTCATCGTAAAATACTAAATGCACACCAGATCTGATTTGGTTACGCTGTCCAGTGGGCCTACTCATGCGGTGCTGATGGTTCTGTGTTTGTTTGACGGGTACGCTTAGCGAAAGTCATGTTTGCTTGTTTATTAGTAGTGGAGATGTTGCCAAGTATCTGTGTCATGTGGTTAACTGTTAATCCTCGCCGCCATACATCCAGATTTAGCTTCTGCACATGCTTTGCTATTCTTCCTGTTAATCATACGCTCCATTCTACAACTCCCATCTTTTACAATGTGTTTGTGTTTTCCAATTAGGCTTCAGATGACAATTGTCCAAGATGAAGAAACCTAGTGATTGATCACACAAAATATCCCTTCATTTTAAGCTGCTCAAGGCACGCCTCATCAGACTATCAAATAGGGAAAAAAAGGCACGCCTCATCATGTGCATTGTGATATGAAGACATGCATTAATTCCGGCAAATGTAATATACCATGGTGAGTGGCAGCACAACAAAAGCAGGCAGACACAATCCCAGCAAGGCCGAATACCCATCACAATGGAACACCACGATGATCACAAGGGGAACACAGCATGACTCGACACATCATGTGCATTGTGATATGAAGACATGCATTAATTCTGGCAAATGTAATATACCATGGTGAGTGGCAGCACAACAAAAGCAGGCAGACACAATCCCAGCAAGGCCGAATACCCATCACAATGGAACACCACGATGATCACAAGGGGAACACAGCATGACTCGACACATCGCAAGTACAACACAGACATTCAGACACCAGATCGCATAGAAGGTAGCGACTATTGAGAGTACCTTTTATTCCTTATTATCCCCACAAGAGGGTAGCACTAAATTGGTATCTCAACTCTCACACAAAGGCTATTATTATTTGTATGATTTACGCCTGATGATTGTTCTCTGTCCCATCTAGAAAGGTGCACACATCACTCAGCAGCCTTTCCTTTCCGGCGATTGCTACCGCCTGCAGAGGCTCCGGCACCTCCCATCTCCACCAGGTAGCAGATCATCGAGTCCACGTCCTCGCCAAATATGCTGTATGCTTCCATCACTTGGATGTAACTAAAGCCCATCGCTAGGAGCAACTGCATGCTGCGAGTCAGCACGGTGTCTGGCAGCACAAAGCGATTCTCACTCTCTTTATCGGCCGCGTCTACAGAACAGGAAACATTCCAGTTTCAGGTAAACAACCGATCAACAGAACATTACAAATTTCCTTAGACGTCAAGAGAAGTGTGCTTACTTGCGGCAGAAGAAGATGGCTCCGCCCCTGACATTGATGACTCTCTAAAGTTAACCTGCTGCTGGTTAAGATACTCTGCCCGAGAGGCCTCCATCACCATCCGCTCTATTTCCTTCTCAGTCAACTCCAGATCAGAGTAGAGCCGCCCTTCAGCCAAAAGTGCCTAAAATTACCAACACAAGCATCAAGCATGCACAATTTGGTTATATGACCTGTTCAACGAATGTGCTAATATATGAAGTACAAGCACAGAAGATAATTAGCTTTACTCACATTCTCAATCTGCTGGTCTTGCTGAGCTTTTATTGCAGCCTTCACTTGGTCCCTGTCAACACTATTGGTCTGTACAAAAAGGAGGTGCGAAGTTTATTTATGTAAAACCATCCATGTAGAAAATGGCTAATAGGGAAATGATGACCACCACCAATCATGTCCGACAAGTTTCAGAAGACTTACCCCTCTAAGAGAGCTAAATCCCAGGCCTGCGCCAACTGTCATACGACGAGGATCAACAACTGAATTGTAATGATTACCCTGATGGTAACTTAACCTAACCGGAGGAACATCTGTGTTATAACTTCCCTGAAAAATGTTAATGGGCTCTGCAATAAGAGCAAACCAATATGAGACTGGGTGATCGGGCTGATAGAATAGAGAAGAAGCGTGGTTAAAATGCTTGAGCAAAATTACCTGTGCTGTAGGAATAGATGTGAATCGGCGATTGTACATCTCAGCAAATGCCTGGATCTCAATATTATTGCCATATACCTAAAAAATAAGGTAATGAATCAAAACAAATTCTTTCAAAATGAAATAAGCTAAGATGCTAGCTTTTTCCTAGGTAATGAATCAAGATAAATTCTTTTAAAATGAAATAAGCTAAGATGCTAGTTTTTTCCTTGTACCACATCCCCTTTCCCTATTTTTGTATTTATAAGGCAGATGCTGACTAACTCATATTTGCCACAGAATGGGTATAGAGGATAGGGGAAGCGCATGCTTCTCTGTATGGACGCACATAAAATATAAAATGCAAACACAGAATAGCAGGCTTTAATTAATCTCTGTAATTCTTCACAAGATTTAAACAGGTGGATAATGCGTGTCAAGAGGATAATGAAATCAAATGCAATTCAGCAAACAAATTTAATGGCATTTTAATCTTGAAAGCCATTTGGGCAAAAGAAAGGATACAAAATAGGTGAGTAATGATTTGCTTACTCAATGTAGCAAACATACCAGGCATCTAATAGCTTACCTTATCTCTTCTCTTCCTCTTACAGTATGACATAAAGCCTTCAGTCATAAACTGAGAGAAATGATCCCGCTCTCTTTCCTAGAATGGGAAAAAAACACAATTAGTACTTCAGTTGCCTAGCTCAAGAGTATTGACTACATTACTACACCAATCCAATATAGGTTACACGTTTGGAACTTGGCAGCAGTTTGTAAATAGACGTAGTATTGGGTTTCTAGGAGAACATATATTTCACAAAATGCCCTTATTAACCACTTACTGCTACTGGTTTTATATATATGGACATACAAATCCATAGGGTTAACTATGTCAACCCCTCAAAAGTGACAAGTATTAACTCCTCTTGTTTTACGTGCATGAAGCTTAATAAAACGACAAATGCGTTTAACCGGATGTTATAATTAACTATTAAATTTCATGCATTATACTGTCTCCAAAGCACAACGAGTTTGCCTAGTTTGTGCGGGCTTCCAAATACCATATTGTGTAGTATAGACAATACAGCAAAACGCTACTAGGAAAGCTAACTATGGATGTGGTTGCCACATAGACAGTAGTGCAACTGATTTTATTTTATTTTGGTACACCACATGGCAAACTGCCATAATAAGATGAGTGGACAAATGATGGACGTAACAATGTGGGAAACCTAATAAGAAAATTAGATATTCTTAATGTCAGAAAAAAATTGTCGATTCAGCAATAAGCCATATATTGACTTATGACTTCTCATGTTGAATTACACTACTGATTCACAATGAGTTTGGCAGCATTTTGCATTGTCCTGGCACATAATTCAGTAGTCAATGATATTCTTTCACCAAATTTTGGCGATAATTTTTTTACAAGGTCCTGCCCTTACTGGATGCTACATCTGGAGTCTGGAACTACATTTCTTATGGTCATGGTTGCACAAGGTAGCAGGGGATAGGCATATCCATAAAGGCATTCAATAAGTTATGTTAGATATAGGAATGTAGGGGTGCTACCTTTGGAACTATACTTGTTATGGTCATAGGTGCACAAGGCAGCAGGAAATAGGCTATTCGTGAAGGCATTCGATATGTTATGTTAGATATAGGAAGGTTAAGAAAAGGAACACATCGAGTATCCTTGTTAGATACGGTTGGTCTACTAGAAAGACTAGTTAAATTAGGAAGAGGCTGGCTTGAACTAGGAAAGTAGAGTTATTCTTCCATCTTGAGTTTGAATTGAGATCCAACTTGTGGTCATGTGGATCAAGCTAGTCATCCTATATAAGGACTAGCATGTAACAAATCTAATCAATCAATGAGAAGTTAACAATCTAGTCTGTGTCTCATTCATTCTCCCTGATCCCCTATGCCAGTACCCCGTCGCCGTGCCATATGGCCATCTTCATGGCAGTAGTTACCCAGGTTATTACTGTCTTGCTTAATATAGAGCTCGTCGAGTAACCAGCCAGGCCACAGCCTATATCGGCCATCAACTAGAAGCCTGGAACCAGGTGGTAACCATTTTCTTAACCCTGTCTCACTTACTAGGGTATACGCTGTATCACACATGTGAAGCTAAGAACTTGTGTCCTAAATGTTGCAAAGCTAAGAACTTAAGATGACCGTAACAAGAAACGAGGATTAATATCTTAACATAATGAATAGCCAAAACTTGTGAATCAAGTTGATGAATTAAAAGCATATGGATATACTTGTTGACAAGAAATATGTGTCCTGTAAACATATACTTTGAATCATAAAAGTTGCGACACCACCTACCATATAATCAACACACATCTGCCTAGCCATGTCATAAGCTTCTGGATCACCATAAACTTGATCGGCAACTGCTCTGAACAGGCAATTCCCATCTTCAGCCATCTTCCTTATTTCAAACCCTTTTACTCGCCTTAGGTCATGTTCGAACACATGCTCCCTTTCCTGAGGCAATAAAATACATCAGGGCAATTGCGAAGTTATGGATACTTACCCTGTAGGTAGAAAGGCAGCAACTAATAATGTTAGCAAGAAACAATGGCCTTCCCGGGACTAAGATTAGCTAGGCATATCTACTTACTAATCAGAATCAGAGCAATTAAAGGAATAATTTATCATTCATGCTCCAAATAAAATACAGCCCCTCAAAAGTGTACTGTTCATTTTTTTTTTTTGTGAATTCTCAAAATTGTACTATTCAGTTGCAAAGGATTCAAAGCATCTACGGCATTATCTTCATATCATATGGTCAATGCTGATTTTGCAAATAAATAAAATGACTATAGATGTAGCATCAGAAGTGAAGTCCACATATATAACAGAAGCAGACAAGAGATCATACCGAGTCATCATAGCTAGAGGTGTAACAGGGGCCCTGCTCATCTGCACTATTGTACCCTTCACAATCAGCAAGTGACCTAGGTGAAGAAGGCCGAGAACCCGAAGCAGATGTCCGAGCTGCCACCGGTGGCCAAGCAACTGGCCTTCTTGAAGGCCCAATCCGCACATTGTTTGAGCTTCCAGACCCCATTCTCCTCAACCCATTATTACCAGATGATGAGGGTTTTGGTGGTGGAACTGGTCGAGGCGGTGGGTGTGATGTTGCGCCGGTCATCAGTGGTGAGACAGTGCCTGACTGCACGGAGTTTCCCTGCTCAGACTGATCTGAAAGCCGGAGGCCCGATAATTCCACCAAGAAAGCGGGATCAGTCACACTGGTGGCATCCTTGGGAGGTTTCTCCCTCTCAGATCTCTCTTCTGCACAGCTTGAGCTCTCAGATACATTATCAACCAGCCTCGAAGGCTTATTGCTACTACCATCGTCGCCCTCAAGTAGATGATTCTCGGTTATCTCATTGGAAGCCAAGAGCTCGAGTGGCTGCGGCTGCGGCTGCGGCTGTACCGTAAGCTCCTCTTCCCGGGCAGCTGATGCTGGCTGGTTCTGCTGTTGTTGCTGCTGTTGTGCCTGTGAGCCCGAGCGGCCAGAGTTGGACGAAGGACCACCGGGCCCACGCTGCACGAAGATCCTCGTCATCCCCCAGTTTCCTCAGCGAAGGCTCCACGTCTCAACACTAGCAACCCTCTCGAATTAGAGGGATACCGGGGCGCCCTTGTCCCGTGTACGGACCTTGGGGGCGGTGAACCTGACGGCTCGGCCTCCGCCGCTGCCAACGCTGCTCCTCTCGTCGTCGCCGGCAGCCAATCTGGGCATTACACTGCCAATTCTCATCAGAACCAGGGCGACGCCGCTGACCTCGAGGCCTCAGATCACAAAACCCTAGCTCCCCCGAGATCGAGACGCGCAGGCTATTCCCGGACGGCAGGGGCGGCGCACCACCCTCCCAGAACCCTAAATAGCCCGCCAATTCGACCAATCTCGACGAAACGACACCAATTTCCTAGGGTTCTGAGCGGATTACCTCGTCTAGGTATCGGGTCGGCGACTGCGAGCGACGGAGATGGTTCGGGGTGGAGGTGGAGGATTCGCGCTGGGGTTTATGGGCGAGTCGAATGAGAAGATCCGCGTCGCCGCGTGATTCTGGCGCTGCTGTTTTGGGGATTTTGTTTTCTGGGTGGAGAGAGAAAGAGCAACAATAGTAGGTGAGGCTGGAAGAAGACGATGATGGAGAGGACGAAGGGGAAGAGGAGGCGAGCGTGCCAACATTTTATAAGTGGAGGACGGCGAGGAAGATGAGAGGATGACATGCGGGACCACATGGCAGCGTCTGCGAAAAATGGACGGTGGTGGCGTCGCCATTACTTTTGTGATGCTCCGAATCCAGTGACCATGTTTGTGGCTTTGCATTGCGGTAGATCATAGGCTCATAAAATGAAGAATTTCCTCCTCCCTCATCCTTTTCTTGCCTAGACTGCGAGTTACATTATTTTCTCGCCCCTAGATCACTTAGCGTCGACTCATCTCCTCCGCCCCCCCCCCCCCCCCCCCCCAACCGCGAGCTTCTAGGGTTTTAGGATGAATGGATGAAGTGTTGAAACTTAAATAGGTCGTGCATAAAATGTGTTGAAAGAGGAAAACCTGTCCTTTACATCCTCCGACACACGTCGACACCATGCATGAAAGATAGGAGATGAAAGGCCATATATGCCTTTTCGTTATTCTCGCTTTTTGAACCAACCGTCACAACCCTAATTCTTTGATGGACTAACAAGGTTACCGTGACACTCTACAGAACCAAAGGAGGATACTATCAACACTTTTTTAGCTCATGTGGTCTTCGTGCAGTTTCAGCGACTATGAGCGAGCACGGTGGTGGGCTTGGAGTGCAATACATCGAACATGAGGATTATGACGTGGTCTTAGCTGGCTCGCTCAGACTTGAAGCATGCAATTATTGAATTTGCATTTTGAACTCATCTTGACAGAGATTGGAGAACAAAGACGGCATGAGGAGAGGGTTTGAGAGATGGCAGATGGCAAGAGACCTGAGGATTTGGAAGGGGATCACTTGTTATTGTGCATGCAGGTTTCCATGGCCCCACTTGTTAGGGCTTGGATGGGGAAAAATGATGGAATGAACATATGACCACAAATCTTAATAAGTATAAGAACAATAGGTTATAGCCCAAATTAATCAAATTGAACGCGATATGTTAAGATTTTTTTAAATGTGGTGCAATTCACAGAGCTTTCGCACTCAGATTTATGAAATTTTTGTTGCTTGGATCCACTACATTATGTACTTTATGAAATTTGGTGCTTGTATACATCTACAAACAATTGAGTTCAAATTCTTGAATGCTCAAATCATATCAAACCAAGTTATCATCAATTATTGGTAGTGCAAAACAATGCGTTAACTTGTAGAGCTAGCGATGCCATTTCAATTTTTGGTGGGCCTATTTATAAGTTGGACTATGGAAGTTAGACTATTCCTAATCATCTTGTGATCCATAGAAAATTAATTCATATGGTAACTTATTTTCACATTTTTCCCTCGCGTCCTCTTGCTCCCTAAACCTAGCATCATTTACCTCTACGTTTGTGTGTTAGTTCATCATTTTGTTGGAATGCTAATAATCGGCGTGATTAATTCTCCTAGCAGGCAGCTAGTGGCTTTTCCTTCGAGGTTTAGATGACAACTCTTTTGTTTATTATCGGGTCACATGGATAGATTTCAAAACAAATTACTGCAAGATGTGCCAATGATGCACACATGAATGTATACATTTATATGTTTTGGCCTTAGGTTCAATAATGTTGGCTGGCTTAAATAAGCTTATTGACGGGTGCACCGCGCATACATAATTGCTAGTGGAATAATTGTCAATTTGATTAACATAGAAGTTACTATTTCCTTGTGAAGTTAAAAATAACAAATGCGTTAAAATCTCTTTAAATTCGGACCTTCTCTTTAACATGGTCATTGATAATGTCCAAAGTGTTGCCACAGAATATCTATATTGCTCTAGTATAGTAAATTTCAAAACACATATGCACGGCAAGGGAGCTAAAAACACTAAACCCAACACAGGAAGGTAATGAAGATGCAAGCCGTGTATAGATTATTGCATTTTTTGAACAGCACAACGTGTGGGTTTCCTTTTCCAGGAACGTGTAGATTTCGCTGATCCCCTCTGCCCTTTTCGATGCGTGTTGATTTCGCAAATGGCCATACGCCTCAGACAATTCCGGCAACAAACTTTGTTCATCTTCGTTGGGGTTGGGGGGGCATGGCGGTAAATTCCTTCTCATGCTTTTTCATGGAACTGAATAGAAAATATATGCAGCTAGAGTGACACAACGGAAAGTCATCCGATGCTTTGCACGCACTCATATTCTTTTCACCAGATGCGACTTTACACGTCACTGCAGCAACAGCAAGCCATGGCTCGACAGGATACGACCTTTTCGAAGTAACAAGAAACTTTAAAGGCAAATTAGGGTGACGCGCTCTCCGCCACACACGTCCGTCTGACCGTAATCAGATGATGGCTCGCGACAGCTAATTGGCGGTGAATGAGACAGGCCGCTGGCTGTTTTAGTTGCACCGTATAAAACATCAGCGTCGAAGCCACTCAGGAACTTGTCAAAGCCCAAGAGGAGGACGGCATTAAGCTTTGACAAAGCAGGACTCTAATATGATACTGTAGAACCTAACGTGGCATCCGCGATCTTCCATATATATAGCCAAACGGAGCATATGCTTATCGTAAGCTCGTAGCACAAAAAAAACAGTATGGTTTGCTGGTGATAAATTTAACCCAGTCACAACCCACAATGTATGATGTCACCTCGTCGAATTTGCAGTTCTATCGGCCTCTTTACAGCACAACAGTAAGCAAGTGCAATAGTGCACGAATATCCCATTGAATAAAAACAGCTGCCTGTGAGCGTTTGGTCGCTCAAAATTTTATATTCCCAAAACTGGACATCATCTGCAGATATTGCAAAGAAGCAATATCGCTTATATACACAAGTCCACATGCAACTAAGATGCTGGAGTGCGTGCAGGCTTTGAATTGTCTGGGCTTGGAACAGAACTGGACCAGAATGGCGCTCTTCTTTCCCTGCTTTGCTCGCTGTTACCCCACTGTCCATCCACGTTCCGCGAGCACTTCACGAACCCGTGCAGCCACATCAATTGCGTCGTTCAGAGGAGGGTAGCTCCAGCTCTCGGACATCTACAATGGAGGAAAGGGTCATACAGACATGCAATGAATTCGCCCTTATTGAGGTATGTGTGGCCGTCAAGGGGAAAAGGAACACTCCCATTCCTCACAGTATGGAACAATTGTAAACATGGTTCTTGGTAAAGGAGTAACAAGGAGATGGGAACTGAGAAGGGGTAGAAAACTTACATCTTCCAACCCAGTGAAAGGCCGAACAGCCCCTCGTTTATGCAGAGTGTTGTGAAAATCTGAGAATTTCCACCTGCAATGCTCAGTTCCAACGACATAGACAGGCTTCCTGAAAAAAATGTATAGGGAGCTTAGCTACGTGTCCTCAAACAGGAGCAACGTTTTATAAATACAGATATACAACCCAACAACTCACCCAGTGCTGCACGCCTCACTTAGCATACTTACTGAGTCTGCTGTTATGATGAAAGCATCGGCCCATGCAAGATGCCCTAGGTGTGGGTTTGGTTCTGCAGCAACAAATCCAGATCAGCATAAATTTTGCATTACGTATAAAGAACTAAAAACCTGACTAAATATCATTTTCAGATCTACTATCTACCTTCACCATCCCAAATGTAAACCTTAGGATCTGTGCTGAACTCTTTCAATATAAGATCGGACACCTGCCAAAAAATGATATACATATTTAACTATGCACAACGAGTAAATCAAGATATGAGCAACCCATGGTCCTACCTTTTGTGGTGTTCTCCGGGAAAATGAAATTCTGACACTTCCACAGGTCTTTAAGGCATTGTGCAGTGAGCTTACCAACTGCTTGGCAAGGTCTACACCATAATTACAGTTTCCTGAGAATTGGAAATGTTATGAACTAGATCTACATATATTACAAAACATATAGCTTACCAACTGCTTGGCAAGGGCAAGCAGAACAGCCAACCCGTGCTCCCAAATTTTACAAAACATGAAGCAAGTGAAGGCATAAAAATGTCTTGTATCTTGCTAGCACCAAGAAATGGGCAAAGTCGAACAAGATAGCCTTAGCCAGATATTAAAAAGTTCCACTGCACATATTCTGAAATGTCACTCCTGTGTGTGAAGGGAGTAAGATAAGGAAAAAAACATATGGAAGGCAAGAGAAAAAATGGAAGTTGTGGCTTTGAGATTTATGTACTCTCTCCTGTTAAACTGAGTGCAGTCTAACTCAAATTCCACAACTGGGTTGAGCGATACAACGATTTTCTAAGAAGAAGAAAACCGCAATATCAAAATGGAATCCTGATAAACTGTAAATCTGAGACTAAGGCCTTGGGAAATGCGCATACTCCATCATAGTTTGGAAGGCTTAGCTTCACGATGCAAACTAAGGGAAAACAAGCAGTTATGAGATAGTGAGCTAGCAGTATTCAACTGAATACTTTGTTTCAGGTGATGCATATTGAACTTGAGGGATGGCAAGCTGTAACTAACTGAACTAAGATTGCAACGTTACCTATTGCAGTAAGTCAACAATTCCGTCCTTTTAGATGTATTATACCTATTGTTGTAACAAAGTGTACTGTAGCCAAACAGATCAAATATCTCCTTAAATTAGTAGAATCGAGCATTAACCATTTAACTGGCATGTTCTACCACAAAACCATAATAAAAACAATCAATTGTAATCCTTAAAGTGCATGAAATATAGGGTACCAAATACATGGGACTGTTCTTGCTCAATAGCATGTGGCATACCAAACCCAAACAAAGAGGAAAGGACAGAATAATTCAGCAGATCAAGATATAAGACGTTCTCTTGACATGGACACATAAGAAGTTATTTATTTTCTAATTCTATGTGCCTCTCCCTCCTTGACAGACGGTGTAACAACCAAAGATATGAGGAGCCACTCCAACTGGCGTGCAGAAGTGATGAGGTACATAAATGTTGCTACTAGGGTGAGATAGGGGGCATGAGTCCGCTGCCTGCAGCGAGAAATCCAGCCACATGAGCTCCCATCTAGCTAGGGCGCTAGCATCAGTTTGGAAAATCATAGGCTTATTCGATGGTGTGTCGTGAAACAGGTATTATTTGTTTGGTGGCCTACAGTGGGTTTTCTCCAACATTAGATAGACGAACATGCCGGAAGGGAAGGAGGGCTTACTTGTTGGTCCTCCAATGTTTACTACTACCAATGGCTTTGGCAAGGGAGCAAGTTCATCATGCCAGCTTGTAGCAGCAAGGCGTAGTGCAGCAGAATCTGCTTGGTGGAGTGCTCCAGCAGTCAAGACCTGGCTTTGCAAAGTTCAAGTTAAGAATTGGAACGGCTGGATGGAAACATATAAAAAAAAATTGCTTACAAGAGAAAAAAATAGCATACCACATTTGGCCCGGGTGGTTCTCGTGGAGTAATCCATCTCCGGAAAAGCCATGGAACTTCTCGTTGTCCCTTTTCAGTTAAAGCATAGTAATCATGACGAGGAGTCGCCACTAAATCAAACCTATCAAGACGATACCTGGGGTGTTGTATCTGACGTAATAGAACAGTATCATTAAAACTAAGCTCGATTCATATGCAAGCAGCACAATGTTTCATACCCCTAGCTGAGTAACAACTGATAAATCATCAAATAAGGTACTGATATTGGTTTCAGTATTCTACCTGAATGACAAAGACATTATCTGGAGCTAAACGCCTTACAGAGCTTGCGTATGATATGGTATCACGGCCACAAGCAACAACTATTGCCAGGCCTTCCCTGAAAGAAAACCAAACTTTGAGGAAACAGGGCAGAAAGATACTAGGAACATTTGAAACCTTAAATCACAAACATACTGGAGAATATTTAGGCCAGTCTACATTTTGCATATGAAATGGACCAGCCAGAAATATGTTTTAGTAAATTTCCTATTTCGAATACATGAAAATAACACCTTGTCTTTCCAATGTTCTTCCAAAATGTATGGTTTCAACAATTCAAAGATATAAAATATCTGACATAGTTGCATACTTGCATGTCATAATAGTAATATTGATATGACATGTTCTTAGTCCCATGGCCAACATGAGAAATGAGAACGAATGGTATGATTCTACTATATCTTAGACCAGCCAATGTTGGTATTATAACTTTGTGATGATGAATCATTAAATAATTTTTTTGTGATGAATTCATAAAGTTGTGACTAGACCAGAAGCACATGCAGTGGGATAAAAATCATCATTTGAAAACTGAAATTAGCTTGCGACTGGAAGGATGAGTATTGAGAACTACTGATTCATACATTCTCACAAGGGACTGGAGCAAAATATTCAGAAGTGGCATAGATGTGATGCTTAATATAAAACAGTGTGGTAGTGCACAAACATCAAAGTAACAATATTAAGAAATGTGAACATTACTTCTCGAAGGTATCTCGGACCACTGTCACTATCTTATTGGTATCTGCTTCCAGTACAGCCAATAATCCAAAAGATTGAACATTAGTGACAGGATAAGGTGCCAACAGTTTTCCTTGAAACAGTGTTGTGAATGTCGTGTTAGACAAAATATTTCTGAGTACTTGGTCCACAATTTTATGCAAGGAGATCGGGAGAAAGTGCAGCCACTTGTTGATTCCCCCTGTTGGCCTGATAATACGCTGCATGGCCAGACATATTTTCACCAAAGAAAAAATAATAATGAGTAGTATCTCAAGATCCTTAAGAACAGCAAAAAAAATGGAAGAGGTCACTGGCATAGTCATAGGAAATTCCAGATAATACAAGCTAACCTCCATTTGAATCTTTACACAATGGGAGACCTAAGAAGCATACCGAGAGGTAAAAGATGGTGAATTTTGAAATATCAACCAGAATTTCTCATATGTTAAGTTCCTCTTCTTGGTTTTCTCATTTACAATATTTACCGAGCTAATACAGGGCAGGTACTACTATATGGGTATAAAAAACAAACAAGAAAGCAACGACAATCTATTTATTGTATTTCAGGTTTGAGCCATTCCCAATATTATAATCAATACATTACAACCAAAATTTCAATCCATGGACACCACATGACAGAAAAGGTACTAAGGCACTACTTGCTACTGAAAACCACAGAAAGGTAGAGAGCAAAGGCCAGGCCAACAACAAATCGGTACCATGACAATTCCTATAAGTGGATATGGAAGGCTAATTTGCCTTGTTATGAGTTGCTGGAGAGTTCAGCGTTTGGTCCACACTATAAGTGGATATGGAAGGCTAATTTGCCTGTAAAAATTCAGATTTTTATGTGGCAGGTCATGCAAAATGCCATTCTTACTCGTGATAATATGAAAAAGAGGAAGTGGTTGGGGAATCCTGCTTGTTCGTTTTGCAAACAAGCTGAATCGAGAAATCATATGTTCTTTGAATGTTGCTCGGCTAAAGTGGTTTGGGGATGTATTGGAATGGTTTTAAAAACTAATACTGTTCCTGCCTCGATGTGGCAAAGTATTGCTTGGTTTCATTCCTTTTGGCCTGGGGGAAAAAGTTTTATACTTTGCTTTTGGCGGCTGTTTGCTGGTCTATTTGGAACACCAGAAATAGAATCACATTTGAGAAGTACGTGATGAAGTCTCCTATTTCAATGGTGTTCACGGTTTGTGTTTTCCTGAAACATTGGGCAGGTCTTTACAAGCTGCAGGACAAGGAGGCGATCTGTGCTGGCGCCGAGCAGCTGATCAGGAAGGCGAAGGAGCTGACGGTCAGGCCTGCTACATCTTCATCAGGCAATCAGGAGCTGCTTCGTTTGACATACAACTGAGGAGTGGAGATCGACAAATGGTCTTGCTGAGGGTGTGATGTTGGACTTCGCTCTAGTTTGTTGCTGTAGTTTGTTAGGTGTCTCGTTGATGTTGGACTTCTCTCTAGCCGATTTGTTGGATATGTTTGTCCAGTTTTATCTGTTGATTGATCGGGAACTTGATGTGTAGTGTAGCGAACTTGTGGCAGCAGGTTTTCGCCCCACAGGTTGTTCGAGATCGAGCATTCTCGGTGGGTTTCCTGCTGCTGCACCAGCTCGCTGTCCCCTTTTCAGTCCTTTTTCTTTTTTTTGGTTAGTCCAAACTATGTATTTCCGTTATGAGAATTAATGGAAAGGGGTAGCCCGGTTGGGAAAAAAAAATCGGTACCAAATACAGAAATCACCATCTGAAATGAAGTTAATGTGACATTTCAGAATCAACTTGACAGTTGACAGTTAATGAACCATGTCAAGCTAGTGCAATGTTGCATCGGACATATAGTATATTATGAGCTAACTAAACGCGCTCATCTGAAATGATTTGTGGCATCTGATAAGCATTCAACATGACAAAATAGTACATCTTTAGAGCATCTTCTAGAGAATCCCTCTTTTAGGGAATACCTGAATAGGCTCCAGCGTAAACCCCATTAACATCTAGAATCCACTCCGCTAGAGCATAGGCTCTTGGTGCATATATCTCAAAAACTAAACACGATTCTATTAACTAAATTAATTCATACACATTTTGGCAAATCATCTTCATTGCAAGCAAACGGGTTGCAAGCCACCAGGTTTTTTCTAGTAGATTACTGAATCATGCAGCACGCAGTGCCACTGTACACTACAGGAATGGCCACCTGTGCCGACGGCCGCAGCCCGTCGGCAAAGGTCCCGATGCCGTCGGCACACACCTATGCCGATGGCCACCGTCGGCACAAGGTGGTCGGCATAGGGCCCTGTAGGCACAGGCCACCTGGCCGTCGGCACAGATATAAACCGTCGGCACAGATTTTCCCGACGGCCAGAAACGCACCGTCGGCACCTAGGTTGTCGGCACAGCGGCGTGTGGGGCCCACACTTGCCGGTCGAGGTGGATAGGCCTGTGCCGACGTCATTGCCGTCGGCACCGATTTGCCACGTGGAGGTTGTTGGGCGCTCCTGGGAGGGGACTGTGCCGACGACAGTGCCGACGGCAGCACAGGTGTGACCAGATTTTTGGATCCAGCAGCTCATTTTTTCCGGCAAAAATAGCAAAAAAATAATCAAAAATCACGACAAATTCACTACAAACAAGATCACACAATGGCTCCATATATCATCAAGCAAAATGCTATATCATCAAGTAGATACACACATAGGACCATCATCAAGTAGATACATACATATATAGCTAGATGTCTAGACGCCCAAGACCCTACATCTATTGCGGAGACGGCGACAGGGTGAACCCCATATCTCCCCGGCTGATAATAGGTGAGCGTCGGATCGGCGTAGCACCGGGAGAAGGACCACCAGAAGCGCTTTCCTTGCCCTGACTCATATTGTTCAATCAACTGCATTGAGAAAGAGAAAACAAGTAAGCATCGAGACATAATAAAATGTAGACACTAAGCATAAAGACATAATGCAATGAAGAAGCATGTCAAAAAATAAATACTAAAGAATAAAAGACATAATAACATGTAGATACCAAAAATAAATACCTATCGTCATCACTCTCCTCATCAGGGTGTTGGTTCTCATTCTCACTATCACTATCACTATCACGTGAGTAGTAGGGCGGAAGCTCATCGCCAGGCTCGTCATCGTCGTCATTTTCCGCATGAAACTTCGAGAGCACATCTATGTCCTTCAGATCGACCACTGACTCACCACGAGTGTGTGCATTGTTCTCGAGTTCCTCGAGACCACCTATTTGTAAGTCAAAGTGCCCGAAGTCCTCTTGCTCTTGATAGAAAATTCCCTCGTATGTTTTAGGGTCAATGTTGTTGTAATCGTCGTCGGAGGGCCTGGGTAGCTTACCATGTGGGGATACCCGGAACACGACTTCCCAGCCCTTGAGGTTCTCTTTCTGGCATGGGTAGGGCAAATAATAAACTTGCTTGGCTTGGTGAGCCACAATATAGACATCGGCTCCGGTATAGGTGGTTGAAGGCTTAACTTCAACTAACCCAATGGAAGGCTCACTTCTCTGTCCACCATGTGGTCCAGTGCATGGGTCGAACCAGTGGCACTTGAACACAACGAGCTTGAGTTCTATGTTCGTACGATTGAACGTCAGCTCGTATACGTTTTGTAACCTTCCGTAGTAATCTACGTAATTGGCTCCATCGGCTCCTCTGGATCCTTTGGTGAAGACCCCAGTATTTACAGTTTTTGCTCCAGGACGATTATTCTGGTGATACTCTGTATGGAAGCGGAACCCATTCACATCATACTTCTCATACTTCATGACGGTACGGTTAAATCCTTGGGAAACACATCTCAGCTCATTTCATCTCAACGTTGGGATCAGCTCCCTACAAGTACGGTTCAAATTGTTTTGTGCATTAGTTACGTGTAATAAGAGGGACAAGTCACATATTGCAAGGTAAGAGGGACACGTTAGAAATTACTTTTCCCATGAACCAAGACACAAATTTTTTTCCTCCGTGAGCACCCTCTTTCAGAAGAGTGTCCAGCTCCGCGGGATCGGGATCCACCGTTCCCAACCAGTATTCATCTTGGAATTGTCTAAAAGGAGAAAATACGTATTAGACCGAAACTGAGTTACTAGTTGCAAAGTAATTTGTTCACCATTTACCTCATGAAATCGAGTACTTCCGTCATGTTTATAAGCACATAGAGCATTATGCAATCCTTCTCTTCCTTGGTCAATTTACATTTTTCACCGGCACCGGCCTTGCCACCGGGACATTGGAAGAGGAGGAGCTTGGGGTCATTCTTGGGCTCGTCGACATTGTACCGAGTGACCGGGTTATGCATAGTGGCAACTTCATCGGGAAAGTACGTTGTCACGGCGTCTGCCATCTCCTCGTATTGTTGCCTCAGCTATGCATGCTTCAATCCTAGCTTTGTTTCCAGTTATGTTTCGAATGTACTTAAACTCTCTCTCAATACAAAACTGCCAACGAAACTGCACCGGTCCACCCAAGAGTGCCTCGTTCGCGAGATGCACAACGAGATGTGCCATCGGAACAAAGAAGCCTGGCGGAAAGATCATCTCTAACTTGCATAGCAACTCCGGCACAAGATCACGCAGCTTCGCAATAATCAGGGGACATATCTGTTTCGCACAGAGCGTGCGGAAGAAATGGCTCAACTCCGCAAGCACTCGCCAGATACTATCGGGGAGATACCCTCGAAGCATCACCGGCATCAACCGCTCAATCCATATGTGATAGTCGTGACTCTTGAGCCCAGTGACTTTTGATGTAAGAAGATTGACTCCATTACTTATATTGGAACAGTAACCATCAGGGAACATCACGGCGATGTTTTTGAGCCACTTGAATGCCTCCTTCTTTTGGATATTATCAAGGCAGTAGTCGGCATTTGGCTTAAACCAATTTTTTTGACGAGGGTTAGGAGGCTTCATGTGTAATCTCTCCCTATCACAGAGCTTCTGAACATCAACTCTAGCCTTCACATTGTCCTTTGTCTTCTTAGGAATGTTCAGGACTGTGTGAAAGATCATCTCTCCAACATTCTTTTCGGTGTGCATCACATCGATGTTATGGGGAAGTTCGAGGTCCTTGTAATACTCTAGCTGCGTTAAGCCTGCCACATGAGTCCAGTTGTGCGTTACACCATACCCCTCAAATTTTCGGAGATCCCTCAGCAGGCACGAGAGCACGTAGCTCGGCATCAACTTTTGCACCATCGAACTTCGGTATCGCTTTTTCTTCACGCACAACTATGCCCTTCGTGAAGTTTTTTTTGTCTTCTCGATAAGGATGCTTCCTTCGAGGAACTGTCGATGCTTGTCAAACGCGACATACTTGCGACCTGACTTTAGCCAAAGGAACTCAAGTTGGTTCCTGCACACTGGGCATGGCCATTTACCAGCTGTACACCATCCGCAGAATAGGGCATACCCGGGTAGGTCGTGCATGGAATAGTGGAACCAAATTTTCATCAAGAAGTTTTTCTTTGATGCTCGGTCGTATGTCCACGTCCCATTGTGCCATGAGTGGTGCAAATCATCCACAAGCGGTTGCATGTAGACACTCAAATTCTTCCCCGGGTATTCGGGCCCTGGAATGATCAGCGACAGAAACATGTGCTTCCTTTGCATTAGTACCCCAGGAGGGAGATTGAGCGGAATAACAAACACGGGCCAGCAGCTGTACGACGCAGTCGACATCCCAAATGGATTGAACCCATCTGTTGCTATTGCAATTCT
This sequence comes from Poa pratensis, assembly GCA_947311845.1. Lineage (NCBI taxonomy): Eukaryota > Viridiplantae > Streptophyta > Magnoliopsida > Poales > Poaceae > Poa > Poa pratensis. The sequence goes on along the minus strand of CAMZMU010000128.1, from coordinate 69,495,472 downwards.
GACATTCCGAGCATCTGCTGAATTAAGGGGGTGTTTCAAGTCGAAGTTCTTCCATGCCTCACCATCAGATGGATGTCCCATCCTTTCCCGTCCTAACTCGTCGACGTATCTCTTCCCTTTCCTGTGCCAAGTCATTTGTTTGGCAGACTCCTCGGACATGAAAAGCCGCTGCATTCTTTTTATGAATGAGAGGTACCGAAGAACCTTCACAGGGATTTTTCCCTGCTCTTCCGACCATCAGGCAGCGTTTTCTCCTCATACCTAGAGGCCCCACAAAGGCTACAGTACTTGTCATTCGCATATTGTTTCCGGAACAACAGGCATCCTTTTGGACAACAATGAATCTTTTCATAATCCATGCTGAGCGATCCCAATAGTTTCTTCACCTCGTGCATGGATTTTGGCAGACAATGCCCTTTGGGCAACATGTTACCAGATGTTGTCAGATTAGCTTCAAAGCCTGCACGGGTGGTGGAGAACTGACACTTGTCACTTAGTAGTTGAGCTACGGCATCGAGCTGAGAAACGTTTGCACCCTCGTATAGAGGCTTCGTAGCCGAGGCCATCGTCTCATAGAAAGCCTTCGCGGTTGGCTCTGGTTCCTCCGGTTCACCCGGTTCCTCCTGTTCCTCCTGTGGAGGTGGCGAATCCGGCATGTAAGCAGCATGGTGATCATCTAGCATGTTTCTCAACCCATCGTACTCATTGCCATCGATCCGCTGCCGCATCACCCCAACTCTGAGACGTTCGTACTGATCAAATTTGACATGCGTGACGTAGTTAGGCGTATACCCATACAACCAAAGATGTTTAGTCATATCTTCCTTTCCTTGACGGTCACGATTCTTGCAATGAGTGCAAGGGCACCTTCCACGAACTCCTTTTGCCTTTGAACCACGCCCTAACTCCTTCACTAATATATTGGTCTTCATCTCCCACTCCTCTGTTCTTTTAATCTTATCGACACGGCCACTGTACATCCACCCATTATCAGCCATCCTCTGCTTTATTGGGAGCGAAAAACACGCAGTCTTTTAATATGCACCAAGTAATAATAAAATGATTTAGTGTCACCAGATTAATTACGGTCAAATTTTAATCTTTACATCATGCAAGGGTTCACCTACACTTCTAATAGGAGGGCCTATCCCGCCCGAGTACGTGTAGATCGAGCCGTGTTCCATGTTCTACCCCGACCCGAGACGGAATTTCGGCAGCACCTCCCCGCTGTTCTTCAGAATACACGTCTCGAGCTTGTCAAGCCGAGAGGGTGTGCATCCGAAGAACAACAGGGAGGTGCTGCCGAAATTACGTCTCAGGAAGGGGTAGAACATGGAACACGACCCGATCTACACGTACTCGGACTGTCCAACAGGACAACCCGGAAGTGTTACGGTTATAAATATGCAAAGATGGACAATCCTGCATATTTATAAATTTGTAACCCTTCCGGATGGGATCTGACTCGGGTTACGCGACTGACTTGGTGATCTAGACCAAAATAAACCTATGCAGCAAGAGAGGCGAAAGATTTATACCCTCGAAGCGTGATCGGTGGCCGGAGAAGGTCGAGGACACGCTCCGGGGGAGGGGGCGATGAAACAAGGGCACCGAGGCGGCCCCTCCTCAACTGGAGAAGAATCCCCGCAACGACGCGGGACCGACGGTGGTGGCTGGCGGGAGCTACGTCATCTGAAATGCACAGAGACAATTAACATTAGCACAGATGTATGACAAAATAAATATTCATGAAAAACACCAACACAATTTTCCTTGTCCATCTATAGTCATTCGGACACAATTTATTATATGCATGCCCAAGTTATAATTATGATGCACCATACACATTTCTTATAACCAATTAACCATACATATATGAATCAAGGAATTTATTACATACATACTTGGTACATAACTATACAATACAAATCCATGTACATTGTAAAGAAAAAAATAGCTAGGACTACCTTCTGTTGTGAGGAGGTCGCCGGCGAGCAGCAGGGTCAGTCGGAGGTGCATGTCGCGGGAGAGCAGGCCGGGCGGCGGACGGCGAGCGGCTGGCGGTGCTAGGGTTTGGGACGGTCGGAGAGGCCGGTGGGCGGCGCTAGGGCGAGGGGCGGGTCGGAGAGGGGCGGGTGGGCGGCGCTAGGGCGAGGGGCGGACGGCGAGGAGCGGCCGGAGAGGCCAGGTGGGTGGCGCTAGGGCGAGGGGCGGCCGGAGAGGGGCGGGCGGAGCTAGGGCGAGGGGGCGGGCGGCGCTAGGGCGAGGGGGCGGCCAGAGAGGGGCGGGCGGAGCTAGGGCGAGGGGCGGGCGGCGCTAGGGCGAGGGGGCGGCCGGAGCAGCAGCGGCCGGCGCTACGTGTGGCGGCGTCGGGGTGGAGGTGCGGGTGCGGGATCGAGCGGCGGCGGCATGCGTGGGTGCGTGTGTGTGTGTGTGGTGTGGGGTTGGAGAGACCCCGTGCTGTGGTGGGGATAAGGGGCAGGACCTAGCCGTCGGCATAGACGTCGTATTTTTTTTCCAATTAAATTAGTCACAATTGTTGCTAATTTTTTAAGACATTATAATTTATTTAATAATAATATTTCAAGACACTCCATAGTGCGGGGTTCCGACGCTCCGGGGCCCCACTTCGGCAAAACCCTGAATCCGCTGGAAAAACCCTAACGTTTTCGTCTACCCCCATAGATGTGCGTCGAAAGGGGAAGCCCAGTGGACTTTTTTGCTTGGTTGTGTTAGGTTGGGACATAGGCACATGGGGAACCAACTTTTATCACAAGTTTCTACAAGATTGCCTCCGTTTCGTCTGAAGTGGGAGTTTTCACCTCTAAGTGCAGGAACTCACTAGAGAGTCGGTGAAGCCGGTCACACCCCGGAGTAGGATATTGCACATTTACAACACACAACACACTTGTATACATATGGCATGGCACAACCTAGGTTTGGGTGGGGTTCCGACGCTCCGGGGCCCCGCTTCGGCCAAACCTTGAATCCGCTGGAAAAACCCTAACGTTTTCGTCTACCCGTATAGACGTGCGTCGAAAGGGGGTAGCCCAGTGGACTTTTTTGCTTGGTTGTGTTAGGTTGGGACATAGGCACATGGGGAACCAACTTTTATCACAAGTTTATACAAGATTGCCCCCGTTTCGTCCGAAGTGGGAGTTTTCACCTCTAAGTGCAGGAACTCACTAGAGAGTCGGTGAAGCCGGTCACACCCCGGAGTAGGATATTGCACATTTACAACACACAACACACTTGTATACATATGGTATGGCACAACCTAGGTTTGGGTGGGGTTCCGACGCTCCGGGGCCCCGCTTCGACCAAACCCTGAATCCGCTGGAAAAACCCTAACGTTTTCGTCTACCCCCATAGACGTGCGTCGAAAGGGGGTAGCCCAGTGGACTTTTTTGCTTGGTTGTGTTAGGTTGGGACATAGGCACATGGGAAACCAACTTTTATCACAAGTTTCTACAAGATTGCCCCCGTTTCGTCCGAAGTGGGAGTTTTCACCTCTAAGTGCAGGAACTCACTAGAGAGTCGGTGAAGCCGGTCACACCCCGGAGTAGGATATTGCACATTTACAACATACAACACACTTGTATACATATGGTATCGCACAACCTAGGTTTGGGTGGGGTTCCGAGGCTCCGGGGCCCCGCTTCGACGAAACCCTGAATCCGTTGGAAAAACCCTAACGTTTTCGTCTACCCCCATAGACGTGCGTCGAAAGGGGGTAGCCCAGTGGACTTTTTTGCTTGGTTGTGTTAGGTTAGGCCATGGGAAGGTGAGAAACCAAAGTCTACCCCAAGTCAACACCCGTTTCGTCCGAAGTGGGAGTTTTCACCTCTAAGTGCAGGAACTCACTAGAGAGTCGGTGAAGCCGGTCACACCCCGGAGTAGGATATTGCACATTTACAACACACAACACACTTGTATACATATGGTATGGCACAACCTAGGTTTGGGTGGGGTTCCGATGCTCCGGGGCCCCGCTTCGGCGCAACCCTGAATCCGCTGAAAAACCCTAACGTTTTCGTCTACCCCCATAGACGTGCGTCGAAAGGGGGTAGCCCAGTGGACTTTTTTGCTTGTGTTAGGTTGGGACATAGGCACATGGGGAACCAACTTTTATCACAAGTTTCTACAAGATTGCCCCGTTTCTTCCGAAGTGGGAGTTTTCACCTTTAAGTGCAGGAACTCACTAGAGAGTCGGTGAAGCCGGTCACACCCCGGAGTAGGATATTGCACATTTACAACACACAACACACTTGTATACATATGGTATGGCACAACCTAGGTTTGGGTGGGGTTCCGACGCTCCGGGGCCCCGCTTCGGCCAAACCTTGAATCCGCTGGAAAAACCCTAACGTTTTCGTCTACCCCCATAGACGTGCGTCGAAAGGGGGTAGCCCAGTGGACTTTTTTGCTTGGTTGTGTTAGGTTGGGCCATAGGCACATGGGAAACCAACTTTTATCACAAGTTTTTACAAGATTGCCCCCATTTCGTCCGAAGTGGGAGTTTTCACCTCTAAGTCAACACACTTGGTAGAGAGAAAGTGAAGCCGGTGAAGCCGGTCACACACCGGGGTAGATTCTTGGACATTTGAATCACCCAAAACACTTGTACACATATGGTATGCATCAACCTAACTTTTGGTGGGGGTTCCGACGCTCCGGTATAGACAATTATTCGCGACGTTATTTTATGTGGGTGGAAACCGCTATTCGGCGTTGCTATGTACATAGAATATGAATAAAACATATTAAACTTAATTGAGAGTAATAAATAGATACATAAAAAAAGAAGATTAGGGTAAAAAACATTATGGCTATTTTAGGCGAATCTGTACATATAGCTATTCGGTGTAACAATATACATGAAAATGAATAAAAATGGTGTATCCCTGTGCCCGTCGGCACAGATTGCCGTCGACGTCACCTGATATTCTGTGCCGACAGCTTCCTCTGTCCCAACGGTGGCCGTCGGGATAGATTGTATGTGCCGACGGCCGTTTCTGTGCCGACGGACTTGTCGACAGCTGGTCCTGGTACACACCTGTGCCGACAGCCCCGATAAATGGCCGTCGGCACAGGTTCTGGCCGTCGGCACAACTCGCCATTCCTGTAGTGGTAAGCAGATGACATCAGTGACACGGGCACCAAAAACATGCGCAAACAATTGAAATGCAGACTTGTACGACTAACGAATGATCGTGTCGCGGTACCGCAGTCTGCCATCACAGGCCGAAAGGAAGCGAGGGGTAGACGGGGGCTTACGAAGAACGTGAGGCGGTCAGCGAGGCCGAGGGCGCGGACGAGACCGAGGCACTGGTTCTCGGCGCCGGCGCAGCCGTTCCTGATGACGACGGCGTGGCGCACCGTGCCGACGTGGCCGGCGAAGATCTCCGGCGCCCCATTCCCCCCGCCCGGCGGCCACAACGGATGAATCGACATGCCTCGCAGGCTTCGAAATCAGAGTGGGAGGAACTGGTGGTGGGCTGTGGCTTGGGGGCAGGATGGGGATGAACCAGTGAGGCGGGACGGCTCGAACGGCGATGCGGTTTGGTCTCAGCCAGTCTTACGGGACAAGTTTGGTTTTCCATTCTATATTATTCTTCTTCCTTTTTTTCGTCTGCCCGCCGGGAGGGGAGACGGAGGAGGGGGGAGTGGCCAAGTGGGAAGGGAGGGGTGCCGCTGGCGGGGAGGCGGCGTTGTCTTGGGTCGGAATTAGGCTGGGCTGTATATGTGGTGGACTGGTGGGCCAAACGTTGAATTGGACTGCTGAAGCCCAGCTCGGCAGCTCCTACTACCTCCGTTTTTATTTACTTCGCATTCCTTGTCTCAGAAAAATTTAACTTCTCGTTCCAGGTTTTTTCCTAGTCAAACTTTTCAAATATACTCCCTCTGTATCAAAATATAAGATTTTCTAACCTTTTTTGACTTTGTCCACATTCATTCCAAAATGAGTGAATCAACATAATAATGTTTCGTTTGGATGTTCGCATTGGGGCTAGATATTGGATATTCGGGTGGTTTGAGTCCCGAATATCACGAATGTCGCCGTTTGGATGTGTTTAACATTCGAGCTGGAGTTTTGGGCATGATATCGAGCGAGGTCGCGCGCAGGCAAAACCAACCCCGACTCAATCTCCACCTCCACCCCTGGACATTGCTAGAAATTCGCTCCCATCTTCCTCCCGTACCTGTTCGCCGGCCGCTCCTGCAAACAGAGAGCCTCGCTCTCATCACTCCATCCCCACGCGCGCGAGACTTGGGCGCTGGCGGCTCAGGTCGCGACTTCTCCCTCCACCCTCCCGTCCGGCGGATGACGACCGATGGCGAGCGGCCTCGTCCCGGGACCCTCCCTCCCCGCTGCAGCTGCACTCCGCCTCCCCTCTCATCTCTCTTTCTATTTCCATTGTAGGTTGGGGAAGATTAAACGGAGCCCGGTCACAGGCGCACCTGCATCCCGAGCTCCGGCGGGCGGCGACCAGAGGAAGGTCCGTTGCTGCATCTCCCATCCCTCTGTTGGCTCTCTTATCTGTGATGTGCTATTTGCCCTGCCTCGTTCCCGGCGCCATCTCCTCCCTCTTTTTCACTGCAGCCGGCGGCCGGATCGATTGGATGAGCTCCCGATGGATCGATTGGATGAGCTCCCGACGGATCGATTGGACGAGCTCTGTGTGCAGCCGGCGGCCGGATTGAATGGACGAGACTTCTGATTTGTGTGAGCTGGCTGTAACGCCCCAAAATTTGGAAGCTAGAAAAACTTAGTCATAAAAGACCCAAAATTTGGAACCAACAAAAACTTTTTTGAAATGTCTTGCTTATGGATGTGTTTTTCTTCTGTTTGCTATGTTTAACTTTGTCTGCTTTGTTGTTTGAGTTAACAACCACTGAAAACACCAACCTTTGAGCTCAACTATTACAACATATCATTTAAATTTTTGGTGATCATGTCAAGACAAGAAGATTGATCCATATATCTTCTCTAAAACTTATTTTGGCCAACTCCTTTTCAATGATGTTTTGATTCTATCAACTAACCAAAGGCCTACTAATTGAGAAAGTATAAGTTTTCCAAAATTTAAGTGTTTCCAAAAAAACTATGGAGATCTATATACTATCTCATACTTATTTTACACATTGATGTGTTGCAAGTATCAATATATCTTATCTTAAAGCCCCTATTTTCAAAACACCTTTTTAAAATGATACAAGTTGGGGATATATCACTCCTATAGTTTTCTTTATCAAACCTTCTGACAACTATCAAGTAGGAGTTGAGATATTTTTTAAACACCATCTTGTCATGATTTTGTGTGATCACTATATCACCTAATAATATTAAGTGTTATGTAAATTTTAGATTGTTATCTGTTTGTGTTTGAATTGCTTGACTGGAGTGTCTTATTTTATGAGTGTTCTTGTGGTGTTGGTTGTAGCAACCTTTAATGCACATGATTTGATTTAGTATCTAAATGTTTGATTTGCTTGTCTTGCTTGAGTGGAATGTGTTACCTCTTGTTGAATTTTTTTATGTTGATATTTATAAAAATTTCTATTTGTATATAGGTATAAAATATATCTTCACTCCTGTTAACTCTTAGGAGTTCTAGAGACTTAGCTTTTGTGTTCCATTATTTCTTTTTGGACATGAAGCCCATCTTACCCCTTCTTCAACATCTCTAGTGTCCAACCATACCCTTCTGTGAAATTTACAAAAATGGTTGATCTCTAATTCTTGCTGGTTTTGAGTGCTACTTTATAAGGTGACCATATGTGTTTTACTAGATAGCATTTCTCCATTTTTGTATCTAGTTGCTATTGAGCCCCTTTGACCTAAACTTTTCAAGCAAATGTTGAATTTTTATGCCCACTAGCCAACCCAACTTGTGATGTGGTTTTTAAGTCAAAGGATAGCCTAATCCATCTTAACAAAGTGACCTAATCTATATTTCCCAACAATGCTTGTTAAACTCTAAACCTACCCGAAAACCAACCCCTCCCTTCCCTCCAATGGCCACCCCTCTCACCTCTCTGACATGTGGGCCTGTCCTAGTCAGCTAGGACCCCCTGGTCATCCTCCCCATCCCCTCTCTTCTGCACTCACCACTCTCCCTTCTCCACCGTGGCCAATGGAGCTTCACCCCCTCTCCTCCCACTGGCCAGGCCACGTCCTCCGACCAAGACCCTCTTGCCCACACCTGCACCGCCCTCCAGAGCCAATGGACGTGCCCCTCCTTTGACCCCTGGTTCGAAAAACCCTGGATCGGGAGAGGGTTGTCTAAAACCTGACCCCGACCTCCCCTGTCCCCCTCTCCTCTCCCAGAACACTCTCACACATCACCTCACTCCACCCCAGCCACCCCGTTCAAGCTCGTGACCTCTGCCACCCTGGAACGCGCAAGAACTCGCCGGCCGCCGACAGAAGAAAACGACCATAGCCGTCGTTCCTCTGCACCGTTCCCCGCCATTGTTGGCCCCTCGAGTTCCCCTCCTCAGCAGCTCACTCCCTCCCCTCTCTTTTTGTCCAGAGGCCGCCCGTGGAGCTCGCGCCCATCCTCGACCCGAGAAGTTCACCGCCGTCGTTGCCATGGTTTCCGGCGCTCCATGCGGCAGCTGAGGGCACCCACGAGCTCGCCTTCGCCTCCTCCGTCGACCCCAGACCCTCCCGCAGTCGCACGTAATCCCTAGGTGAGCATCCGCCGCCGCGCCCTTTCTCCCCCCCTCTCTGGCCGTCCTCGCGCGCGTCGTGCTGGAGAAGACGAAGGAGAGCCGTCGATCTCCAGATCGATGGCCAGTTTGAACGTAGCTCGGCACCGCCCGTTGCCGCGCACCTGTGGCGCTGAGCGCGCAAATGGGCCGGCCCATCTCGCTCGCGAGCCAGAGCTGCTCTGGCCTCGGCCAGATTCGGCCCAGGAAAAGCCCGTAGGCATTTTTATTTCATAGATTTATTCTTTTTAGTTTCTGTGCTTTATTGACATTTAGTTTATTTAGTATGTGGTAGATCTATTAGGGTTTTAGCTTTAGGATAACTTTTGTGTGGTTCTTGTGTGTTTTCTAAAACATGCAGAGCCAGTGTTGCATAAAAATCTTTTATAGTTTGTGTTGTGCATGAAATCTTGTAAAAAGTGCATTTTATAGTATTTTTAAGATAACTTGAGCTAGGAGTATCCAATGGGAGTGAATCCAATTTCTACAGCAAGCTAAAATCAATACCTTTCCATAGAATTTAACCTTGCATGTAGGAGGTTCCTAGAACTGGAGTTTTAATTCTTTTAGTTTTAGGACCAGTAGCACTTGAGGCATTTTTAGCTCTCATTTGGATTATGCTTTGGGTACAAATCCAATTTTCCTAGCTTTGTATGTTTGTTAGCAGTACTGTGTTAGAAGGATATATTTTTAGGAGCATTATTTTAGGACTTGTGCAATTTTCCCCAAAACAGCAGCTTTGCCTCTATTAAAAAGTCATATTAATACGGATTGTTCCAAATTGTTTATGTTTAGGGTTGTGGTAGATGTTTTATCCAGAGGGTGTTTGTGTAATGAAATGCTTGCTGTTTTGTTTAACTACTTTAGATTGTTGTCAACCCGCTACTTACAATTGACGGTAGTTCCGTTTAATTTTCCGGTACGATAGAACCGCAAGAGGAGGAGCAGTACGTGGGAGCTGAACCCACCTACGAGGAAGAACAAGACCAGGGACACTTTGCGGAGCAAGGCAAGCCACCTCAACATCCTATTGAACTCCTATTATTTGTACGAAGCATGTCTTGTTTTTAAAAATAAAATAATGCATGTTTTATCTTTTCTGTGGCATTTTGCCACCCAAAAATTAAAAACATAGCTAGTTGCTGCTCAATAGACATGTGTATCGTGTCCTTCAACAATTTATAAAAATAAGTCTTTACTTGAGAAGCCTTCTACTGAAGGCGCTATCAAGAAAATTATATTTTCTAGTGGTATATCTTTATACTCTTACCTCAAAACTATAGGATGGGAGCCTGGTTTTGATGAAATGTTTTCGGAAGAAAACCCGTGTCGCTGGGAGCGATCGGCGAGAAAGAATTTTATAAAACCCATGTTGCTGGGAGCAAATGGAGCTGTTCATGAAAACCCAAGGTGCTGGGAGCATTCGGTGAGGTTACGAAAACCCGAGCTGCTGGGAGCAGTCGGAGGTGGAGATGTTTTTGAAAAACAAAGTACTGCCCTAGCGGCTCGCCCGAACAATTAACCCGTACAACCACATTACCTCAAAATGGGCACGGGGCTTAGCGGAAGCTTGTTGGTGTTAGTATTCGAATACTCCTCAATTGGCTAGAAGGGGCTAGAGTCCCCGAAACCGAATGCTGCAAGGGAATGGGCATACAAAGTGTGGACTTCGTGTGCCACCGGGAAGCAACGGTGGGTCTCCTGTCATGGCGGTGTGAGGCTAGGGGAAACCGGATCAATACGGCTAGCTCACTCGGTGCCGGGGAGAACAAACCCACTCGAAGAGGATATTCTTATACTAGCACTGACATAGTGGAAGATAGGATCGGCCGTCTGATGTGTGCATGCTGTCTCCGTACAGTCCGTGGTTGATCCACGGCAGACCATCCGAATCTTGTGGTGAAAGTGTACCACCTCTGCAGAGTGTAAATCTATTCGAATAGCCGAGTCCTCGGTCATGGACGGTTAGAAAGGCCCCCGATCTAGGCGTACGGGCAAATTTTATGTTTTTAAAGGAAAAATGGTTTTCTCGGTGGAAACAAGGAGGCATCAAGAAGGTACCTGGGAGGTACGGATTTTGGGAGAAGATGGTTGGTCTCGGGGAGTCAACCAGTCGGAACCCGGAAAGGAAAAAGGGGCATCCCTATCCTAGTGTTTGAAATAATTTTACAACAGTGTTTTCAAACGTGGAAATGGTGTCTGCCATTTCTAAAAGAAGGAGAATTATATCTCCAAATACCCTTTTTAACAAAGATATAGAGATGTTGTATTCTCTATGTCTAAAACATCGTTTGCGAAAATTAAGCCCTATAGTCATATATAGCAGCTATCCCAGTTTTCGAAAACGTCTTATTGCATTACCATGGAAACTTAAGCCTTGAGGTGGTTTTGCGAGTGCGTAAATGTACTCATATGGCTGTGTCCCTGGATATTCAAACGTCCAGATTTACAACGAGAAGATGTATGACGAGGAGGAGGAGTACGCCGACGACTACGCCAACTGAGAGTCACCGGTCAACTGCTCTGTGGGAATGCATCCGGTGGTGACGAGGGCCGACGCTAGCCGAAAGCTTCCGCTATATCGTAGTTATTTCCGTCCTGCGTGACGATGGGTGCAGACTTGGTCATGTGACCACTATTCATTTGTGTAAGACTTGTATGTACGTTTGAATGATGTAACTTTGTATACCATGTTGGTTATGTGATCACGATGCACTGATCATTGGGATCGTGATCTGTATACATAACGTGGGCACCTCGGACTGGTAGTACGAGGGGTCCTTACACTGGCTGTACACGTCAGTCGTCTCTAGCAGCTTGGTGCAACGTCTGTCCTCAGACTTCATGTTCACCTTCTGCTTTGTGTGAGCTGGATGTACGCTCTGATAAGTACTTGTGTATTATTATGTTTCGGTGCTAGAAATTTTCATGTTCAGAAGACACATGTGGTTCAGTTCAGACTTTAGACCAGATAGATCACAGGAGATGGACAGTTTCATATCATAGATTAAATTCGTTGGAAATCATTTCTTGTGGAGACTATGTAGTTTGTTTGTTTAAGTCTTCTTTAAAATGCTCATTTATGATCGATCATGCATTGACTTTGATATAATGTTGTTGTTAAAATAATGGAGAATATTATGTATTCTTCTAGTTGTCGTCCGCACCATAATAGGTGAATGTTCCATACAATTTCGGCAGTACAATGATCAAAGTCTAGAAAAAACTGCAATTCATCACTTTTATACATCCAAACAACATTTGACATTCAACCTCAATATCTTGTCTGGGCCCGAATATCTAACACATCCAAACAAAAATATTGACATTCAATCTCAATATCAGTATCCTAGGTATTGGACATTCAACCCAATATAATGTCTAGCCTCTCAATGCAAACATCCAAACGGAGGTAAGGGTGTGTTTGGTTCAGTGGCTATGAAAAAGTGGTTGGGGTACCCCCAACCACTTGGTTGGTGTTAACCACTTTTCATGTTTGGTTGTGTGGGTTGGTTAGCCAAGTTTTGCATTTGGTTAAAGGGATAAAAAGTGGCTATGGGTTAACCTCTTTGATATGATGGTGAGAATATCCTCACAACATGAGCTTTTGTCTACATAATAGAAAGTATGGTATGGATAATAAGAATTTCAAAAATAGAATATATTTTGACATCACGTTCTATTTAGACATGAAGAAACAAATTCAGCACCACATTTTCAAATAGAACATTTCATAGTGACATATCAATATAGAGTACTAATTCAAATATAATTAAAGTGATACATCATAGTTCAGTGGTTCACATCAAAAGCACAAGTCCGTAGAACTACTACTATTAGTACAATGCTTTGGTTGGCATTGAAAGCCCAAGTCAAACATGGCATAAAGGAATCACGCATCATCATCTCTGGCTCCAAGACCAGCAGCTTAAGGAAATGTTTTATTCACATACCTAGAAACCCAAACCATCTTCTGAGGAAGCTCCAACACTTGAAACGTTGTTGCTAAATTAGGATTCTCAACCAAATAGGCATAGTAATGGGCAAGGAAATCCAAACCAAAATCTGGGAGTTTTGGTTAGTGCTAGCAGTTTTCTCTATGGCAATAGCAAGTCTTTCGCTACACATATATGAACCGAAGATCAAAATCAACGGCCGCCATCACATTTTGAGTAGCATGTGTCTTCCTACCACGAAAAGCAGGCTCCATTTCAGGAGTAACACTGGCTCATACATGTGTACCATCAATAGCTCCAATACAATCCTATGTGGTGAAAATGAAACGAAAAAATTAGGAGCTAAACAAATCCATGCCTACTAAATGAAAAATGTGGCTGTCACTCTCATACCTTAAAATATGGATCCCACCGGTGGTTCCCTTGTATTTTAGGTGAAATCTCCATTGAAGGCTTCCTAATTAGGTCATCTCGAAGCTCACCAATGGCATGGAGGACTCTTTTAAAATAACGGCTAACAACCTCACCGGATCTACCAAAGTTGCCACCAATTACTCTATTTCTAACATTGTGACCAACGGTGTGCAAAAACATAGCTAGTTGCTGCTCAATAGACATGTGTATCGTGTCCTTCAACAATTTCCGGTCCCTAAAGAGTTGACAAAATCGAAAAAATGGTTCTTTTCGTAGCCTAAGCATGTTCACACAAGTTGTGTCATTCTTCCAAACTTTGTGCTCGAAATACTCTCTCCTCATTCTATCCCTATCATCGATGGGGGCATATGTAATGGTTGCTCTTCTTTTTCTCTTTTTTGATTGAACAATCAATGTCATCATGGAGATAAACATATGTGACACGGCTGTAAAAATTAAAATCTTTGTCTTGTTGTCCATCTACAATGCAAAATTACACAGCATATAACTTCCACAGCATAGCCACTACTAGCAGATTTCTATGTATTAAAACTGAAACATCATGCACATTTTCTGCTCAAAACACATTATAATTTGGGGGAGAAAAACTACCTCAAGTCTTGATGCAGAATATCACCTTGAAATAACGTGTCCTGTCTTTAGTACCTGTCCATGATATAGAATGAAATTAGACCAGAGAAACTAGAGAGCAAAACTGCTCAGATTTACATCTACGGATCTATCTAGCTAGACTACTTTTTTTTAACAAAGGGAAGGACCCCGAAGGGTCCAGACTGCATTAAACGGTGGGTTCACATATTACATCAAGGACTCTGAAGAAAAAAGAAAATACAAGCAAGTCCCTGGCTTTTACAAAAAAGACCTCAATAGAGAAATGAGAAACGCAATTAGGTCCTCCTCCACCGAAACTGAGCAGCAGCCATCAACACCATCGCCGGGGACGCACCACTTGGAGACGGAGAGACGGGGAACGCTGCCGTGGAACTGCGAAAGGGCCTCCGCTGGCACGCCGGCCTGGAGGTTGAAAATCCTGTGGCACAAGAAGTACCACAGAACGGAGTGGCTCCATCTGCCAGAAATAACGGCAGCGCAGGATCGCTGCCATTGATGAACTCCGCAAAGCGCAGTCTGAAAATCTTCCCGTGGAGAAGCAGCTCGAAGCCAGAGACCCTCCTTCCCGCATCCTTTGCGGCATATGAGAGCAGAGGCCGCCGATCCAGAACCTCCACCAAACCTGTCTTCCCACCACCAGTAGAGAGCCATAGCTCCGCCATCAAACTCCAGCCCCATGCCACGGGCCAAAGGAGACAGAGCTTGAAGAAGGATGCAGTAGAGAAGCAGGGGGCCGACCTTATTGAAGAAGTCACCAACACCTCTCACCTCCATCGGCTCCCCCCACGGGAGCGCAATCAGAAAGGAAAGAAGCTTGGAGCGGAGCCAGGACTGGCCAGAGAGCCCTACCTCCATACTTCCGATGCGGACCTTATTCGGAGAGATGCGCAGCTCCTTCAGCCTCCCGTGCAGCGTCGCCTGCCACCAACGCGCTGCAGCGAAGAAGAAGAGGCCTACGACGCAGCGGATCCGGTCGCCGGGATCCCCTGTCCTACTCTCAGGCAACGGCATAAAGCCAACAACAGCCATAGAGGCTAACGAGAACCTAAAACTACTACTCTGTACAGATGGGTACCGGCATCCTAATCCATCTCCAAACCAACCAGCATGAGCGCCCGCGGCCGGAGGGATTGGATCCAGGGAAGCACAGTGGACTCTCAAGGGGCAGCGGTGGAGTCTTCGAGAGGAAAGGAGAGGAGAGGAAAATTGACTGGCCAGCTGATACATTGAGCCTCAGCTAGACTACTTTGTGTGCTAATTAGCTTGCAGCCACGTATGGGTCAGCAGTTCACATGCAGCTAGCATCTGGCCGGACACCACGCGCACCACGCGTGGGTCAGCACTGCAAATCGCAGCTATCCCTATCATCGATGAGAGCGAAACATGTCTATATACGTATGAATCATGACACATGCGCAGCTAGCATCTGGCCGGACACCACGCGCACCACGCGTGGGTCAGCACTGCAAATCGCAGCTATCCCTATCATCGATGAGAGCGAAACATTTCTATACAGTATGAATCATGACACATGTAAAAAAAACTAGAAAGTATTATATTTGATACTGAGGGAGTATAATATAAAATATAATTTATGATGATACTAATAATATTAAATTATCGTATATATTGGTATTTTTCCTTATATATTTGTCAATTTTACAAAGTTTTATTTTGACGAAATCCAGAATGCAATGTAATCTGATTTACAAAATCCATAATCTGATTTTAAACAACCGACATATGATTATATTTTGACTTCCAAGTTGCGGGTGTAGGATAAGGTATAACAAATAGCATCGGACATGGATTGTCCAAAAACTAATTAGGATTATCCGAATATTTTAGAAAACTTTTATCTATTTTTTTGAGTCAAAATACATGGCTAATCTGGCACAGTTAGTAGTTATTGAGTTACCGAATTTATTTGGCGAGCATGTCTAGATCCTAATTCTACAATTGGGGGACTAATTGTTCGTCTACTCAATTTATATCCATAGCATTTCATCAATGTTTGTGTTTTAATCCAAATCTTGTCAACCTTTTCTTAACTAATTGCAAGACCGTAAGTTTGAATCTCTCTTAAGTCAACGAGAAATATAATTATTTGTATATGCGAGTATTTATATGACTATCTTTGTTTCTATTCTGAGGCCACCTCGTTTCTGATTCGAATCCACAGTTTGATACATTTGCATTCTTAACCGGTCGTAATCCGCTCGGCTCCGAATCGGAGAAAACAATATGGTACAATTAAAATCCGATCTGAGGTGTTTAATTAGTTGTGTGAGGAAATAAGTTTCATCAATGACCTCTTTGGTTTGTCAAAATTTTAATTTTGGAGGATCTTAGTTGTATTTTTTTTCTTTCTACGAGAGCATTTTGGATCGTATGATAAGTGTTGTGAAAATAATAGGAAATGCTTTCTATTTTTAAGAGGTCCAATGCACTCTATATGTCTTTCTCTTCGTTGCCCTAAGTTTCATACTCCTTCCGATCCGGAACTAGTGTCGCAACTAGTACTATGCAATCGTACGTGACCAGGTCTTTTCTATGAACCATCTGAAGTGCAGAGATTCTTGTGCTTTGTTATTCCAATCATGTGTATTTCTTTTTCTTGTGATGAGGCCCCAGACTAAGAGCATCTCTAGCAGAACCCGCAAAAGGGGCAAACCCGCAAAATAACCTCCGGATGCGGATTCGAATCCTTAAAAACGCAAAGAGCAGAACCCTCAAAACTCTCCGACCCGCAAAAGATTTTGAGGGGCCCCGTGAATCCGGCCCTCGAAACCGTGAAATCTAGGTTTTCCTCACCGGACCGCAGACTGATCCGCATCCTCTTCTATCGTTGGCGCGAAGGAAGATTCAGCCCCCGAACCGCCGCCGCCGCCGCCGCCTCCGCCACCGCTTTCTCTTCCCTCACTCCGGCCATCGTGCGCCATGAGCTCCTCCGACCCGTACCTGGTGACCGTCCCGGTTGGGACGACGCCATCGACAGATCCAGCTGGCCGGGCAGAGCTCGGCACCGCCGCCGCCGCCGCTGCTCCTCCATTGGTGCAGACGAAGCGGAGAAGGCTAGGGACCGCAGGCGCGGCCCAAATCTTACTTGCGGCTACCGGCGCCGCCGCCTCTGCCGCTGCTACTCCCGCCGCTGCCGCAGGCGCCGCCGCCGCTGCCGGGGGGCCGCCGCGGCTCCGAAGAAGAGGATGCCCGTGCGGAAGGTCAGGGGCAGCGCCGCCGCTGCTGCAGACGAACCTACGCCCGCGAATGTCTCCGGGAGCGAAAGGTATGAACACGACATTGCAATTGTGAAATTATGCTTGCTAGTACCGCCTATTTGTGAAATTATGCTTGCTACTACCGAAATTGTTCTTCCAATTTGTAGCACGCAAGCTTTCATGGACGCCATTGGGTCGGTTCAGATCAACAACTCTCCGCTCGGCAATTTCGGCTACAACGAGGCCGACGGTGGCGTCGATGGTGGTGCGGGCGAAGAAGACAACGAGGTCGAGGAGGTGGAGGGGACAACACTTTCCCGGAGAGATACGAATTACACCGTTTGGAGGACCAAACATTGATCCGTGCTTGGGAGAGTATTTCTCTCGATGCAACTCACGGCAATGATCAAACCAAGGATCGGTATTGGCAAAGAGTGGAGGACAAGTTCTTCCAACTCATGCCACGCAATGGCCGAACGGTTCCTCGGACCTTTCGATCACTACAAGGCCGTTGGGAAACGATCAAAACAACATGTTCCCGGTGGAGTGGATGTTTGCAACAAGTGATTAATGCTCCTCCGAGTGGTACCGTAGAGGGTGATTGGGTGAGTGAAATAACCATTGCTATTGTTCACCGTTGGTATATGTAACCATTGCTATTGTTCACCGTTGGTATATGTAACCATTGTAGGAGCGCATTGCAAGAGAGAGGTTCATGGACATGCCCGCATCCAAGAAGAAGCCATTTGTCCTTGATCATTGTTGGAAAATTCTCCAACATAGCGAGAAATGGAAGTTGAGGGACCAAGAGCCAAAAAAAGGGGAAATACGTGTTGAGGATGACTCCGATGATGATCAAGGTGGGAGGAACAAGAACAAGCCCGAAGGCAACAAGAAAGCCAAGGAGAGAGTGGCAAAGCAACTTGAGGCAACAAGCTTGAGAGAGAAGCTCGATGAAATGGTGAAATCTAATGAGACCATGGTGGCCAAGACATTGGAGGCAAAGCACCAATTGGCCGAGAGGAAAGCTCAAGAGAAGAAAGAAAAGTGGGAGGTGCTTCGTGAAGAAGGGAAGCGGAAGATCGAGATTGAGGCCAAAAGAGCCTCGGCGGAGGAGAACAAGTCCGTGGCCAAGCTCTTGGCCGAAGAGAACAAGATCATGATGATGAACCGAAGTGATATGGATGAAGTCACCTTGGAGTGGCATGACATCACAAGGAAGGAGATATTGTATCGAAGGAAACAAGCGATGCTAAAAGCTAGCGGTGGTGGAGGTCTCGGCGGTGGTGGAGGTGATGGTGGTGGTGGAGGTGCTAGCACGGTGTAGGGCCTTTCGATGATGCCCATTGTGTTTTGGAAGCAATTTTTTGGTCACACGGATGGAAAACTAGTTAATTGACGTCTTTAGATTCAAGAAACTACTTTAATTTGCTATATTAATGTCGAATTTGTAAGCAATTTGACATTTTATGATATTCTGCCTATCTTGCTGTTTTGCATATGCAGTTTCAGAACGCCGCGCGGCGGAGCAGAACCCGCAATTCTGTTTTGCGGTTCTGCTTTGCGGGTTCTGCTCCGCCGCGCGGCGTTCTGAACAAAAAACCGCGAGTTGTGCGAACTGCAAAACTGTTTTGCGGTTTGGCCATTTGCGGGTTCTGCTAGAGATGCTCTAAGTGCAGAAGGAAGTGTAGAAGGTCTGATAAATGAAGAAGTTGTGGCAAGCTGCAAAACTGTAAGCCGTCAAACAATCGGTGGCGAACCACGGAAGAAATTTAAGAGTTTGACGAAACTAATTTCATGGATAAACCTGAAGAGACAGCTCTTGGCTTTCATTAACGTGAGACCTTCATGGTAACTAACCTTAACCAAATCACTAGTACTCACTCTGTTCCACAATATAACATGTTTTAGTCATCTTCCGCATTCACTTGTGTACACATGTATCTACACACTTTTTAGTGTAAATGTTCACTCATTTTAGTGTGAATCTAGACAACATGTGACACACTTAAAACATCTTATATTATGGAACTGAGGGAGTAGTACTTAAAACTAAACCGAGTAGGTGCTAAGTAGTTTCTTAAAAAATCTTCCATGGCCCACTGTGACCCCTGAAGAAGCTCGATCCAGACAGTATTATTCAGCAGAACTGAAAGTGATCTAGAGTTTTGGTATTCAAATCACAGGCGAATTGCGTCTTCCACTATAATGCGGGTGGTGACCGAATGCCGGCCAATGGAGCATCAGGAAGGGAAGAAGAGTAGAACTTGTTGGACCAGCGCCACCCTCCCTGACGTTACCTGCATATCGTTCATGGCAGCAACCAAGATGCCAAACTGAGCTTCTGACGAGCAGGGTTGCTGTATTTCGTCTTGGTAACAGAGGTAGCAGGCAGGTGATGAAGAAACATAAATGATTAGTAAATCCTTGTGATGATATCAGAAGTGCAGTAGACTAAGGCATGGCCTAGTGGTGGGGAGGGGCTGATGCCTTTCCACCCACCCAGTTCAAGTCTTCATGCTTCCAATTTCGATGATGTTGCACCCCCTCCACAGAAAGGAGTGGCGCCGCATACACAATCGGTGTGATCCTTGAATTGGCTGGCGAGGAGAATCGGGTCCCCAGCCAGCATTTGACTAGAGAAAGCACTGAAAGGGCAGCAGAACCAACTTTCCCCCAGCAAAAGGAGCACTGGAAGTGGAAGAGAGTGACCGGTTCACAGTCCAAATCTTAGCCTAATCGTCCAGGCGAACCATTATCGACAGAAAGCTTGCTCTCTTTCTTCATATTATTTTGTTTTGCTTCACTACTGGACAGAAACATCAATCATAAGGACCGCTCAGGCAGAACTCAAAATGACACCTGATATACGGTGGATGCTACACAAGATGCGTCAGTATAACAGAAATGCGTGAGGTGAAGATCTCAGCCTTTACAAACACTTAACTGAAACAGTTTAGCAGAAGATGTACTGTAATACACTAGGCACTGAAGAAGATCACATGCGTATGGAAGGAGTGCGCCTAGCTTCTTTCAGCATTGTGTGTTACAGCGAAGCATAACCATGACATCGAAAGAGCAGAGAAGTTGGTTGGTGTTTATCCCCTTTGTTGGATAAGACAAGGTGGCTGCCACTAGAATACTACACCTAAACATAGCAATCAGTTTTGTTAAAGAACATAACAATCATCAGTCATTGTGACACTAAACAAACTAGTAATAAATCTCCTATAAGACGCTGCAAAATCAAGTGTAGAGAGGTACTACTAAGAAAAGGTCCCGAAATACTTATGCTTGGAGAATACTGGCAGGCACCAGTCACCAACCACAAGTTCTTCCCCTGACATAAACAGCAATAATTTCGAACAAACTAGTGTATAATTGATCGATGAGTTCATACATTGCTTCCAGGTCAGATGACATCACAAAAACCCACATACATATCAGATTCATTTGAAATCATAAGCAGTTCTCTATGGTGTGAGATCACAAGATGAAGAAACAAACTGAAATAAGTACTAGTTTTTGATAGGGGTAGACAAACATAAGCCTTGAGAAAATTTTGGAGATAAATCAAACAACGTTGACAAAAACTGTCCCTCCTCCAGAATTACAGAGAGCTCCCAATTCACAAACACAGAACACAGGTTCTTATAACTGTTGAAACTTACAGTAATAATAATGTATATCAGACACATCCTTCCAATTGCCAAAGATACCAAAATTGCAAGCAGTTGCACACAAAATAACTCAACTTGTTACCTCTCGTTTCCACTCTCGATCTACATCAAGAACCCACTAGAATTATATCCTAATGTAACCAATCTACGACTCTGAGGTTGGACAAAAGGCCTACCTCGCCGGATAATTCAGTCGAGCCACCCGGTTTGCCGGAGCACGGCGTCGCGCACACGCCGCAGGTCACGGCCCTTGAGCGTGCGGCCGGCGCCCTCGAGCATGGAGAACGGGGCGGCCGGCCCAGCGGCGCCACCGGCGGAGGCGCGCGCGACCATCTCGTGCGGGGGCAGCAAGGCGGCGTCCCCGTGGCGGGGCTCGTCGTCGTCGTTGAGCTCGTCCCACCTGTCCATCTCCGGCTTCCGGGGAGGGCGGATGGGCACCTTTACCGGCGCCGACTGGTGGTACTGCGGGGCCGGCGCGCGGCTCTTGGGCCTCGGGTTCGCCGGGATGGCCCACGCGGCGGAGGGCGGGGGCTGGGTGGTGGGGGATAACGAGCCGCCGCCAGATGCCGAGGCGGCGGCGGCCGCGATGGTCGCCTTGCGCCGGAGCAGCGCGGCGGGGATGGCATCGGACGTCGCCCCGCCGCGGCGGACCAGGAGGCGCTTGTCCCCCTCGTGGAGCGCGGCGAGGAGGCCGAGGTGGCTGTGCGGCACCCGGCTGGGGCTGTCGGGCGGGTCCGCGGCGGGGGCGGAGGAGAACATGAAGTCGTCCTCGTGGAACTCATCCCCGGCGATGAAGGAGGGCTCCGTCGGCGAGGAGGAGGGCGACGAGAAGAGCCCGACGAACCGGTCGGTGGCCGGGGAGCGGCGCGGGCGGTAGTCGTCCATGGGCGGCGAGGGGGGTCGGGGCTCAGGGGGGAGGCGCGCGCATGCGGGTTGGATCGGGGGCCCCGTGTGGGCTCGGGGTCCCAGCGGCGGGCGGTGGGGGAGAAGGCAGGCAAGGTCTCGTGGGGTTTGGCATTTTATCGACCCACCCACCCTCGCTCCCGTTTCTGTTGCTCGGCTGGGGGCGTGGGACGTGGCGGATACGGATGGGGGAGATCGGGAGATCGATTGAATCTGGACATGTATCCGTTGGATGCAATTTGGTTAGTTTTGTGTCAGGTTTGTGCTTCAATGCATCGGTTTTTTTTTTTTTAACAAGGAGAAGGACCCCGAAGGGTCCAGACTGCATTTAGTCGGTGGGAATACATATTACATCAAGGACCTCAAAGCAAACGAAAATTACAATCAAGTCCCTGGACTTTAAAAAAGGACCTTGCCTAAAGAAAAAGAGTGCAATCAGATCCTTCTCCACCGAAAATTCGCAGCTCGACGCAGCGGCCGTCATCTCCATCGCCGGGGACTAGACCACTTGGAGATAGAGTGACGCTGGGTGCCGCGGCGGAACTGATGAAGGGCCTCCGCAGTCTCGCCGGCCTGGAGGTTGAAGACGCTATGGCGCAAGAAACGCCACAGCACGGAGTGGCTTCTTCTGCCAAGAATAACCGCGGCGCGAGCTCGCCGCAGTTGATGAACTCCGCATACTGCAGTCAGAGAATCTCCCCGAGGAAATCCAGAACCAAAACGCCAATCTTCCTTCCCACAACCACTGTGGCACAGAAAGATGAGTGCTTCCGCTCCAGAAAATCCAGAAAACCTAGCCTTCTGCCTCGTAATAAAAAGCCCTAAACCGCCGTCAAACTCCGGCCTCAAGCCGCAGACCAGAGGAGACAGATCAAACCAAAAGATGCAGAAGAAGACTAGGGATTTGGCTTATTGAGAAGGTCGCCAGAACTCTTCTTCCTCACCAGCTCCAGCCACAGGAGCTCAATCTCAGAAAGAAGAAGAACTGCTCGAATCCAGCGATGGCCAGAAAGCCCAAATTCGATACCTTCGATGCGAACCTTATTTGGAGAGATGCGCTCCTTCGTCGACGTCGTCTGCAGCATCGCCTGCCACCAGCAAGCTGCAGCTAGGAGGAAGAAGGCAACGGCGCGGCGGATCCGGTCGCCGGGATCCTCCGACCTACTCTCATACGGCACGCAGCCACACGCCATATAGGCAAAACCTAACTCTAAGCCTAGATCTACTATGTACAGGACCAGCGTACCACCTATTCCATCTCCTCGCCGGCCGGCAGAGCCTCCGGTGAGCAGGGAGGAAAGGGGCGGCGACGGCGCTCTCGAAGCGACTCTCAAAGCAGAGCGGTGGGGAGCAAGGAGGAAATGAAAAGTGGGCACTTCAATGCATCGGTGTGATCCAAACACAAACTCGGAAGGTTGTTGATGGTCCGTGCGACTGCGAGACTCTGGGGGCAAAATCAGTCAATTTCAACAGAATTTGGAAAAGGGTTCTAATCATCCGGGGGATCGCGACTCTCGCGCCCTCCTCTTCGTCCATGCGACGCGTGTCCCTGTGGACCCTACTCGGCGCGCTCCCTTCCATCCCTATCCTCTCGCCTCACGAGAAACCGTGAGCGGTGCTCCCCCTCGTCTGCTCGCAAGCGAAGCTTCTCTTCGATCCCCTTCCCGCGCCACTCCCACCCCATCTCCGGCGCGCGCGTGCCCTTCCGGCTTCCAGTCCGGTGGCGGCAGCCACCTTCTCTCTCCCCTCTCCCTTACTCTCTCCATGGCTCTCCCTAGAGAAGCAGCCCACAGACCATCCCAATCCCGGCCTCTCTCTCGCCTACCTCCAGCGAGGAGCTCCACGCCACGCCTCCGCGGCGAGGTCGCCGCCCCCGCATGCCTCCTTGGCAAGGCTGCCACGCCCCTACCCCGCCTCCTTCCTGATCAACGGAGCCACCCTCGTCGATCTTCTCGGACTCCATGGCCTCGAGCACGGCCAGGTTGGCGGCGGCGTCAGCGAGGCGGAGGAACGGGCAGAGGTCGAGGAAATGCCTGCGCCCGACGGCGTCCTTGGCCTGCGTGGGCGCCGCGCGGGGCAGCAGCAGCGCCCTGCAGAGGACATGGTGAAGCCTGCTCTCGAGGTGGTGCTCCCGTCAGGCGTGGTGCAATTTTTTAAAAGATTTGTAGCAGATTTTTTCTACTTTTAATGCAAATTCATAGAAGATTTGTAGCAATTTCCTTTTTCACATGATGCTCTTTGCCGCGGTGCAATTTTTGAAAGATTTGCATATCTTTTCTCCTTTGATGCAAATCAGTAGAAGGTTTGTAGCAATTTTTTCTTTTCACACATGATGTTTTTTTTGCTGCGATGCAAATTTTTGGAAGATTTTTGTAGCAGATTTTTTCTGCTTTTGACCATATGAGATGAAATTTGCTACGGTTGTTATTCCATTTTGCATTATTAGATGGAGATTTTTGCTACAACAGTTGTTCCGATTTGCATTATTAGACGGAGATTTTTGCTACAACACTTGTTCCATTTTGCATTATTAGACGGAGAATTTTGCTACGATATTTTTTCCGTTTTGCATCGCAGGGGTGCTCCTAGTCGAGGGCGGCAGTGCTGCTACAAACTGGAGTCCAGTGCTGCTACAAGCGGCAAGGTGTGGTTGTTGGTGATGCTCTGACCGGGGACACGCATTGCTACCGGCGGCGACAAACAATGCTACGAGCCCGAGGGTCGGAGGGTGTTGTGCTACAAGGAGCTTGCCGGCCACCGGATATGGGGGCGAGTGCGCCGACTGCCGAAAAAGTGGGCGGAGCGGAGCACGCCGGCTGCCGGACATGCGGGCGAGCGCGACGGCTGCCAGAGAAGTGGGCGGAGCAGAGCTTGCCGGCTGCCGGAGATGGGGGCGAGCGCGCCGGCCGCTGGAGATGGGGGCGAGCGTGTCGGATGCCGGAGATGGGGATGCAGCGGAGCACGCTGGCTGCCGAATATGGGGGCGAGCGCTACGGCTGCGGGAGATGGGGCGGAGCAGAGCGCGCCGGCCGGAGATGGGTGCGGTTGCAGCTTGTTCCGTGTTAGGTGAGTGCGTTGACCATGTGATAACCCCAAGAGCAAGGGATCACTGTAGCATCTCTCAATGTGGAAGTAAGGTATCGATCCGCAGGAGCAAGAAGGAAAAGTTATCTATTCCCTACAACTAAAGTGTCACAAGTTTTAGTTGATTATGCACTAAACAAGTTTAAGGAACAAGGTGGTTGATTTAATGGATGGAAGTTTGATGTAACAAGGCAAGAATGTGGAAGTGTCCCAATCCTCTTCAATGCAAGAGGACAAGACAAAGGTTTTCTAGGATGCTTGGAAATAAGGCCTAGGGATCATACTTTCACTAGTGGACACTCCCAACAATTGAATACATAGATATTTCCTCTTCACTTTGCTACTCTGAACTATTCTCCCGTTGGATAGAAATACCAATCTACTGCGTAGGGCTACAAGAGCACACCTTAAAGTCTGAGTGAACAAACACCACAATATCATAGAACACCAAGACCATCGTGTAGGGCTACAAAAGCACACCTTAAAGTCTGTCTTCCACATCTAGGGAACCCCAAGGTCACTATGAGTGCCCCAAAATAGTACTAAACAAACACCACAATTTTATAGTGACATCCAACACAAAGAATAACTCATGGTAAGTATTTCTGTAACCTTTAGCCTAAGAGTCACACACGGTGCGCACACTGTCAACTTCACACCATGGGACAAAGGTGACTCCGGAAATTACATTAATAAAACCACTTGAGTAGCACAAACAATGAAGGAGAAACATCCATGAATTCAATTAGATTACAAAGCTCATGATCACATAAAGATCACATCATGGGAGAGAGAGATGAACCACATAGCTACCGGTAGAGCCCTCAGCCCCGATGAAGAACTACTCCCTCCTCATCATGGGAGGCAGCAACGGCGATGAAGATGTTGATGATGAACACGCCGGAGGGGGGTGGAGCCCTCCGGAGGCGATTCCGGCGGCGTTTCCCCCCTCCGATCTTCTCCGGCGGCAGCCTTCTGTCTCTCTGTTTCGTGGTTTTGTGTTTCTCCGCCGCCTCCTTTCGCGAAACGCCAGGGGACCTTTTTTATAGGCGTTTTTAGGTCAAGACGGAGTCGGTGGACGAAAAATCGACGGCACGGAGCTCCGAGGTGGAAACGAGCTGGGCCCACGCGGCCATGTACTTTAGGCCGCGTGGGACCCTCCCATTTCCAGCCTGTTGGGCTTCTGGTCTTCAATTTAAGCCCATTGCGTTCGTCTCGAAAATTCTGAACCGTGCTCTTTGACCTTGCCCTTTTTGGAGTCCCGAAGCTCCCGGAAAGTCTGAAACACTAAAAAAGACGTTTTCTGGAAAAACAGGGTTAATTCCAAATAAATGGGAAAACTATGAAGTATTCCCAAAATCATTATAAAACATTGATATAACCCTTATATGATGCAAATATGATTGGAATATAAGCAATTAAAGTGCAAAGTTCATGTATGCATTTTACATGCATCAACATCCCCAAGCTTAATCCATGCTCGTCCTCGAGTATGAAGATGATAAAACTAACATGGACTTTGCAATTTAATACTTAACAATGAATATCAAAGATGATTACTATTGCTACATATAGTCAAATGATTCATTCTTCAAAGGAGTAGCAATATGCAAATAGTTTATGAAGTGATATCAAGTATTCAAGACAAGGATGTTCATTGATAGTTCACAAAGTGTAACATGGTAGCAAGTAATATGGAACACATGTATGCATAATGATAAGTAGAACATCCTACATGGTCATAGAGTGTAGATGAAAATCTGAATATGATAGGTGTACACTTTGGAAAGATGTATATGTGAGTAGAGGTAAAGCATGCATAAGTTTCATCCAACTTCCAAACTCTTCTACTTAAGTTAATGATTGCAATAAGGTATTCATTGGTGTCAAGCTCTCATTGCCCCTATCATAGCATCTTGAATGATTAAGTTTAAAGTGAAAGCAAATATGAGTAGTGTGCTTGATAAAGAATGGGTTGAATGTCTCATGCCCCTTGAATACAAGTACTTACACCATGTGTTACTCAACTTGGGAAACAAAGCAAGTTCAATTAAATATCATTGTAAGCATAATAGTATCATCAAGAGCGTCAACTGGGGTACCTCTTGTCCCAAGATATGGAACAAGCCCATATCAAAATGACAAGACAAACAAACAAAATGAACAATCTCAACACCCTTTTTATTTACCATTTGGAATAGTTTTTTATTGCAAGGTGTATCACAGAAGGTTCACCATAGTATGTAAGTAAATTTCCACCATGAATGATGCATGGCTTAGATTAGCGGCCCAGGCGTCTCTCTAACCATTTACACAAACTCATTTAAACTCACTCTATTTCCACATTTATTTCAACATGATAAGCATCCATAGACAAAAGCACATGATATCAACTAAATGAGATGAAGAGCGTGTTGAAAGCTTGCCATGTGACAGCACATATGGGCTAACTTCCAACCCAAAACATTTATCAAGCCACAAACATCATAATCTTAATCACAATGGGTCAAGTTTTATTATGCAAATAAAAGAACATTGTGCATCAAGTTCGTGAGAGCTATATAACCAATTTTTTCCATTGCAATCAATAACATAAACATTTTCATTCAGAGGTAAGATAACACAAACAACATGTTAAACATACTCGGAATAGCATAAAGCCAATAGGTAGATATGGTGGACTCACTGGAATAACTTTGGTTGAAGGTGTTGGAAACAAGTTTTTGCTTGTTGGAGTTTTTGGGCTAGCAAAAGGGAGAAAGTTGACCATCTAGATGCATGCATGAGTGTCCATAGAACTAACTAATCCATGTTAAACCAAGTAAAATAACAATCAGCACCAAAACATGAATAAGTGATAGCTCTACAAAAAGAATTTGCAAACTATTACTCATAAACAAGCTCATGAATCATGCAACTATATGTATCATTAAAAATCAAGTCAAACATCCCTTTTCCCAATCTTATAAAAGCATCCAACATATTTCAACCCATATTTCCAGTAGCTCTCTCATATATAATTGATAGTGTGGTGGTCTCTCAAGACTCAAACAAAAACAAAAACGACGCTCCAAGTTTATGCGATAAAGTGTTTCGATCGAAAAACAGAAGTTGGACGTGTGCAAACCGAGAGTGTGTAGGTCCAGCGGGGTTGTCTTCACATCCCCAAGCTTATGGTCTTCACCATCCTTGGATAGCTCTTGGTGCATCTCCTCCAATCCCTGTGAAAAAACTTCAAAACACCGTTTCTCCCATTCTTTTCTGTGGGGTGCATTAATAGTGATAAACAAATAGGTTCCTTGCTGCATATAATCCTTGAACAAAAATTCATATGAATGTCCAGAAAGTGTATAATGTTGTATGCCTACTCATAAACTCAATTGGATCAAAAAGATTCAACTTAAAAGCTCAAAGCATGCATCAAACAAAATGGGACAGAATCTGTCCAGAAAAACAGCAGCAGCAAAACGTATTTTTCTACCCTACCAAACTTTCTCGAAAAATTCCGAAAAAATTCATGCATACAGAGGATGAAAAGTTGCAACTACAGTTCAAATATGAGCTCATTCGGAGTTACAGAATAAGAATTAAAAATCATACCGTGCACTGACTTGTGCAGGAATAAAATCTCCGAACTATAAGCAACTTTTCAAGACCAAAATGGGTAAAACTTGGCACTTTATTAAAACTCCAGAAACTAAACTAGACACAAATCTCTTGTTACAGCAAGAGGACACAAAGAAAATCACACAAAAAATAACCGGGTTGCCTCCCGCAAAGCGCTTTCTTTATAGCCATATAGCTAGGCTTGATAGTTTTAATGATGCTCCCATAGGAATAAGAGTTGAATATAAAAGAGCATCAAGAAGCAAATATCAAACACATTTAAGTCTAACCCACTTCCTATGCATTGGGATCTTGTAAGAAAATAAATCAATAAAGCACAAAGTGACTAGCATAGGAAGGCAAAGCAAGTGCAACTTCAAAATTTTCAACAAAAAGAGAGAGACTTAATATTTTGAGATATATGAAACCGTGTCTCCCTCTCTCATAAGGACCAGTAGGTTTTAAAGTACCCAACAAATAAAAGCAAATCAAGAGAAAGGCCAAAACCTTCATCATAAAGAGGATAAATTTAGTAACGTGAAGATTTCTATAACCATACTTTCCTCTCTCAAAATAATTTTCAGCGGCATCATGAATAAAATCAACAATATAGCTATCACATAAAGCATTATTATCATGATCCATAAGCATAACAGTACTATTACTCTCCACACAAGCATAATCAATTTCATTAGTAATAGTGGGAGTAAAACTAGCACATCCATCATTGTAATCATCATAAATTGGAGGCATAGAATAATCATAGTGAATTTTATCCTCAATAGTAGATGGACTGAAAACATCATAATCATCATTGTAAACATCATATATAGGAGGCATATTATAATCAACATAAATTTTATCCTCAATAGTAGGTGGACTGAAAATATCACAATGATTATAATCATCATATATTGGAGGCATAGTATCATCAAAGAAAATTTTCTCCTCAAAACTTGGGGGACTAAAAATATCACATTCATCAACAGCCACTTCCCCAAGCTTAAACTTTTCCAGAGCAATAGCAATAATGGTGTTCAAAGAATTTATAGTGATAACATTGCTACCATCATGCAAATAATTTTCCATATGTTTTTTAATTTTCTCTTCAAACACATCATGTCCTAACTCAAGATAGATTTCATAAAGCTCTCTAATTTTTTTGTTGTTTTCCATTTTCTAATTTTTATGGGTTTTTGATATATATAAAACTAATGAGAAACTCACAACCAAACAAGTTTAAAGGAACCTCCCCAAGCTTAGATGATTGCAAGATATAAAAGGAACCTCCCCAAGCTTAGTCTAGTGCACACAAGAATAGAAACTTAAGCGCTACGCTCCCCGGCAACGGCGCCAGAAAAGTACTTGATAACCCCCAAGAGCAAGGGATCACTGTAGCACCTCTCAATGTGGAAGTAAGGTATCGATCCGCAGGAGCAAGAAGGAAAAGTTATCTATTCCCTACAACTAAAGTGTCACAAGTTTTAGTTGATTATGCACTAAACAAGTTTAAGGAACAAGGTGGTTGATTTAATGGATGGAAGTTTGATGTAACAAGGCAAGAATGTGGAAGTGTCCCAATCCTCTTCAATGCAAGAGGACAAGACAAAGGTTTTCTAGGATGCTTGGAAATAAGGCCTAGGGATCATACTTTCACTAGTGGACACTCCCAACAATTGAATACATAGATATTTCCTCTTCACTTTGCTACTCTGAACTATTCTCCCGTTGGATAGAAATACCAATCTACTGCGTAGGGCTACAAGAGCACACCTTAAAGTCTGAGTGAACAAACACCACAATATCATAGAACACCAAGACCATCGTGTAGGGCTACAAAAGCACACCTTAAAGTCTGTCTTCCACATCTAGGGAACCCCAAGGTCACTATGAGTGCCCCAAAATAGTACTAAACAAACACCACAATTTTATAGTGACATCCAACACAAAGAATAACTCATGGTAAGTATTTCTGTAACCTTTAGCCTAAGAGTCACACACGGTGCGCACACTGTCAACTTCACACCATGGGACAAAGGTGACTCCGGAAATTACATTAATAAAACCACTTGAGTAGCACAAACAATGAAGGAGAAACATCCATGAATTCAATTAGATTACAAAGCTCATGATCACATAAAGATCACATCATGGGAGAGAGAGATGAACCACATAGCTACCGGTAGAGCCCTCAGCCCCGATGAAGAACTACTCCCTCCTCATCATGGGAGCAGCAACGGCGATGAAGATGTTGATGATGAACACGCCGGAGGGGGGTGGAGCCCTCCGGAGGCGATTCCGGCGGCGTTTCCCCCCTCCGATCTTCTCTGGCGGCAGCCTTCTGACTCTCTGTTTCGTGGTTTTCTGTTTCTCCGCCGCCTCCTTTCGCGAAACGCTAGGGGACCTTTTTTATAGGCGTTTTTAGGTCAAGACGGAGTCGGTGGAGAAAAATCGACGGCAACGGAGCTCCGAGGTGGAAACGAACTGGGCCCACGCGGCCATGTACTTTAGGCCGCGTGGGACCCTCCATTTCCAGCCTGTTGGGCTCCTGGTCTTCAATTTAAGCCCATTACGTTCGTCTCGAAAATTCTGAACCGTGCTCTTTGACCTTGCCCTTTTTGGAGTCCCGAAGCTCCCGGAAAGTCTGAAACACTAAAAAAGACGTTTTCTGGAAAAACAGGGTTAATTCCAAATAAATGGGAAAACTATGAAGTATTCCCAAAATCATTATAAAACATTGATATAACCCTTATATGATGCAAATATGATTGGAATATAAGCAATTAAAGCTCAAAGTTCATGTATGCATTTTACATGCATCACCATGACGAGTTGGGGTGGCTGCATCGGACGGTTTTGGTGTCCCCATCCTACGGCTGCGGACCCGGGGGATCGGACGGAAAGATCCCCCAGGGGACGCCTAGTTTCGTTCCAGATTTTTGAGCTATTTATTGGAGGATTTCAGAATGAGGAGCGCTGAGCGTCCCCCGGAGGATAATTCCCCCGGAACCTCCGCCTTCAGAGGCCAACACGTGTCCCTTTATCCCCTCCAAAAAAAGCGCAACAACACGCCCATGGCCGTGGCCACGCGCTTGCAGCCCTGCATAACCTGCCATGGCCCTTGTCGCTCCGCCTTGATCTCCAACCATTGTTGGAGAAGACGTCGTCGCAGCTTCGCCGACCAAGGTCGGCAGCACCGCCGCCTCCATCTAGCTGCACCACGGTCCACTGCTCGCATCGCCGTGAACCGACAATGGCATCACCGCTGACCGTCGGGAGCATCGCCGTGCTCCCATGGCAGCATGGCCGCGAACCGACGGGAGCACCGCCGTCCTCCCATGGCAGCATGGCCGCGAACCGATGGGAGCATTACCGCAAACCGACGGGAGCATCACCGCCGACCGTCGGGAGCACCGCGACCTCCCATGGCAGCATGGCCATGAACAGACAGGATCACTGCCACCGACCGTCGGGAGCACCGCCGTCCTCCCATGGCAGCATGGTCGCGAACCGACGGGATTACCGCCGCTGACCGTCGGGAGCACCGCCGTCCTCCCATGGCAGCATGGTCGTGAACCGATGGGAGCACCACAGTCCTCCCATGGCAGCATCGCCGCCTCCACGAATTTGCTGCATGAGCGGAGGAGGGAGAAGGAGAAGCGCGGGGGGCGGCGAGCGGCACTCACAGAGGTGGAAGAAGGAGAAGCGCGGGGGCGGCGCGCGGCACGCCGGAGATGGAAGAAGGAGAGGTAGGAGAAGGAGCAGCATGGGAGCCTCACGAGCTGCGCTTCTACAGCTGGAGGTAGACGAACGAGATGGGCAAAAATTTCTCGATGCAAAGCAGCGAACGGATAAGACGGAGGGGTCGTGTAGGTCCACTAGGGACACGCATCACGCGTTGGAGACGGAGGACGCGGATGCGTGGATCCTTCTGCTGTTTCGAAGCGTTTTCCTTTCAAAATATAGCATCTTCTTGTGGATCTAGCTTTCTCCAGAGAGACGTGTTTGCCCTCTCAGCAAAATGCATGATGAGACACCCTCTGGGGTAGGGGTAGTAGACGTGTTTTTGCCCTCTCTTAGATCTAGGAAGAACAACAAACGATATTCTTTTTTCAAACGATATTCGAGTGATACATTATATAGGAATATTGTGAGCTCAACTAACTAGTGTTACAATTCATTCGCAAAAAAAAAACTAGTGTTACAATTCGATCCGCTCTTTCTACTAAGATCATAATCGACTAAACAAATAAATTATAATTAAAATAGATGGGTGTATACTGAAAACATTGAATTTCAATTAAAAATAATAAATGCACGCAACAACAAATGGCATCTTATGTAGCAAACTTGAAAAAGCAACGCAACCGATTCTAGAGATTGGTAAAACATATTTTCTGGCAGGCCCATACACGATTTGGTGCAAGGGACGAATTTCTATTGCAAAACTATAAACTAGTTGTGAAATGGTTGATAGCAAATAAACATGAGTGCTTGCATCATTAATTATCTATGAATGAAAAGTCGGTCAACTTGGACGGTTTCAAAGATGGAAACGATGTAATAGACTAGGGCAACTATGATTACATCCGAATATGGTGTGAGGAGAGGCGAGAGGCGTTTCCATGCAAATGTTATATTTGGTACAGTTTAATGAGTGATAACCGAAATATTCAAATCATCAATGGTTCGGAGAAGATAAAGATTATCATGTTGACAAAAAATTAGGAAATAAGGATATGTAGCATCTTCACATCTTTTAAATATGTGGTCATATTGATAAAAATGTGGTTTACATGTGGCATGAAGATCAGAGCTGCATGTGATGAATCATCCCCTTATGATGCCATGCTTGCATCTCAGTGTGTTGAGTAAGATGCAAGGTAACAAACATGTTGGTTGTTAAAAAAAATGATCTATTGTGCATTGTCAATTTACATATTCGAAACTTGATGAATCAGTTGGTATTTACGGTGATTTTTCTCTCTCTAGGAGCTTGGAATCACTGCTCTGCACATGAAGCTATGATACGTCTCAAACGTATCTATAATGTTTGGTTGTTCCATGCATGTTATATATCATTGCCACATGTTTTTATATCATTTTGGCACATTTTATGTAACTAACCTATTAACAAGATGCCCAATACCAGTTTTTGTTTTCTGCTGTCTTTTTGTTTTAGAAAAGCTACTCGGGGAACTTTCTCGGAATCAGCTCATAATTTACGGGAATTATTTTTACGAAGAAACAAAGACGGAGCCAGGAGGGCGCCTGCAGGGGGGGCTCACAGGCCCAGACGCCACCCAGGCGCGGTCAAGGGTGGACCACGCCTGGGCCCCACCTGGGCGCCTCGAGAAGCTTCCGACGCCGCCCTTTAGCCTATAAATTATATTCCTCCCGAAAACACTCGGTACCCGATCATATTTTCTAGAAAACATCCGAGGCTGCCACAGTCGCCAACCCTAGATCGGGAGGGTTCTGCTGCTCTTCCCAACACCTTGCCGGAGGGGGAGATCATCACCGGAGTCATCTACACCACCATGCCTACATTCGGAGTGACAACACATGCATATTGATCTAACTGTAACTCGTTACCGACACTGTTGAAGTGGAAGAGATGTTGATGACGTCGTTGATGAAGCTTGTGGAAGAATTCCCTCGGCTAAGCCTAGCCGAGAGAATATCGTAGACTCCTCGCATCTCGCCTTGATCCAACCGAGTGAGGGTCAACCGTTTCTCAATGGCTCACCCCTCTGAGAATTCGCACACATACATCGGATCTAGTTCAGTAGGGCTTCGCCGTACATGCTTGAAGCACTTCTCGTGTATATGAAGGTGGAGATCTCAACACATGAGAGAGAGATTAGATCTTGATCTAATCGGAGAAGATCCCTCTAAACTTGAGAGATTCCCTCAATGCTTTTAGACAAAGACCTAAAATTGTGTATCTCCAAAAGGAGGGGGTGGGGGTGGGGGTGGGGGGTTTATATATGAGGACCAAGGGGTAGGGTGGGCCTACCCCAACCGACCTAGGTTTAGGGTGCGGCGCACCCCTCCCCTGCCTTGGCCGCTGCCACCTCCCCCCATGGGCCTTGAAGCTCTTTAGGGTTCGGCTTGGGAGGAGGAGCTTCCCCCATCTTGGGCCGTGGTCCACCCGATCTCACTAGGAAGCCCCCATGACGGGCTCCATATTTTCTTTCTTTAATAATATTTTTCCAATTAATTAATTAATATTTTTATAATTAATTCCCAATAGAATATTTCCTTTTACAAAAAATTGCCAAAATTAATTACTTATCATATAAACATATTTATATGATCCGGGACACCGAGTGTCCGTGGACAAAAACATTCCGGATAAATATTTCCCTCTTATATAAACCCTCTGAATTAATCCGATGGTGATAGGAACTATTTTTGTCACTCCGGGACATCCAATGTCTGCATATGTTATCTCTCTGATATTAGATATATCGATCACGCTTAAAAACCATTCCGATGATCCACTCTCTATGTTCTAGAGCAACCATAATACACAACAAACTAGAGCTGACTTAAGCGTGTGACCCCTACATGTTCGGATAACTAGTAGCTGTGATCAGAAGTACTTATCCAATCACCGATCAGGGTCAGAGCCCATGGACGACCTGAATGACCACTACTGTTATAGGAAGAACACTCTGTTGAACCTGTTGGCTAGTAATATATCATTCCCATTCCTCATGATACTGAACTTACCCGAGATTAAGTATTCATGAAATTTCCATGAATCAATTCTTGATTCACTATATCTTTTGTCTATCTCGTTAACCGGTAAGTTTCCTTTTCTCGTTCCCGTAATCCGATATCCCACACGATGTAACTTCATCATGCATTGTCTGTAGAACATATTGGATATCATACATACCGAGTGGGCCCTGGAAGTATCTCTCTTTTGACAAATGCATAATTTCCCATCTTGACATTAGGATATATGCATACCTTTGCAATTACCCAGTGACTGCCGTTATGATTGCCCTGTTACGGCCGCGATGGTTGACAGTACCAAAGTAACTCTTCCAATATGCACAACCCTAATAACCTCATGGTCTAAGGACATGTCATATAATAACCTTACTACGATATGTCACTAAGGACAAAAGTCACTTTGGAATCTCTTAGCATATCAACGATTTGGGTCTACCCAGCCATATTGTTTCCACCAACAATATGCTACTCATTGATGCTGACATAAACAATGTTCTAAAGGCAAGACTAGGATATACTTTATTCTGTTCATGTCTCTACACGTGTGTGAGTTTTTCTCTGAATCACATATTCAGGAGGCACAACAGTTAGTAGCATAGAATCATGAAGCATAATTTATGAAACATTTGTTATTTCTATTGCCTTTTGGGCATACATCCAACACGTGTGATAACACCCAAGAGCAAGGGATCACTGTAGCACCTCTCAATGTGGAAGTAAGGTATCGATCCGCAGGAGCAAGAAGGAAAAGTTATCTATTCCCTACAACTAAAGTGTCACAAGTTTTAGTTGATTATGCACTAAACAAGTTTAAGGAACAAGGTGGTTGATTTAATGGATGGAAGTTTGATGTAACAAGGCAAGAATGTGGAAGTGTCCCAATCCTCTTCAATGCAAGAGGACAAGACAAAGGTTTTCTAGGATGCTTGGAAATAAGGCCTAGGGATCATACTTTCACTAGTGGACACTCCCAACAATTGAATACATAGATATTTCCTCTTCACTTTGCTACTCTGAACTATTCTCCCGTTGGATAGAAATACCAATCTACTGCGTAGGGCTACAAGAGCACACCTTAAAGTCTGAGTGAACAAACACCACAATATCATAGAACACCAAGACCATCGTGTAGGGCTACAAAAGCACACCTTAAAGTCTGTCTTCCACATCTAGGGAACCCCAAGGTCACTATGAGTGCCCCAAAATAGTACTAAACAAACACCACAATTTTATAGTGACATCCAACACAAAGAATAACTCATGGTAAGTATTTCTGTAACCTTTAGCCTAAGAGTCACACACGGTGCGCACACTGTCAACTTCACACCATGGGACAAAGGTGACTCCGGAAATTACATTAATAAAACCACTTGAGTAGCACAAACAATGAAGGAGAAACATCCATGAATTCAATTAGATTACAAAGCTCATGATCACATAAAGATCACATCATGGGAGAGAGAGATGAACCACATAGCTACCGGTAGAGCCCTCAGCCCCGATGAAGAACTACTCCCCCTCATCATGGGAGGCAGCAACGGCGATGAAGATGTTGATGATGAACACGCCGGAGGGGGGTGGAGCCCTCCGGAGGCGATTCCGGCGGCGTTTCCCCCCTCCGATCTTCTCCGGCGGCAGCCTTCTGACTCTCTTTTTGGTGTTCTGTGTTTCTCCGCCGCCTCCTTTCGCGAAACGCCAGGGGACCTTTTTTATAGGCGTTTTTAGGTCAAGACGGAGTCGGTGGACGAAAATCGACGGCCACGGAGCTCCGAGGTGGAAACGAGCTGGGCCCACGCGGCCATGTACTTTAGGCCGTGTGGGACCCTCCCATTTCCAGCCTGTTGGGCTGGTCTTCAATTTAAGCCCATTGCGTTCGTCTCGAAAATTCTGAACCGTGCTCTTTGACCTTGCCCTTTTTGGAGTCCCGAAGCTCCCGGAAAGTCTGAAACACTAAAAAAGACGTTTTCTGGAAAAACAGGGTTAATTCCAAATAAATGGGAAAACTATGAAGTATTCCCAAAATCATTATAAAACATTGATATAACCCTTATATGATGCAAATATGATTGGAATATAAGCAATTAAAGTGCAAAGTTCATGTATGCATTTTACATGCATCAACATCCCCAAGCTTAATCCATGCTCGTCCTCGAGTATGAAGATGATAAAAC
The DNA here is from genome assembly GCA_947311845.1 of Poa pratensis. Classification (NCBI taxonomy): domain Eukaryota; kingdom Viridiplantae; phylum Streptophyta; class Magnoliopsida; order Poales; family Poaceae; genus Poa; species Poa pratensis. The sequence goes on along the minus strand of CAMZMU010000128.1, from coordinate 69,458,345 downwards.
TAACATGGACTTTGCAATTTAATACTTAACAATGAATATCAAAGATGATTACTATTGCTACATATAGTCAAATGATTCATTCTTCAAAGGAGTAGCAATATGCAAATAGTTTATGAAGTGATATCAAGTATTCAAGACAAGGATGTTCATTGATAGTTCACAAAGTGTAACATAGTAGCAAGTAATATGGAACACATGTATGCATAATGATAAGTAGAACATCCTACAATGGTCATAGAGTGTAGATGAAAATCTGAATATGATAGGTGTACACTTTGGAAAGATGTATATGTGAGTAGAGGTAAAGCATGCATAAGTTTCATCCAACTTCCAAACTCTTCTACTTAAGTTAATGATTGCAAAAGGTATTCATTGGTGTCAAGCTCTCATTGCCCCTATCATAGCATCTTGAATGATTAAGGTTAAAGTGAAAGCAAATATGAGTAGTGTGCTTGATAAAGAATAGGTTGAATGTCTCATGCCCCTTGAATACAAGTACTTACACCATGTGTTACTCAACTTGGGAAACAAAGCAAGTTCAATTAAATATCATTGTAAGCATAATAGTATCATCAAGAGCGTCAACTGGGGTACCTCTTGTCCCAAGATATGGAACAAGCCCATATCAAAATGACAAGACAAACAAACAAAATGAACAATCTCAACACCCTTTTTATTTACCATTTGGAATAGTTTTTTATTGCAAGGTGTATCACAGAAGGTTCACCATAGTATGTAAGTAAATTTCCACCATGAATGATGCATGGCTTAGATTAGCGGCCCAGGCGTCTCTCTAACCATTTACACAAACTCATTTAAACTCACTTATTTCCACATTTATTTCAACATGATAAGCATCCATAGACAAAAGCACATGATATCAACTAAATGAGATGAAGAGCGTGTTGAAAGCTTGCCATGTGACAGCACATATGGGCTAACTTCCAACCCAAAACATTCATCAAGCCACAAACATCATAATCTTAATCACAATGGGTCAAGTTTTATTATGCAAATAAAAGAACATTGTGCATCAAGTTCGTGAGAGCTATATAACCAATTTTTTCCATTGCAATCAATAACATAAACATTTTCATTCAGAGGTAAGATAACACAAACAACATGTTAAACATACTCGGAATAGCATAAAGCCAATAGGTAGATATGGTGGACTCACTGGAATAACTTTGGTTGAAGGTGTTGGAAACAAGTTTTTGCTTGTTGGAGTTTTTGGGCTAGCAAAAGGGAGAAAGTTGACCATCTAGATGCATGCATGAGTGTCCATAGAACTAACTAATCCATGTTAAACCAAGTAAAATAACAATCAGCACCAAAACATGAATAAGTGATAGCTCTACAAAAAGAATTTGCAAACTATTACTCATAAACAAGCTCATGAATCATGCAACTATATGTATCATTAAAAATCAAGTCAAACATCCCTTTTCCCAATCTTATAAAAGCATCCAACATATTTCAACCCATATTTCCAGTAGCTCTCTCATATATAATTGATAGTGTGGTGGTCTCTCAAGACTCAAACAAAAACAAAAACGACGCTCCAAGTTTATGCGATAAAGTGTTTCGATCGAAAAACAGAAGTTGGACGTGTGCAAACCGAGAGTGTGTAGGTCCAGCGGGGTTGTCTTCACATCCCCAAGCTTATGGTCTTCACCATCCTTGGATAGCTCTTGGTGCATCTCCTCCAATCCCTGTGAAAAAACTTCAAAACACCGTTTCTCCCATCTTTTTCTGTGGGGTGCATTAATAGTGATAAACAAATAGGTTCCTTGCTGCATATAATCCTTGAACAAAAATTCATATGACATGTCCAGAAAGTGTATAATGTTGTATGCCTACTCATAAACTCAATTGGATCAAAAAGATTCAACTTAAAAGCTCAAAGCATGCATCAAACAAAATGGGACAGAATCTGTCCAGAAAAACAGCAGCAGCAAAACGTATTTTTCTACCCTACCAAACTTTCTCGAAAAATTCCGAAAAAATTCATGCATACAGAGGATGAAAAGTTGCAACTACAGTTCAAATATGAGCTCATTCGGAGTTACAGAATAAGAATTAAAAATCATACCGTGCACTGACTCGTGCAGGAATAAAATCTCCGAACGCTATAAGCAACTTTTCAAACCAAAAAGGGTAAAACTTGGCACTTTATTGAAAATTCCAGAACCTAAACTAAAACAAAGTCTCTTGTACAGCAAGAGGACACAAAGAAAATCACACAAAAAATAACCGGGTTGCCTCCCGCAAAGCGCTTTCTTTATAGCCATATAGCTAGGCTTGATAGTTTTAATGATGCTCCCATAGGAATAAGAGTTGAATATAAAAGAGCATCAAGAAGCAAATATCAAACACATTTAAGTCTAACCCACTTCCTATGCATTGGGATCTTGTAAGAAAATAAATCAATAAAGCACAAAGTGACTAGCATAGGAAGGCAAAGCAAGTGCAACTTCAAAAATTTCAACAAAAAGAGAGGAGACTTAATATTATTGTGGTATATGAAGTCATGTCTCCCTCTCTCATAAAAACTTTCAGTAGCATCATTGATAAAACCCATAATATAACCATCACATAGAGCATTCTTATCATGATCCACATGCATAAAAGTATCATTACTCTCCACATAAGCATAAACAGTTTCATTAGGAATAGTGGGAGTAAAACATTCATAATAATCATTGTAATCATCATATATAGGAGGCATATCATAATCACAATAAACTTTATACTCAATAGTGGGTGGACTGAAAATATCATATTCATCATCATAAATAGGAGACATAGTATCATCAAACAAGTCAAAGAACCTCCCCAAGCTTAGATGATTGCAAGATAAAGAAACCTCCCCAAGCTTAGTCTAGTGCACACAAGAATAGAAACTTAAGCGCTACGCTCCCCGGCAACGGCGCCAGAAAATTACTTGATAACCCCCAAGAGCAAGGGATCACTGTAGCACCTCTCAATGTGGAATTAAGGTATCGATCCGCAGGAGCAAGAAGAAAAAGTTATCTATTCCCTACAACTAAAGTGTCACAAGTTTTAGTTGATTATGCACTGATGCATGTAAAATGCATACATGAACTTTGCACTTTAATTGCTTATATTCCAATCATATTTGCATCATATAAGGGTTATATCAATGTTTTATAATGATTTTGGGAATATTTCATAGTTTTCCCATTTATTTGGAATTAACCCTGTTTTTCCAGAAAACGTCTTTTTTAGTGTTTCAGACTTTCCGGGAGCTTTGGGACTCCAAAAAGGGCAAGCCCAAAGAGCACGGTTCAGAATTTTCAAGACGAACGCAATAGGCTTAAATTGAAGACCAGAAGCCCAACAGGATGGAAATGGGAGGGTCCCACGTGGCCTAAAATGCCTGGCCACGTGGGCCCAGCTCGTTTCCACCTCGGAGCTCCGTGGTCATCGATTTTTCGTCCACCGACTCCGTCTTGATCTAAAAACGCCTATAAAAAAGGTCCCTGGCATTTCGCGAAAGGAGGCGGCGGAGAAACACAAAACCACGAAATAGAGAGTCAGAAGGCTACCGCCGGAGAAGATCGGAGGGGGGAAACGCCGCCGGAATCGCCTCCGGAGGGCTCCACCCCCCTCCGGCGTGTTCATCATCAACATATACAACAAGATCTTCTCCACCATCATCACCATGATGAAGGGGAGTAGTCCACCCCCTGGACTAGGGTTTGTGGTGGTAACTTTTATATCTCTCCTCTCTCTTGAGCTTCACTAATTAGTACCGTATGAGCTGCTGAACATGATTACGGTCATCTATGTAATACCTTTGTGGTGAATATTGTGGCGTGAGATGATTTGTTATGCATTTACCGTTGTGTTGGAGCTTTTGTGATTTGTCATACTTTGAAGTATGATGTATGTGGGTACGGGATGGCCGATGTGACACGGCATAGGTATTGAGTGACACAGTACCGCCCAACGTCCTTTATCTGGGGGTAAAAAGAAAGAGTATGATGTGGGAGTGAGAGAAACCATGCTAGCCTTACGAGGGGTGACCTAGCAACACAAATGAGTATTTCTTTCAACTATATGTTTTAGGACATATAGCCGTCATAAAAAGCTACCATTAAAACATGACAATTGTGTGTACTTTATCTATAACATGATGATCATCGTAGATGAGAGAGAGAGAGGATTAAGTGAACCATGAACCATGTCCATTGTTCCTATAAGAAACATACACTTGAGCTTGTCCTCTTGCTACATAGAGGATTGGGCTTTCTCTCTTTGAGAGCTTTCACTTGCTACTACCTCTGTCTTGTCCTCTTGCAAAGAAGAGGATTGGGACACTTCTACATCCATCAAACCAACCATCTTGTTCTCTAAACTTGTTTAGTGCATAATCAACTAAAACTTGTGACACTTTAGTTGTAGGAAATAGATAACTTTTCCTTCTTGCTCCTGCGGATAGATACCTTACTTCCACATTGAGAGGTGCTATAGTGATCCCTTGCTCTTGGGGGTTATCAAGCACTTTTCTGGCGCCGTTGCCGGGGAGCGTAGCGCTTAAGTTTCTATTCTTGTGTACACTAGACTAAGCTTGGGGAGGTCTCTTTAACTTATTTTATATCTTGCAATCATCTAAGCTTGGGGAGGTTCCTTTAAACTTGTTTGGTTGTGAGTTTCTCATTAGTTTTATATATATCAAAAACCCATAAAAATTAGAAAATGGAAAACAACAAAAAAATTAGAGAGCTTTATGAAATCTATCTTGAGTTAGGACATGATGTGTTTGAAGAGAAAATTAAAAAACATATGGAAAATTATTTGCATGATGGTAGCAATGCTATCACTATAAATTCTTTGAACACCATTATTGCTATTGCTCTGGAAAAGTTTAAGCTTGGGGAAGTGGCTGTTGATGAATGTGATATTTTTAGTCCCCCAAGTTTTGAGGAGAAAATTTTCTTTGATGATACTATGCCTCCAATATATGATGATTATAATCATTGTGATATTTTCAGTCCACCTACTATTGAGGATAAAATTTATGTTGATTATAATATGCCTCCTATATATGATGTTTACAATGCTGATTATGATGTTTTCAGTCCATCTAATATTGAGGATAAAATTCACTATGATTATTCTATGCCTCCAATTTATGATGATTACAATGATGGATGTGCTAGTTTTACTCCCACTATTACTAATGAAATTGATTATGCTTGTGTGGAGAGTAATAGTACTGTTATGCTTATGGATCATGATAAGAATGCTCTATGTGATGGTTATATTGTGGGTTTTATCAATGATGCTACTGAAATTTTTTATGAGAGAGGGAGACATGACTTCATATACCACAATAATATTAAGTCTCCTCTCTTTTTGTTGAAATTTTTGAAGTTGCACTTGCTTTGCCTTCCTATGCTAGTCACTTTGTGCTTTGTTGATTTATTTTCTTACAAGATCCCAATGCATAGGAAATGGGTTAGACTTAAATGTGTTTGATATTTGCTTCTTGATGCTCTTTTATATTCAACTCTTATTCCTATGTGAGCATCATTAAAATTATCATGCCTAGCTATATGGCTATAAAGAAAGCGCTTTTCGGGAGGCAACCCGGTTATTTTTGTGTGTGATTTTTCTTTGTGTCCTCTTGCTGTAACAAGAGATTTTGTTTATAGTTTAGGTTCTGGAATTTTCAATAAAGTGCCAAGTTTTATCCTTTTTGGTTTGAAAAAGTTGCTTATAGCGTTCGGAGATTTTATTCCTGCACGAGTCAGTGCGTAGGGCTACAAGAGCACACCTTAAAGTCTGAGTGAACAAACACCACAATATCATAGAACACCAAGACCATCATGTAGGGCTACAAAAGCACACGTTAAAGTCTGTCTTCCACATCTAGGGAACCCCAAGGTCACTATGAGTGCCCCAAAATAGTACTAAACAAACACCACAATTTTATAGTGACATCCAACACAAAGAATAACTCATGGTAAGTATTACTGTAACGTTTAGCCTAAGAGTCACACACGGTGCGCACACTGTCAACTTCACACCATGGGACAAAGGTGACTCCAGAAATTACATTAATAAAACCACTTGAGTAGCACAAACAATGAAGGAGAAACATCCATGAATTCAATTAGATTACAAAGCTCATGATCACATAAAGATCACATCATGGGAGAGAGAGATGAACCACGTAGCTACCGGTAGAGCCCTCAGCCCCGATGAAGAACTACTCCCTCCTCATCATGGGAGGTAGCAACGGCGATGAAGATGTTGATGATGAACACGCCGGAGGGGGTGGAGCCCTCCGGAGGTGATTCCGGCGGCGTTTCCCCCCTCCGATCTTTTCCGGCGACAGCCTTCTGACTCTCTGTTTCGGTGTTCTGTGTTTCTTCGCCGCCTCCTTTCGCGAAACGCCAGGGGACCTTTTTTATAGGCGTTTTTAGGTCAAGACGGAGTCGGTGGACGAAAAATCGACGGCCACGGAGTTTCGAGGTGGAAACGAGCTGGGCCCGCGCGGCCATGTACTTTAGGCCGCGTGGGACCCTCCCATTTCCAGCCTGTTCGGCTCCTGGTCTTCAATTTAAGCCCATTGCGTTCGTCTCAAAAATTATGAACCGTGCTCTTTGACCTTGCCCTTTTTGGAGTCCCGAAGCACCCGGAAAGTCTGAAACACTAAAAAAGACGTTTTCTGGAAAAACAGGGTTAATTCCAAATAAATGGGAAAACTATGAAGTATTCCCAAAATCATTATAAAACATTGATATAACCCTTATATGATGCAAATATGATTAGAATATAAGCAATTAAAGTGCAAAGTTCATGTATGCATTTTACATGCATCAACGTGCTACTGGTGGAAACAGGACAAAAACACCAGATCCTGGTGCTCATTATGCGCTAACAGCTCTTGCACATTCTGGCATGAAGATTGGACGCACTGGTAAGTCTGTGATCCCATCGTTTACTATGTACTACGACATTTCGTCTCATTTAATTATGTGTGCATTTTCAATCTATTTTTTTCCTGACCGAATGCCAGACAACCATTCCGCGATTTTACATTGTTGTACCTAAATCCTTTGTGTAGTCTTAATAATGTCTTGTAGTTCTACTATGTTAGGATTTTCATTGTGTAGCTTGTGGTCATAGTTTACACACCTTCTGGTTATTGTACTTTGACACATTGGACCTGTTTTGGTTTTGCTTTGGAACGATGTTTCCTCCTTCTTTGTTGTCCTTCCAATGCTAATGTTGATCATCGTCCCCTTTTATGTGGTCCTTCCAATGCTAATGTTGATCATGTTTTTGTCCCCTTTGCAATTATTTGCAGCTAGAACATTCCATTTTAGTGTATTTTGTGTTACCCAAGATAAATCCAATGATGTTTCTTTTTTCTGTGAAGCAGAGGATGTTACTCCAGTCCCAACTGATAATACTCGCCGGAAGGGTGGAAGAAGAGTAAGGGGGTTGTAATTCATGCCTTCTTGAGGATGGAACAATACCAAGCTATCAATCTTGTTTCTTGCAACTTGTTATGTACTCTGTGTTATGATGTTAAATCAGATTTCATGGATTTATAGTTTTTGAGCAATGTTGTGTTGGACCTTTAGTAAGTGGTCTTTCTATCCTTTCTTTCCACCGAGCGGTTGTCATTTATCAGTATCTTTTTGACATGATGCAGTCCGATGATACCAGATATGCAATTGCCTGAAATGACTTGAGTTCTTGCATTATCATTCATATACTTCTGCTGAATATTTGTGAGTTCATGAAAGTGCCTATTGTGTCGGTGATTGACACATGGGAATAATGATAACCGAATTGCTGGTTCCTTAAATTTTTGCTAGAAGATGGTGCTCAAACCCCAAGCTGTATTGCTGGCTTGCCAAAGTGCCCCAACGGGTACAGATTTAAAATTAGGAGTTACATGTAATTTCCCTCAGACACACCGACATTTGATACAACATAATCTCTATACAACATAATTATTCACACAAATAAAATGATAAATAGTCAATAAACCATGTTGCTTTTGTTGGCCTTATGATGTAGTGCAACCTAGGACCATCACCATGTCAAGCACTCCAACATACCACAAGTCACCATGGACATCAAAGGTGAACTCATTCCTCTTAGATAACTCAATTCCCACCCTTTTGGATGGTATACTACGTCATCCTCCATCCCTTGATGATACTAGGTTCGCCACGATGACTACGCGTACACGAGAGGATGACCAAGGTGCAAGAGGAACGAGGCCCGACAAGACGGTGGCTTGGAAGAGGAGAAGGAAGAGGAGCCAACGGCTACAGAAGCGGTACTACCGCCGCATGCAGCGGTACTACCGCCAGCCACCTGATGACCTCGCTGAAGCCGAAGAGCTGCCAGGCGCCGGTACTACCGCCAGCTACCAGCGGTACTACCGCCACCTTCCAGGCGCCGGTACTACCGCCCGAGCTACCGTCGCCATTACCGCTCCACGCCAAATGCTCTCGGGTGCCTCGTCGGTAGTTGGCCGGTACCTGCATAGTACTACCGAGGGAAATATTATTCGAGATAGCTGCCGGTACTACCGCCGGATGCAGCGGTACTACCGCCACCTTGCCAGGGGCGGTATTACCGCCAGCCCCAGCGGTACTACCGCTGCCTGCATGCAGTCAACGGGTTGAAGCCCTTGTACCCCTTTCCCACCTACCCCTTTGGGTCTAGACTATATATAGGAGTTCCCCTCCTCCTAGAGAAGGGAGAGTCTATGATGTGAGAGAGTTGAGCATAGGCTCCTTACCCACCCCTTGTGGTGTTGCCTCCCCTTGTGGAGAAGATCCCCTTGCGGATTCAAGGTCTCCTCTTGTGGAGAAGATCTCTCCTGTGGATTCAAGACCTCTACATGTAGTTTGACTACTTGCCAATCTTTCATCTTAGGGTGACTCTATTGGATCGGTTTGGTTGACCGTTGGAGAAACAACCATCCAAGATCCCTCCTTGTTTGTACTTGCCAATCTCTCCCTTTGAAATTCTATTGGACCGGTTTGGACCGACCGGTGAGGGAAACGTGTCCTTGTATCGTGTTTGTGTTCTTGTGTTCTTGGTGTTCTTCGTGTGTTCTGCGTGTGTTCGTCCACTCCCGCCGTCAATCCATGAAGATCGGGCAACCCTAGAGGTGCACACTTCACCATCTTATTATATTGAAAGTTTAGGAATCATATCATATGAGTATTTTAGAGTACAGGCTTTAGTTTCGCATGTGGTGTTTATTGGACTGGGCTCATGGAAAAAATGGAATGCTAGCTGGGCTAACTGAAATAGATGGAACTCGACATGTTGAGTTTAAAAACAAACAGACAATTCATTTCAGCTTCAGAAGAGAACACAAGACTTTAGCTTCTACAAATTTGACGATTGCTTTGCCGGCAAGGATCGCCAACAGCGACTGATGGTATGGGTTCCATTTTGAAACTAAATGTAGAGTTTGCTGCACTTGAAAAGATCAGCCAACAGCCATGGCCATGCCATGATCTTGGGCTGCTCGTTAGACTAACCGTACCACAGGAAGAAGGTGATCCATGTTGCTACAGAACAACGCCATTGGAACTGTCTCTGAAACATTTTTTTTGATACAATACAACAATTCACATGCGGGTTTTGTTCTTCATCACTCCATCATCCATAGACTACAGGCTAGCAATAGCATTATCAGCAGCGTCCCTGTCCCCTGTCCAACTTTCAGAAGTGCAGATGTGACTAATATTTTCTTCCTCGTGTAATCTAAAACATATGGTAGTCTCTTATTGTTTGGCAAACGTGGCTATTAGTTGTAATAATGCACTCATGTAGCAGCAGCAGCTGCTGTTGTCGTGCATGTCCTGCCCTGTCACCGGATCAACCAACAAGGCTCTAGATTTCATATGTACCCTCTTACTAGTTTTTTTTCCAGATTAGAACATATCCGCTCCGTTTCAAATTAGATGACTTCCATTTGTCTACATCATCTAGACTTGTCACTCATGTAGACAAATGGAAGTCATCTATTTTGGAACGGAGTGAGTACTATATTAGGCAGTTAACATGGCTGCATGATTGAACCAGATTCTATTCGTGAGATCCTTTGGATCTTTATGACGTAGGCCGTTGAAAATAAGTATCTAAGGAAAAGCGATCGAGGGTTCCTGCCTCCTGCTGCTGCTGGCGCCGCCGCCGATCCACCTCGTCTCTGTGGCCTTAGTGCCATGGTGGCGCGGTGGATCCCGGTCATTGCCGGCGGGAGGGCTTCGTTCTCACATGTATGATTTTTTTGTGTTTGATTAGGTTTTGTGTCCTACTCAGGGAGATGAGGCGGCTGCTGCTCCTTGAAGATGGAAGAAGATCCTCCCCGTCTAGCCTCTGTTATGGCGGTGCTTCTAGCACCTTCGGAAGGTGTGTGGAGGTGTGTCTCCGACTGATCTTGCGGGATTCGGTCGGTGGTTATCTTCGGTGGATCCATTTGGATCCGATCTTCGCTCGTCTTCGTTCGTTCGTGTGTCTACAAATTGAATCCTTCTAATCTATACTTCTTTTTATCGACGACTGTTGCTGTTATGGTGCGCTGGTCCTGTGTGACCTTAGCACAATGACTTCCCGACTGTCTACTACAACAAGTTTTGCCTGGCTCTGGTGATGGAGGGGTGATGACAGCGGCGCGCCTTCGGCCCGCTCTAGTGCTTGTAGTCATCGCTAGGTGGTCTACCGATCTGTATATAATTTTGCTGCTTTTAGTGTTCTTTGTAACTCCCAATTGATGAATAGATCGGAAGTTTCTCTAGTGATTTGAATTAGTGACTATGAATAATTAGTTAATTGTCTGTCTTATTGTAACTAGGACGGTTTGGCCGAGTGGTCTAAGCCGCCGGATTTAGGCTCTGGTCCGTCAATTTTCTGTCTTATTGTAACTAGGACGGTTTGGCCGAGTGGTCTAAGCCGCCAGATTTAGGCTCTGGTCCGAAAGGGCGTGGGTTCAAATACCACAGCTGTCAACATTTTTATTTCTATTTTTAGTCTTATGGACATCCTCGTATTGTTAAAATCTGAGGCCGGCGAAACAATTTTTATATTGGTTTTTTTCTATGTTAAACTTGAGCGTAATGTTATTTTTTTCAGTGGAAGAGAAAGAGTTTGTGAGAGCCCAAGATACGTCGTGCAAAAGCCTACTACTCCCTCCAATATACACTTAAAGCATCTGTAGAGCAAATTTCGTCACGTATTTGTGAGTTTATGAAATTACCCTTGCACCGGCAGCTCCCCTCCACTCGCACAGACGCCTCGCTCCACTCCCTCTCCTTCGCCTGCGCTTCCCATCGCCGCCCTCTCCCTCACCGTCGCCGCCCTCTTCATCACCGTCGATTTCGTCCCACAACCCCGTTTCCTCTCGCACCCCTCACACCAAAAATCAGGAGATCAAAGATTTAATTTTTCGCCGACGACGAGCTTCTGGGTGACGGAGGCGCTTTATGTTGAAGGATGGGACGTCGCCTCGGGCCTCGACTTCGAGGACACCGCGCTCAGCCGCTCACTCTCCGCCTCCCGGCTCCTCCTGCGACACCGACCGCAGCATCCACCTCTGATCCCGACTGCCCTTCCCCTACGGCCGCCGCCTCCGAGGCTCCGACTCGCCCCTTCCTCCAACTACGTGCCCACGCCCACCGTCTCTCGTTCCTTGAGAAATAATGCTGGCACAAGTTGAGCTGAGAGACAACATGGTCTCTCTGTCTGTGCAGGGTGCAGGTGATGGGCTGGCCACCGGTACGGTCGTCCCGGAAGAACGCGCTCACGGCCGCTGTGTCGTCCAAGACCAAGTTCGTCAAGGTGGCCGCAGGCCCGGCTCTGGGCCTAGGCAGGAGGTGCGGCGGCCTAGGGCCCGGGCCAGAGGGGGCCCAATATTACTAGTTCCTTTATACGACTACATGGCGTTTCCCTTGAAAAAAAAGACTACATTCGTTCGGCTGGGCCTTTTGCATCGATTCGTAAAACTGGGAGAGGAGGAAACTTGAAATGCACGAGAGGAGGCCCTTCACGAGAGTACGAGACATCTTCAGACTTCAATCGACTCGGATGTTCGCATGTTCCTCTCGCCTCTTCCATCCAGTCGTCTGTTCGTCTTCGCCTTCGCGTCTTCTTCGATCGAGTCGCCTCGCCTTGACTGCTCTGCACAATCTTGGTCGCCCCTGCCCGGTACCGCAGTACGTCGTCCATGAATCCTGAATCCATGATTTACTGAAGTATTTCTCTCAATTGCTTCTCTCTTTAGCCAACATTGGTACCCTGATTAGATTAGGGATTTAATTTTTGAAGTTCTAATTACATGTACGTATTCAACTCTTTAACAATTATAGGTGTTACAATGCCTAGACAATTGCCCGGTCTGCATTGTTATCGATCCATTCAATAAAATTTGGTTCTTATTTGGGGTAATCAAACTAGTAGTGAATACTATTTGTTATATTTTGCTACTCCTTTAGTCTTTCTGTCATAATATGACATTGTTTAAGAGCTTAACAATTATTTATAGACATTTTAGACTATAAACATGTGGTTTGATGTTAAGTTTTAATTTTTTGTAAGTGAAATTAGACACGTATGTATCTATATATATCCAGATACGCGTCCATATATATTAGCTATAGGCCCCAATTCGTCAACTTCGTCCAGGGCCTCACAAAATAATATAGAGCCGGCCCTGGGTGGCCGTCGACGGTGCACCTTAACTGCGCAGAGGAGCTGGGGCTGAAAGATTGCGCTGTTTTACTGAGACTTCAGCCCAATAGACGGCCCATGTAACCATGCGAGCCACGTAACCAAACCCGCACGGCCCACTCTTCGGTGAGGGAGGCTTTATCTTTGCCCAGTCTCCGCACGTCGTCCCACTCCGAACCCTAGCCTCCTCTTCCCTCTCGCCGCCGCCGCCGTCGCCGTCGCCGTCGTCGCCGTGAGCAAGCAGACGCAGCCATGGTAACGCCTCGCCCATCCCTTCTTTCACGTTACCCCGGCGTCGACCTAGTACCTGTGCTTAACCACCTACGTTGCTGTGTCTTTCTGTGCAGTCCGGAAGGAAGAAGACCCGGGAGCCCAAGGAGGAGAACGTGACGCTCGGCCCCGCCGTCCGCGAGGGAGAGCACGTCTTCGGCGTCGCGCACATCTTCGCCTCCTTCAACGACACCTTCATCGTAAGATCCTCAAGCTCTCGCCGCCTTTTTCTGCCTTTTATCTCGAGTTTGTGCTGAAACTCTTGCTATTATTGGCTTATCTGTTGCAGCATGTCACGGATCTGTCCGGGAGAGAGACGCTCGTCCGCATCACCGGTAATGAAATCCGTTTATTCTTATCGCAAAGCTTTACATGCAATTCCTGTCGGTTGATGTTCCTTCCTTGTTTGTTACCACCATCGTTTGATAGATGTAGCATCATGCTTAATGTTCTACATGGAATGGTATGTAATGAAGCTTGTTGATTGCTTCTGTTTTTATTTGCCTTGTAAGCACGGCCCTTAAGATCCCCTCCCTTACATTCCGTGGGAGCGTGTCGAGTCATAGCCATGCAAGATTGAAAATGAGGGTTCCTCTCTGGAACTTCTTTCCTACCGGTTTTAGTTCTAGCTGCTCCCATCATGGCACTGGGTTTCTTGTAGTGTAGGGCCAGCATGTACCAGCTGCTTTCTGCATTGCTCATGCTGTGTTCTACACGCCTGCAACTCTTTGCTATATTAGATGGAGCTGCCTAAATTCTGGAAGTGAACATGCTTTACATTATACTAAATTTCAGTCACGCACATGTATGTTTTCACTTGTGTTGTATCTGAAAAACACATGTTTAACAAAAGGGTGTTGCAACCTAGTTTCTGTAAGAGAATATTCCATTGAACATAATCTCATTTTGTAAGGCAGTAAGATTATAAGCCTTCAATTGATTGAACTGATTTGTGCAGTGTCCAATAACTGCTTGGCTCTTCAGTTTAGGATATGGCTGGTAGTCTTCTTTTACTTAACTATTGTATTTTATTTATGAGTTTGAATGTTGGTGGAGCATTCAAATCTCCTACCAAGTTGTCTGATCTTGCTCTCTCCCATATTAGTTTCATTTTGGCCTCATCAATTTCTTATAAGCACCGCCCTTAAGATAGCCTCCCTTTTATTCCGTGGGTGCGTGTCGATTTATTGCTGTGCAAGAATCACTAGAGGCACTAGAGAGTTCTTCTCCGAAGCTTCTCTTCCAATTTCATTTCTAGGTGTCTCCATCTTCCCATTTGAGTTCCTTGTTGTGTATTCTCAGTATGAAGCAGCAACTCTCTGTATTGCTTCTGCTGAGTTCTACAATCTACACCCTTCAACTTTTTGCATAATCAAATGGAGGTATCTAAATATTGCAAGTGGATATGATTTGTATTATCTGTGATCATTTTTATATCACATTTGAAGACTTTGGTTTTTGGTCTGTCCTGTGTGTAACATTTTTTAAATATGTGGCCGTGTTGACAAAATTGTTATTTACAGGTGGCATGAAGGTCAAAGCTGACCGTGATGAATCATCCCCTTATGCAGCCATGCTTGCATCTCAGGATGTTGCAGTAAGATGCAAGGTAACAAACATGCCACCTGTGCAAAAAATGATCTGTTGTGCAGGGTCAGTTTTCATACTCAAAACTTGATGAATCAGTTGATATTTACGGTGATCTTTCCTTCTCTAGGAGCTTGGAATCACTGCTTTGCACATTAAGCTCCGTGCTACTGGTGGAAACAAGACAAAAACACCAGGTCCTGGTGCTCAATCTGCACTTAGAGCTCTTGCACGTTCAGGCATGAAGATTGGACGCATTGGTAAGCCTGCGATGCCCTTGTTTATTCTGTACAGCGACATTTCAATTCATTTGATTCTGTGTGCGGTTTCCTTCTTGTTTTGTCTAGACTGAATGACAGACAACCACTCTGAAGGGTAAAAAAAAAAAGAGAACCAGTCTTCTATGCATAGTATTTTGCATGTGATTTTACATTGTTGTACCTAAATCCTTTGTTAGGATTTTTCTCTTTTAGAATTTTCCTTGGCTTGTGGTCATAGTCTCCTGACCTTCTGGTTATAGCACTTTGACACATTGGTCAGGTTTTGCTTTGGAATGATGTTTTATCCTTCCCTGTGGTCCTTCCAATGCTTCTGATGATCATGTTATTTCGTCCCTTTTACAATTTTTTCCAGCTTGAACTTTGTATTAATTAATTTATTTTGTGTTACAGAAGATAAATTAATGATGGTTATTTTTTCTGTTGAGCAGAGGATGTTACTCCAGTCCCAACTGACAGTACTCGCCGAAAGGGTGGAAGGAGAGGAAGGAGGCTGTAATTCCATGCCTTCTCGAGGATGGAACAATACCAAGCTACCAATCTCGTGTCTTGCAACTTGTTATGTACTATGTTTATGATGTTAAATCAGGATTCGTGGATTTATAGTTTTTGATCAATATTGTGTTGGATCTTTAGTAAATGGTCTTTCCACCCTTCCCATCTAGTGTTGCCATTTATCAGTATCTTTTTTTGACATGATGCAGTCTGATGATACCAGTTATGCAAATGCCTGAAATCAACTGACGTTCTAGCATTACCATTCATATACTTCAGTTGAATATTTGTTGAATTCATGAAAAATGTCTGTTGTGCTGTTGCTTGGCACATGGGAGTAATGATAGCCGAATTGCTGGTTCCTTGTATTTTTGCTTGAAGATGGTGCTCGAACGCCAAGCTGTATTGCCTGCTTGTGCTCCTATCTTGCTTGCCATCGATGTAGTCGAACAGTTTGGTTTTTGGAATCTTTCTAAAGAAAAACATCACTTCCAAATCTGATTTAAATTTCTGATATAGGCCCCTACAATGTTTTAGTCGAGCGAGAATGGGCGAAGATTACTCAGGTTTCCATCTCCGAGAAGCTTATTTTGTTCGTGGGCTTGCTGGGCCTGTACCGTGCTAAAAAGACTTGCTGCTCCTTTCTGGATAAAGCCGCCGCTGCCCGTCCACAGGGCCGCACGAGAGATTGTAATCTAGCCGCGAGACAGAAAGCTTATCTTTTGGCCGTTTTCCATTGTTTCTGGCGTTTTATCTGGTGCCAGGAGAACCTTGTGCCAGGAGACGCGAACCATTGATCTAGGCAGTGCAATTTAACCTTTTCCGACATTAGGCTTTTGTATTTTTTTTATACAAATTTCTAGATATATTAATCAGGAAACTCAGAATTACATGTAATATCCAGAAACAGCACAGCTGTTCTACAAATTATAGAAAGGACCCTAGAAATCTCAAAATTACAACCATAACCCTGGGACCTTCTCTGCATCGTTGAATCCGCCACCGTTCGCACTGTCGTCATCGCCGTCGCGCCACCAGAAGGAGCGAAGACAACTAGAACAGCAGCTAAGTCACCGGAACGAATCTGTAGAGGAAAGTACCTCGTTGAAGTCGCCGCATCAGTCACCCGTCGCTGACGGCTGGATCTGAACTCTGATGATACCACATCGGCGGGGGCAACGCCCCGATTCGGCCCAATGGTCAGGCCGCAGGCTCCGACCAGAGCCGGCGAGCAGACCTGCAAGCAACCTTGAAAGAACAGCTGTAGAGGAACTCCTCCAACGGCGTTGAACACCGCGCAAGGAGCTGAAGTCCACTCCACCGAAACAGAGGAAAAGCGACGGCTCCTCTTCTGCTCCTCGCCACCACGACCGGCCAGAGGAAGAAGACACCACCGCAACCCTCGATCTGCAGAATAGACGATACGGCGAGCGAGATTATTGAAAAGGCCCTGACCCTCTCGATCCCTGCAATAGATCCACCATGGATCCGCCGTGCAGAGAGGAGAAGATCCAGCGCCGGCGTCGCTGCGAGTCGCCGGCAGCCAGCCGAGAAGGAAGAAGAACAGAAAAAACACAGGCATCCGCCACAACACAACAAAAACAAACCTAGATCTAGCCCTACCCCTAATATCTACATCCCGCGCTACGCTTCCTCGTCCACGCCGGCCGGCAACGCCGCCGGAGAGGAGAGGGGAGCGAGCCGGGGCCGAGATCTGGGCTCGAGCAAAGACTCTCAAGAAGCAGAGGAGAGAGGAAGAGGAGAAAGGAGAGAGGACCTTTTTATTAGGCTTTTGTATTGTTTGTACTTGGTAACGATGGCAGAGATGGCGTCACAAGTACGGATAGAAGTCTCACGGCCAGGGCCGGCTCTATGATTTCAAAGGCCCCGGTGCGAACTTCACCGATGGGCCCAATAGAGAAAAAATCTGATACATGAATAGATATAATTGTCATAAAGTCGTAAAACTGATATTGTTCTTGCCTTTGTTCCAAACCAAGTATCATAGAGGTTACAACGCACAAAAAATATAGAAATAGCATGCTAACCTCCACTAATCATGAGAAACAAGACTTCTGTGCATTTGTTTAACGCAAAATCATCAATGAGAGTGTCAAGATCAATATTATCCAGCATATATTCTTCTAAATGCAGCACATGGCCAAACCATTGAGTCTTTCTTGATACATTGTTGAGCTCAAATAATTTTTAGTAGCTTTAGTTTTTAGAAACTCCTTTCAGCTAATGCAACGGTCACGGGTACAGTCAAAATGATACCATAAGCAATTGAGACATTTAAATATCAATCTGCAGTTCTGACAAACTAAATATCTGATCCGCTGACATGAATGTGTTTGGCAAATGAGGATCTAAGGTTTCTAGATTAAGAGTTTGCAGGAGGGTTGAGGGTTCAGGAGCACGGAAAAAAATTCGCCCAGAAATCAATCAGGAATTGATATGAGATTACGGATTACCTTCCAAAATCGGAATGATGATCTTGATCTCCCTCAAATTCTTGCGATTTGATCTCCAACTAATCTTCTGGTTCGGTGCGGTGCGCCGGCCGGTGCCGATGCGTCTCCGACTCTCCGTGCTCTGGACTCTGGTTGGGACGGACGCTTCGTTCTCTCCAGAAACTATCGAGAAGATCGAGAAAAGGAAAGGGCAACCGACCAGGACCAGCGTTCCGTGCGCGGGCGTGGCTGCTTGCTGTTTGCTAGGCTCACGCTAGCTGGGCTGGACGTGCTTGGCTGCTTGCTGGGCCTCCTTTTTCCCCCTTTACACTGTAATATATATACATATTGTATTTCAACTATGGGCCCCTTTTTTAGCCGGGCCCTGGCCCGTCGCATTTCTCGCACTGGGCCAAAGCTGGCCCTGCTCAATTGTTGTCATGTTAGACAAGACAGTTAACATCGCGAAGTGTGGTGTTTTGGTCTTGCAGATCGTCGTCTCCTGATCTGATGGTGTCAAGTTTGTGTGGTTAGTAGTTCTCACGTTTAGTTTTCTGTACTTGTGAGCTATTACGTACTACTACAATGACTATGTTGGGTTACGTCTCTTCACATGAATGTGTTGGAACACGTTGATGTAGTTGCATCCAACGGTGAGCTACTTCCTTGATAGAGGAGAGTAGAAGAAAACCCTAACCAACTCTTGGTGGTTGTGTGGACAAGTAAAAGTGAGGACAGAACATGACTTCCATTGAGAGAAGGACAAAGAGAAAATAAGAATGGACACCACAACCTTGTGAAAAGATAGGATGAGGTAAAACTATCATGATTGGTGATTGCTGACCAGTGGAGCATCAATTCCGACAGTAGTTTTGTTGGTTCGGATTACTGCAGTTTCAGCTCAAATCAGTTTTGGTAAGCAAACAATTTGATCAAGCAAACGATCTTCGATTGATATGATTTTTCATTACTATGTTGCTAACACTATGTTTACTTATCTAACAAAAATGGTGCAGTTTGAATTGGTGGTTTGAGAACGCCAACCCGATTACCGAAGAGTATAAAAAATATGATATCTTTGTTTGCTGTTATCTTGTCTCCGTGGTGGTTGATTTTGTTGCCCATTGACGACGCGCTGAAATGTTTGTAACTTGCGTGGATCGGTCCTCCACAACCATGATTTTTTACCTTGCAAGTTGAAGATTTTTTTTTCACACAACTTGCTTCACATATGCATATGATTGTGATATTATTTCAGTTACATATCTACTGGTTGAAACTATCCTCAAAGTTTACTACAGGTCGTGAGACTATCCAATTTCCAACAAATAGTTGGAATGTCGACAGTCTGTCTTGCGAGGGACGTGTCTTTGATAACAATTAGCTATGTTGGTTTTCTCACCTATGACCCTATGGGTTAGTCTATCTTGTGCATCTTAAGAAGTGAACTAGCCAGCCGCACACCCCCTTGAGCCCCGATCGAACACGGGTGGTGGGCTAGATTTACCGTTAGTTTTTTTTCAAGAACATGCAAGACATGCATGTCATGACATTAAGAATGGAAGGTAAAAGTTACAGCATAATACACCGCCACTTCCGCTAAGAACGCACACTCAAACTACTCCTCACATCTCTCTGCAGTTTGTGTGGCCAAACGCCACATCTGCAATTCCTCTCTAATTCTATTACAAATTATATCTCGTCGACTTTGAAAATCTCTAATGAAGCTAGTTTTTTCAAGGATGTGTCCTGGGAGACGTATAATTTTTTTCTGAGATACCTGGGAGACATATTTTACTGATAGAAGAAGAGGCCGATGGCCGATACAATGCCTTTCGGCTTACAATGCTAATTCGAAAACTAGCCGCCACACAAGCTACAAATACGACGTAAAGAGGGCCTCTACCAAAACTGAACAACAAAGACGCATCTCGAACAACGGCGGATACCTCCGAAGACCAACATCTTCCACCGAGCCTCCCTCGTCGGCGCACTACCCACCCTTGAGTGTCTGATGGATTGGTGAGTGGTTAGCGGGACTCCGACTGTCTCGAGAAAATGTGTCTTGGATGCACCGAGCGATGGCGTACATTGCGCCCCAGAAGTAGTAGTTTATAAATGATCTCTGTTCTTCGTGTATGTTTCTCTTCCATCTGAATTAGTCAAGTCAAAATAAAGAGAAGAGCACCATGCATACCCAAAAATAAATGCAAAATGAAGCAATGCGGAGACGAACAACGACCGGTCGTATCCTTCATTGCGCGCCAATGGCGTCACTCTACCGTGTCAGGAGCGCGGAAGGCCGTGGATCGGGAATCTAGAGTTCTTGACATGGACGGCACCTCGTGGGCGTTGCACCGTCCGCCATTTCGACACCCAGCTAGCAGCTAAATCTAGCTTCGGGATCCATCGATGGCCGGTGGGCGGTGGCGCCACTGTGCCATATCTTCCTCTCCGAAGCAGACAATGCAAAAGTGCAACCGCATGGCGATCTCCTACCCACATCGATCGCCACTAGCACTGTACAAGATCTCTTACCGAACCCCATATACCTCGGAAATCTATCATTGGCACCTCCACTTCACATAGGCGAGGCCACGTATTCGTAGCAACTGGTATCCCGATCGACAAACAGTTGGTGGCGTCCACCTTTGAGCTGGAGTTCCGCACTGCCGCCGTCGCCTGCAGCCTCTACGACCTTCCGAAAGGTGGATCTCGGTTGATCGCGAGAGCCACCGAGCCAAGCACGCATCGGTGTTAGTTGCATGTCTTCATCACTTGCCCGTTTTGGTGTGTCCGTCCTATCCGCCGGCGATCCTCCATTGCTCCGGGCTGGACCTTTCCGGGCAATGCGTGCGTGTGGATGTGACCAAATGGAAGTACACCTCACGGCTGCAATGGCGATGCTGTTCCCATTGGTGTCCATCCACATGCACGCACGCGTTGAGGCCGTGAAGCTGCCGTGTATGTTCAGTAGTTCGAGAGTGGAAGTGACGGGACAAGGCTAGAATGATTTTTCGAGGCCTCTTGCATGCATGGACATGACTAGATCACATCAAGGGGTAGATAAATCCGTCGACGGATCTGACGATTTCTGTGTGGATCGACCGATGTGTTGCTGCCCTGTTGGTTCTGTGCGTAGTGCCGGCCCTTGGATAAAGTTGCACGATCCGATGCTATCTCTGGACGCTTCTAAGATGGACTGATGGACACCGTCTCGAGAATTCCAGATCGAGGCGACGTACGAGAACTTGGGCGGATGCGCCATTTGCCTTCAGTTATGCCTCGAGTTGCTGAACAATGTAGAGAACTAGAGATCAAGTTCAGTGGTGGCCAGCTACATGACACAGTTTGGACGAAGAGTTTCATGCATCTTGATGCCTGCTTCCACTTCTCGTTTCGTCCAGCCATGTGTAAAGATGATATATTATGAGTTCTTTTGCTTTCAAGCATTCAAGCTTAATGAAACAACATGCAAATCGCCTGAGGGTTTTTAATTTTTTTATCAATTAACTAAAGTACATTAGATGGAATAACGTAAAACAGGTGAACAACAAAGAAACCGGATAAAACTGACAAGTTACATCAAAGATCTTCGTCGTCTCTACTCTCTAGCTTTTGCTTTTGCAACTTGAGATTTCTCCAAGATCGAGGTGAATAAATCGCATTGCACGGAACATGCACGTGTTGCACCAACCTCAAATATTTTGAATATCCGACTATAACCCCAATAGGTGAGAATCTATTATCGTCGAACGTGTTATGGCCAGGGATACCCACATGCAAGGCAGGCTGTTAAATAACTGATTTAACATCGTACTGCTAGAGAAAAGTTCCACGAGCACAAAACCCTAAGCCGGAGAAAAGTTGACACTACTATTATTTACGTGACGCCAAGACGTACATAAACAATAAACCGCCGGATCTAGAGCCGACGATCTACATGAACATAACACCACATGCTCCTCGATGTCAGCCACACCAACAACATCAGGACAGAGATAGAGCCATGATACTCTTATTTCGTGCGACGCTAAGTTCTCCATCGCGGCGCCATTAATAACACACAAAATTTACTTTGGAGAAAAATGCAAAAGATGCAGCATTCCACTCATCTCGATACACTAAAAAAATTGATCGATCAGTTATAAAACAATATTACTAGTTCCTTTATACGACTACATGGCGTTTCCCTTGAAAAAAAAGACTACATTCGTTCGGCTGGGCCTTTTGCATCGATTCGTAAAACTGGGAGAGGAGGAAACTTGAAATGCACGAGAGGAGGCCCTTCACGAGAGTACGAGACATCTTCAGACTTCAATCGACTCGGATGTTCGCATGTTCCTCTCGCCTCTTCCATCCAGTCGTCTGTTCGTCTTCGCCTTCGCGTCTTCTTCGATCGAGTCGCCTCGCCTTGACTGCTCTGCACAATCTTGGTCGCCCCTGCCCGTACCGCAGTACGTCGTCCATGAATCCTGAATCCATGATTTACTGAAGTATTTCTCTCAATTGCTTCTCTCTTTAGCCAACATTGGTACCCTGATTAGATTAGGGATTTAATTTTTGAAGTTCTAATTACATGTACGTATTCAACTCTTTAACAATTATAGGTGTTACAATGCCTAGACAATTGCCCGGTCTGCATTGTTATCGATCCATTCAATAAAATTTGGTTCTTATTTGGGGTAATCAAACTAGTAGTGAATACTATTTGTTATATTTTGCTACTCCTTTAGTCTTTCTGTCATAATATGACATTGTTTAAGAGCTTAACAATTATTTATAGACATTTTAGACTATAAACATGTGGTTTGATGTTAAGTTTTAATTTTTTGTAAGTGAAATTAGACACGTATGTATCTATATATATCCAGATACGCGTCCATATATATTAGCTATAGGCCCCAATTCGTCAACTTCGTCCAGGGCCTCACAAAATAATATAGAGCCGGCCCTGGGTGGCCGTCGACGGTGCACCTTAACTGCGCAGAGGAGCTGGGGCTGAAAGATTGCGCTGTTTTACTGAGACTTCAGCCCAATAGACGGCCCATGTAACCATGCGAGCCACGTAACCAAACCCGCACGGCCCACTCTTCGGTGAGGGAGGCTTTATCTTTGCCCACTCTCCGCACGTCGTCCCACTCCGAACCCTAGCCTCCTCTTCCCTCTCGCCGCCGCCGCCGTCGCCGTCGCCGTCGTCGCCGTGAGCAAGCAGACGCAGCCATGGTAACGCCTCGCCCATCCCTTCTTTCACGTTACCCCGGCGTCGACCTAGTACCTGTGCTTAACCACCTACGTTGCTGTGTCTTTCTGTGCAGTCCGGAAGGAAGAAGACCCGGGAGCCCAAGGAGGAGAACGTGACGCTCGGCCCCGCCGTCCGCGAGGGAGAGCACGTCTTCGGCGTCGCGCACATCTTCGCCTCCTTCAACGACACCTTCATCGTAAGATCCTCAAGCTCTCGCCGCCTTTTTCTGCCTTTTATCTCGAGTTTGTGCTGAAACTCTTGCTATTATTGGCTTATCTGTTGCAGCATGTCACGGATCTGTCCGGGAGAGAGACGCTCGTCCGCATCACCGGTAATGAAATCCGTTTATTCTTATCGCAAAGCTTTACATGCAATTCCTGTCGGTTGATGTTCCTTCCTTGTTTGTTACCACCATCGTTTGATAGATGTAGCATCATGCTTAATGTTCTACATGGAATGGTATGTAATGAAGCTTGTTGATTGCTTCTGTTTTTATTTGCCTTGTAAGCACGGCCCTTAAGATCCCCTCCCTTACATTCCGTGGGAGCGTGTCGAGTCATAGCCATGCAAGATTGAAAATGAGGGTTCCTCTCTGGAACTTCTTTCCTACCGGTTTTAGTTCTAGCTGCTCCCATCATGGCACTGGGTTTCTTGTAGTGTAGGGCCAGCATGTACCAGCTGCTTTCTGCATTGCTCATGCTGTGTTCTACACGCCTGCAACTCTTTGCTATATTAGATGGAGCTGCCTAAATTCTGGAAGTGAACATGCTTTACATTATACTAAATTTCAGTCACGCACATGTATGTTTTCACTTGTGTTGTATCTGAAAAACACATGTTTAACAAAAGGGTGTTGCAACCTAGTTTCTGTAAGAGAATATTCCATTGAACATAATCTCATTTTGTAAGGCAGTAAGATTATAAGCCTTCAATTGATTGAACTGATTTGTGCAGTGTCCAATAACTGCTTGGCTCTTCAGTTTAGGATATGGCTGGTAGTCTTCTTTTACTTAACTATTGTATTTTATTTATGAGTTTGAATGTTGGTGGAGCATTCAAATCTCCTACCAAGTTGTCTGATCTTGCTCTCTCCCATATTAGTTTCATTTTGGCCTCATCAATTTCTTATAAGCACCGCCCTTAAGATAGCCTCCCTTTTATTCCGTGGGTGCGTGTCGATTTATTGCTGTGCAAGAATCACTAGAGGCACTAGAGAGTTCTTCTCCGAAGCTTCTCTTCCAATTTCATTTCTAGGTGTCTCCATCTTCCCATTTGAGTTCCTTGTTGTGTATTCTCAGTATGAAGCAGCAGCTCTCTGTATTGCTTCTGCTGAGTTCTACACTACACTTCAACTTTTTGCATAATCAAATGGAGGTATCTAAATATTGCAAGTGGATATGATTTGTATTATCTGTGATCATTTTTATATCACATTTGAAGACTTTGGTTTTTGGTCTGTCCTGTGTGTAACATTTTTTAAATATGTGGCCGTGTTGACAAAATTGTTATTTACAGGTGGCATGAAGGTCAAAGCTGACCGTGATGAATCATCCCCTTATGCAGCCATGCTTGCATCTCAGGATGTTGCAGTAAGATGCAAGGTAACAAACATGCCACCTGTGCAAAAAATGATCTGTTGTGCAGGGTCAGTTTTCATACTCAAAACTTGATGAATCAGTTGATATTTACGGTGATCTTTCCTCTCTAGGAGCTTGGAATCACTGCTTTGCACATTAAGCTCCGTGCTACTGGTGGAAACAAGACAAAAACACCAGGTCCTGGTGCTCAATCTGCACTTAGAGCTCTTGCACGTTCTGGCATGAAGATTGGACGCATTGGTAAGCCTGCGATGCCCTTGTTTATTCTGTACAGCGACATTTCAATTCATTTGATTCTGTGTGCGGTTTCCTTCTTGTTTTGTCTAGACTGAATGACAGACAACCACTCTGAAGGGTAAAAAAAAAAAGAGAACCAGTCTGCTATGCATAGTATTTTGCATGTGATTTTACATTGTTGTACCTAAATCCTTTGTTAGGATTTTTCTCTTTTAGAATTTTCCTTGGCTTGTGGTCATAGTCTCCTGACCTTCTGGTTATAGCACTTTGACACATTGGTCAGGTTTTGCTTTGGAATGATGTTTTATCCTTCCCTGTGGTCCTTCCAATGCTTATGATGATCATGTTATTTCGTCCCTTTTACAATTTTTTCCAGCTTGAACTTTGTATTAATTAATTTATTTTGTGTTACAGAAGATAAATTAATGATGGTTATTTTTTCTGTTGAGCAGAGGATGTTACTCCAGTCCCAACTGACAGTACTCGCCGAAAGGGTGGAAGGAGAGGAAGGAGGCTGTAATTCCATGCCTTCTCGAGGATGGAACAATACCAAGCTACCAATCTCGTGTCTTGCAACTTGTTATGTACTATGTTTATGATGTTAAATCAGGATTCGTGGATTTATAGTTTTTGATCAATATTGTGTTGGATCTTTAGTAAATGGTCTTTCCACCCTTCCCATCTAGTGTTGCCATTTATCAGTATCTTTTTTTGACATGATGCAGTCTGATGATACCAGTTATGCAAATGCCTGAAATCAACTGACGTTCTAGCATTACCATTCATATACTTCAGTTGAATATTTGTTGAATTCATGAAAAATGTCTGTTGTGCTGTTGCTTGGCACATGGGAGTAATGATAGCCGAATTGCTGGTTCCTTGTATTTTTGCTTGAAGATGGTGCTCGAACGCCAAGCTGTATTGCCTGCTTGTGCTCCTATCTTGCTTGCCATCGATGTAGTCGAACAGTTTGGTTTTTGGAATCTTTCTAAAGAAAAACATCACTTCCAAATCTGATTTAAATTTCTGATATAGGCCCCTACAATGTTTTAGTCGAGCGAGAATGGGCGAAGATTACTCAGGTTTCCATCTCGAGAAGCTTATTTTGTTCGTGGGCTTGCTGGGCCTGTACCGTGCTAAAAAGACTTGCTGCTCCTTTCTGGATAAAGCCGCCGCTGCCCGTCCACAGGGCCGCACGAGAGATTGTAATCTAGCCGCGAGACAGAAAGCTTATCTTTTGGCCGTTTTCCATTGTTTCTGGCGTTTTATCTGGTGCCAGGAGAACCTTGTGCCAGGAGACGCGAACCATTGATCTAGGCAGTGCAATTTAACCTTTTCCGACATTAGGCTTTTGTATTTTTTTTATACAAATTTCTAGATATATTAATCAGGAAACTCAGAATTACATGTAATATCCAGAAACAGCACAGCTGTTCTACAAATTATAGAAAGGACCCTAGAAATCTCAAAATTACAACCATAACCCTGGGACCTTCTCTGCATCGTTGAATCCGCCACCGTTCGCACTGTCGTCATCGCCGTCGCGCCACCAGAAGGAGCGAAGACAACTAGAACAGCAGCTAAGTCACCGGAACGAATCTGTAGAGGAAAGTACCTCGTTGAAGTCGCCGCATCAGTCACCCGTCGCTGACGGCTGGATCTGAACTCTGATGATACCACATCGGCGGGGGCAACGCCCCGATTTGGCCCAATGGTCAGGCCGCAGGCTCCGACCAGAGCCGGCGAGCAGACCTGCAAGCAACCTTGAAAGAACAGCTGTAGAGGAACTCCTCCAACGGCGTTGAACACCGCGCAAGGA
Source organism: Poa pratensis (assembly GCA_947311845.1). Lineage (NCBI taxonomy): Eukaryota > Viridiplantae > Streptophyta > Magnoliopsida > Poales > Poaceae > Poa > Poa pratensis. Next base: position 69,431,625 of record CAMZMU010000128.1, on the reverse strand, counting down.
GCTGAAGTCCACTCCACCGAAACAGAGGAAAAGCGACGGCTCCTCTTCTGCTCCTCGCCACCACGACCGGCCAGAGGAAGAAGACACCACCGCAACCCTCGATCTGCAGAATAGACGATACGGCGAGCGAGATTATTGAAAAGGCCCTGACCCTCTCGATCCCTGCAATAGATCCACCATGGATCCGCCGTGCAGAGAGGAGAAGATCCAGCGCCGGCGTCGCTGCGAGTCGCCGGCAGCCAGCCGAGAAGGAAGAAGAACAGAAAAAACACAGGCATCCGCCACAACACAACAAAAACAAACCTAGATCTAGCCCTACCCCTAATATCTACATCCCGCGCTACGCTTCCTCGTCCACGCCGGCCGGCAACGCCGCCGGAGAGGAGAGGGGAGCGAGCCGGGGCCGAGATCTGGGCTCGAGCAAAGACTCTCAAGAAGCAGAGGAGAGAGGAAGAGGAGAAAGGAGAGAGGACCTTTTTATTAGGCTTTTGTATTGTTTGTACTTGGTAACGATGGCAGAGATGGCGTCACAAGTACGGATAGAAGTCTCACGGCCAGGGCCGGCTCTATGATTTCAAAGGCCCCGGTGCGAACTTCACCGATGGGCCCAATAGAGAAAAAATCTGATACATGAATAGATATAATTGTCATAAAGTCGTAAAACTGATATTGTTCTTGCCTTTGTTCCAAACCAAGTATCATAGAGGTTACAACGCACAAAAAATATAGAAATAGCATGCTAACCTCCACTAATCATGAGAAACAAGACTTCTGTGCATTTGTTTAACGCAAAATCATCAATGAGAGTGTCAAGATCAATATTATCCAGCATATATTCTTCTAAATGCAGCACATGGCCAAACCATTGAGTCTTTCTTGATACATTGTTGAGCTCAAATAATTTTTAGTAGCTTTAGTTTTTAGAAACTCCTTTCAGCTAATGCAACGGTCACGGGTACAGTCAAAATGATACCATAAGCAATTGAGACATTTAAATATCAATCTGCAGTTCTGACAAACTAAATATCTGATCCGCTGACATGAATGTGTTTGGCAAATGAGGATCTAAGGTTTCTAGATTAAGAGTTTGCAGGAGGGTTGAGGGTTCAGGAGCACGGAAAAAAATTCGCCCAGAAATCAATCAGGAATTGATATGAGATTACGGATTACCTTCCAAAATCGGAATGATGATCTTGATCTCCCTCAAATTCTTGCGATTTGATCTCCAACTAATCTTCTGGTTCGGTGCGGTGCGCCGGCCGGTGCCGATGCGTCTCCGACTCTCCGTGCTCTGGACTCTGGTTGGGACGGACGCTTCGTTCTCTCCAGAAACTATCGAGAAGATCGAGAAAAGGAAAGGGCAACCGACCAGGACCAGCGTTCCGTGCGCGGGCGTGGCTGCTTGCTGTTTGCTAGGCTCACGCTAGCTGGGCTGGACGTGCTTGGCTGCTTGCTGGGCCTCCTTTTTCCCCCTTTACACTGTAATATATATACATATTGTATTTCAACTATGGGCCCCTTTTTTAGCCGGGCCCTGGCCCGTCGCATTTCTCGCACTGGGCCAAAGCTGGCCCTGCTCAATTGTTGTCATGTTAGACAAGACAGTTAACATCGCGAAGTGTGGTGTTTTGGTCTTGCAGATCGTCGTCTCCTGATCTGATGGTGTCAAGTTTGTGTGGTTAGTAGTTCTCACGTTTAGTTTTCTGTACTTGTGAGCTATTACGTACTACTACAATGACTATGTTGGGTTACGTCTCTTCACATGAATGTGTTGGAACACGTTGATGTAGTTGCATCCAACGGTGAGCTACTTCCTTGATAGAGGAGAGTAGAAGAAAACCCTAACCAACTCTTGGTGGTTGTGTGGACAAGTAAAAGTGAGGACAGAACATGACTTCCATTGAGAGAAGGACAAAGAGAAAATAAGAATGGACACCACAACCTTGTGAAAAGATAGGATGAGGTAAAACTATCATGATTGGTGATTGCTGACCAGTGGAGCATCAATTCCGACAGTAGTTTTGTTGGTTCGGATTACTGCAGTTTCAGCTCAAATCAGTTTTGGTAAGCAAACAATTTGATCAAGCAAACGATCTTCGATTGATATGATTTTTCATTACTATGTTGCTAACACTATGTTTACTTATCTAACAAAAATGGTGCAGTTTGAATTGGTGGTTTGAGAACGCCAACCCGATTACCGAAGAGTATAAAAAATATGATATCTTTGTTTGCTGTTATCTTGTCTCCGTGGTGGTTGATTTTGTTGCCCATTGACGACGCGCTGAAATGTTTGTAACTTGCGTGGATCGGTCCTCCACAACCATGATTTTTTACCTTGCAAGTTGAAGATTTTTTTTTCACACAACTTGCTTCACATATGCATATGATTGTGATATTATTTCAGTTACATATCTACTGGTTGAAACTATCCTCAAAGTTTACTACAGGTCGTGAGACTATCCAATTTCCAACAAATAGTTGGAATGTCGACAGTCTGTCTTGCGAGGGACGTGTCTTTGATAACAATTAGCTATGTTGGTTTTCTCACCTATGACCCTATGGGTTAGTCTATCTTGTGCATCTTAAGAAGTGAACTAGCCAGCCGCACACCCCCTTGAGCCCCGATCGAACACGGGTGGTGGGCTAGATTTACCGTTAGTTTTTTTTCAAGAACATGCAAGACATGCATGTCATGACATTAAGAATGGAAGGTAAAAGTTACAGCATAATACACCGCCACTTCCGCTAAGAACGCACACTCAAACTACTCCTCACATCTCTCTGCAGTTTGTGTGGCCAAACGCCACATCTGCAATTCCTCTCTAATTCTATTACAAATTATATCTCGTCGACTTTGAAAATCTCTAATGAAGCTAGTTTTTTCAAGGATGTGTCCTGGGAGACGTATAATTTTTTTCTGAGATACCTGGGAGACATATTTTACTGATAGAAGAAGAGGCCGATGGCCGATACAATGCCTTTCGGCTTACAATGCTAATTCGAAAACTAGCCGCCACACAAGCTACAAATACGACGTAAAGAGGGCCTCTACCAAAACTGAACAACAAAGACGCATCTCGAACAACGGCGGATACCTCCGAAGACCAACATCTTCCACCGAGCCTCCCTCGTCGGCGCACTACCCACCCTTGAGTGTCTGATGGATTGGTGAGTGGTTAGCGGGACTCCGACTGTCTCGAGAAAATGTGTCTTGGATGCACCGAGCGATGGCGTACATTGCGCCCCAGAAGTAGTAGTTTATAAATGATCTCTGTTCTTCGTGTATGTTTCTCTTCCATCTGAATTAGTCAAGTCAAAATAAAGAGAAGAGCACCATGCATACCCAAAAATAAATGCAAAATGAAGCAATGCGGAGACGAACAACGACCGGTCGTATCCTTCATTGCGCGCCAATGGCGTCACTCTACCGTGTCAGGAGCGCGGAAGGCCGTGGATCGGGAATCTAGAGTTCTTGACATGGACGGCACCTCGTGGGCGTTGCACCGTCCGCCATTTCGACACCCAGCTAGCAGCTAAATCTAGCTTCGGGATCCATCGATGGCCGGTGGGCGGTGGCGCCACTGTGCCATATCTTCCTCTCCGAAGCAGACAATGCAAAAGTGCAACCGCATGGCGATCTCCTACCCACATCGATCGCCACTAGCACTGTACAAGATCTCTTACCGAACCCCATATACCTCGGAAATCTATCATTGGCACCTCCACTTCACATAGGCGAGGCCACGTATTCGTAGCAACTGGTATCCCGATCGACAAACAGTTGGTGGCGTCCACCTTTGAGCTGGAGTTCCGCACTGCCGCCGTCGCCTGCAGCCTCTACGACCTTCCGAAAGGTGGATCTCGGTTGATCGCGAGAGCCACCGAGCCAAGCACGCATCGGTGTTAGTTGCATGTCTTCATCACTTGCCCGTTTTGGTGTGTCCGTCCTATCCGCCGGCGATCCTCCATTGCTCCGGGCTGGACCTTTCCGGGCAATGCGTGCGTGTGGATGTGACCAAATGGAAGTACACCTCACGGCTGCAATGGCGATGCTGTTCCCATTGGTGTCCATCCACATGCACGCACGCGTTGAGGCCGTGAAGCTGCCGTGTATGTTCAGTAGTTCGAGAGTGGAAGTGACGGGACAAGGCTAGAATGATTTTTCGAGGCCTCTTGCATGCATGGACATGACTAGATCACATCAAGGGGTAGATAAATCCGTCGACGGATCTGACGATTTCTGTGTGGATCGACCGATGTGTTGCTGCCCTGTTGGTTCTGTGCGTAGTGCCGGCCCTTGGATAAAGTTGCACGATCCGATGCTATCTCTGGACGCTTCTAAGATGGACTGATGGACACCGTCTCGAGAATTCCAGATCGAGGCGACGTACGAGAACTTGGGCGGATGCGCCATTTGCCTTCAGTTATGCCTCGAGTTGCTGAACAATGTAGAGAACTAGAGATCAAGTTCAGTGGTGGCCAGCTACATGACACAGTTTGGACGAAGAGTTTCATGCATCTTGATGCCTGCTTCCACTTCTCGTTTCGTCCAGCCATGTGTAAAGATGATATATTATGAGTTCTTTTGCTTTCAAGCATTCAAGCTTAATGAAACAACATGCAAATCGCCTGAGGGTTTTTAATTTTTTTATCAATTAACTAAAGTACATTAGATGGAATAACGTAAAACAGGTGAACAACAAAGAAACCGGATAAAACTGACAAGTTACATCAAAGATCTTCGTCGTCTCTACTCTCTAGCTTTTGCTTTTGCAACTTGAGATTTCTCCAAGATCGAGGTGAACAAATCGCATTACACGAACATGCACGTGTTGCACCAACCTCAAATATTTTGAATATCCGACTATAACCCCAATAGGTGAGAATCTATTATCGTCGAACGTGTTATGGCCAGGGATACCCACATGCAAGGCAGGCTGTTAAATAACTGATTTAACATCGTACTGCTAGAGAAAAGTTCCACGAGCACAAAACCCTAAGCTGGAGAAAAGTTGACACTACTATTATTTACGTGACGCCAAGACGTACATAAACAATAAACCGCCGGATCTAGAGCCGACGATCTACATGAACATAGCACCACATGCTCCTCGATGTCAGCCACACCAACAACATCAGGACAGAGATAGATCCATGATACTCTTATTTCGTGCGACGCTAAGTTCTCCATCGCGGCGCCGTTAATAACACACAAAATTTACTTTGGAGAAAAATGCAAAAGATGCAGCATTCGCCTCATCTCGATACACCATATCGGTCGCCAGAGGCGAGGGGAAGCGACGAAGGTGGCTTCTCGCTACATTGATTTCCGTGCCTTACCCTCCCCTCTTGCGACTTGCCCTTTCTTATACTTGGCCATCCTCTTGAACTTGGCTATTTTTTTCACCATCACCACATGATTGACGTCCTTCTCGATTCTACTATCAATAGTCTTGAGACCGGTGAAAAATTTACCCATACTATCAATAGTCTTGAGACAGGTGAAAAATTTACCCATACTTCTTACCATCCCATTCATGGTGTAGTGTATGACGAAGCTACTATAGTTCTAAGGGAGGGAAGCAAGAACAGAAATTAGTGCCCAACTCTTTGGAGACCGGAAAGCCTAGCGTATCCAACCTTTGCGAGTCTGAGCACATGTTGATTCACTAAGCTGCCCCCCAGCAATCGTTGCAAGCAAACAAGCTATCTCATATCTTTCATCACTTGCTTGTTTCCGAAACAAACCTTTCAACTTCTGGATTATCCCATAAGTATCCCAATCCTCAAAACGGTTTTGAAGATCGGGTTCTATGGAGGCAAGCAAGGCGCACTATACTAGCGATGGAATCATTGCTCTTGCCTTGGTAGACACCTCTACTGAGACACATGGATCAAGGGGTCACCGATTTTGTAATAAGGCACTCTTGAGGAAAATCCTCACATTATGGTACCAATACATAAAGTCATTACTCGATCAAATCAATTTTTCTCAATTATTACGCCATTGAATACAACGAATAATGCAGATACAATTACTTATTGTTCATAGTTAATGTGGCTCAAACTTAAGACTAGTCACAATGGAGAGTATCATATACTAGATCATGCACATGAACTAGTCTATGTTACTAGCTCCACAATGGATAGTAACATATTTGTGGTATCATATAATACTACATTTATTAGATTGTAGACTCATATTGCATTGAAATCCGTTATGTTACGGTATCTACCTATGATACCACTATCACCTCTCTCTTCATTAATTGTAGTGCCATGTCATCTTTTGCTAACATGGCATGCATACTACCTATGATACCCCCCATTGTGACTAGTCTAATAAGTAATTAGAGTATGCTCTACATGAAATCAACATCTCTCATCAATATTAGTTACTAGTGATTCAACTCAATTATTCCTTCATTGATGTGATATCACTGATGACGAAATAATGAGATCAGAAAAGGTCAAAATGCCAATCATATCACTTATAACTTACTCATCTTGCAATCTCATCAAGACAACATACCGAGTGTACTGGAAGCACGAAGGGCTCATGTGCATCTTTTAAATACTCCCTCCGTTCACATATAGATTGCGTTCTAGCTTTTCATATTTTTTTACTTTGCGTTCTGCTCTTTTTGCCACTTGAGTCCCAAATATGGCACCAGGTTTAGTCTGTCGATGCATTAAGAAAGAGAGCATGCTAGCTGGGTAAGGCGCGCACGACCAATAATGCAATCAATTGCATTGCCTCTATAGCCCATCGGAGGCTCTCCTTGGTATCTTTTATTTGGCCAGGACGCAAACTAAAAGTAAATGGAGGGATAAAAACCTGTCGTGCTTTCGTAGATTAAACTTACCTGAGAATTTCCTAATTAATAATCCAACGTATGTGCCCGTGTTATATTTTTGTTGACAGAGCGGCAGGTAGTACAAAATAGTATTATGCGTTTGCTTTATTGGGTACTACGAGTACAAAATAAATTTCCCAAACAACATACGTAATAAATGTTGTTCATGGTAGAAGGTGAATCGTATATGTAATTTGATTATGAATTTGAGCCATACTGGTACTGCCAACCCTAGGTCCTCACGAATTGAAGATTTGTTTATTCCCATGTTTCCTACGCACCAAGTGCTGCTACAAATACAATTACTCGTAGCAGAGGACAATCTGAATTCTGAAACAAACCAGACTATTTCCCTCTCTAACGAAGCAATCACTAAACCTGCAGCCTCTCAACAAAACTAAGAAGCTAGCTAGCTATGGCTAGGCTACTCCTACTCCTCGATGGGGCTGCTCCTAACTGCTACTCCGGCTGGTTCATCGTGGGGGTCTTCATCTCCCATGCGTTCAGGTTGGTGACCTTGATGTCCGACTCCCCGTTGTTGAAGACGAAGAGGTGCGCATCGTCGCCGATGGCCTTCCTCGGGTACACCCTTGTCAGGATGCATGTCTTGCCGCCAGCCCCGAAGCTCTCACCACAGAATGATCAATCTGAAACAAAGTGCGGCACATGGTTTAATTAGATGGTTCATACATTGGTTTAATTTATTGAGAATGTGCACAGAGATAAGACTGTTCGTGAGCGTACCAATGTCCTGAGGGCGATCTTCTTGGTCTTGGCTATGTCCATGTTGACGAAGCCGGCGAATGTTGGCCTGTAGATCTTTGACTCGTAGGAGGACCTGTTCGATCAATGGGGAACATGGCATTAGGAATGCTTTGCAGAGGGTGAGAACTAAACATTTACTTCTTTCTGAATTCATTGAACCGAGACTCGAGAGTCACTTATACTGACCTGGTTGGGTCATTGCACATGAGCACGACGTAGTTGGTGTCGTTGGCCTTGAACACCCTGAAGAAGACGGCCGTCCTCTCCTTGAGGTCACCGAGGCCAGCAGCCAGAGCCCGAACGGCCCCACGCCGCCCTTGACGTGCGAGTTGAGCCTGTTACACAGCCCCTGCGCGTTGTGTCCGCCACGCGGGGTCGAACTTCTCCGCCTTTTCCAGGTCCTTGATCGCGAACGCCGCCTCCACATCGGACTGGCATGCATAACAGCGGCGCGAGTCGTCAGGTAAACTAACTCTACCGTGGCCAGTGGTTGCATGCAAACGAACTGCTAACTAACTCTTCATGCAAGTTTCCGTAAAAAAAAAACTCTTCATGCAAGTTACCGTAAAAAAAATCTCTTCATGCAAGTTTCTTTTTTTTTGACTATGACTACGGCGGGCTCTTAGAGCCAGCCTGAACTTCATTTCAAAAATGTTGCCTATGAGACTTTGCAGCCTCTACAAGATAGGTTCAAATGAACCAGAGTTTACAGGGGGATACAAGCGAGGAGAAATAAAAGAAAAACACACACTAACAACACCCTAGAGGGTCACTCCGAGAGAAAAACTCAGAGACAGTGACTGATGAGAAGCTCATCAGTATCCAAGCACTGCGATCAACAAGGAGGATCCACAAGACATGATAGCAGAGATCCAGCCACGACACTGCACCATCGACGAAGTCGAACACCAACGCGCACCCGAGGCCACACAGCGCGCCGACACCACCTGTGTCGGGGGCATGTCCGAAGGGGCGCACGCGCAAGACGACGCCACAACGCCTGTGTGTCACCGACTGAAGCTGAAGGGCATCAAAGATGCCCTCACCGCACATGGGTGTCGCCGCCGTAGTCGCAGGGTGTAGCACCACCGAGTGCAACCCCAACCCCACCTGGGTTCGATTGCCCGAAGGGTGGGCTAGCCTAGAGCACACACGAAGACCATCCATGCCTTACACGCCACAGGACACCGACAAGGATCCGACGCGAGGGCCTAACAACTGACAAGGAGAAGCAACCACCACCACTGCCACGGCTCACCTCGCATTGGAGAGAAGACCGCATCCATGGCTGCCATCTGCAGTTCCATGGAGCACACAGCAAGACACTAGTGGCAAGACAGAGGTGGCTCTACACTCAGCCACGACGGCCCCCCGTAGGGCACGTCACCGCCATGACCGCCATCTGCGAAGCCACGGCACCGGCCCCTCCCCAACGGCGCCCCGCTGCAGGAAGATGACCGAGAGTAGGGGTTGCGACCCTTGCAACCACCGGATAGCAGGACCTAGCGCCGTCAAGGTCGACGGCACCCCCAGGCCGGGATCGACGGCCGGACAGCCAGGAACAGAACTCCGAGGATGGGGCAGCCACGCACCAACACAACCCAGCGGGAGCAGCAGCCTCCCGGGCGGCAGGCGGCGAGAGGAGCACGACATTCACCAAATCCATCGGGGCCAGGAGGCCCTGGAAGCACGCCGCCACCGCAGCTGCGCCAGGGGAGCACGGAGCCCAGCACCGCGCCATCCAGCAGCAGCCACACCACGGCCGCACAGCGGTGCAGCCCGCCAGGCCTGGAGAGGATGAGCCGGAGCAGAGCAGCACCCGCAGCCGCGGCGGCACGGCGGCGCACGAGATAGGCGGGGGAGGCGCGGGGACGGGCGGCGGAGAAGGCGACGACGGCGGGTGGCGGAACTTCGCGGCCCGCCAAGCCCATCTGGGCCCATCTGGGCCCGGACGGCCCGACGCCGCCGCAGCAGTCCACGCCGCCAGATGGAGGCCACCAAGGGCAAGGACGAAGGCCAGAGGATGGTGGAGGCGGGGGAGAGCACGCCGGGAGGCGTTCGGCGGCGGGCGCGAGGATGCGGGCCGAGCTGCAGCCTTCCTCCGAAGCTGCAGGACGGGCCGCACGAGCTAGTTCCCCGCCGCCCCCTTCACTGGCGGCGCTCGGCATTTGTCCGGCGGTCGCCTCCGGGGACGGCAAGGAGGGAGGAGGGTGGAAGGGCGGCTGCGGCGGCGGGCTAGGCTTCGCTCCCGGTCGCCCTGGAGGAGGCGACCCAAGGAGTGGGAGCTTCATGCAAGTTTCCGTTGTGTTTAAACACGCATAAAGCACTCACCTGCACAGATTTGAAGCCGTGACCTCAAAGTACTCGCCGCTCTTGACGGCCTTGTTGCTCACGTTGACGTGGTTCCCGCGGAGCGACTTGACCTCCTCCACCGGCCACTGGATCAGTTGCCTAATATCTTCCTCGGTATCGCCTGAGATGATCAGCATGGAATGCATCCTCAGTACGTGTGAAAAACGTAAACATATATATAATGTGTTCGTGCGATATGTGCACATAGGTAGTGACCTGGATGCCGGCCCAGCCCTTCCGGCGGTCGTCGGGGACGGTGTCGGACTCGTTGGCCCAGCCCCAGAGCACGCGGCGCTTCTTGGCGGGGTCGAAGAAGGACTTGGAGGCGTAGAAGTCGCCATAGTCGTAGCGGAGGCCGTAGTCGTTGTCCGGGAACCCGGCGTCGGGGGTGTACCGGTCCTTGGCGTGGTCGTAGGTGCCGACGGTGTAGTACTCGTACCGCGTCAGGTCCAGGCTCACCTTGAGCACGTACTTGACCTCCTCGGCCACGGCGCGGTCGTGCAACTCGGCCGTGTCAACGCCGCTCCGGTGGTGGCGGCTGCCGCCGGCCACCGCCACGGGGTAGAAGTCCGGGCACTCCCACATCCCCGTGAGCCCGGCGTGCAGCGAGTGGTGCGCCTTCACCCACGTCTTGAAGTCCGGCTCCGGTACAGCACCGCGATCCCTCTCATGTTCTCCTTGCTGCCCACCACCAGCCTCCAGTGTCTGCATGCATGCATGCAACACACAGATCATGCTTGTGCAACATGTAACGGTACAAATATGACGTGGATCGATCGATGGTGATAGATCTACGTACCCGTCGGGCCCGTACCAGGCGGTGGTGGGATCACGGAAGGCGCTGGCGTTGATGCCGTGATCCGGGTTGATGATGGGGTTGTAGTTGGGCTTGATCCACTCCCGGAGGAAGGGGTCGGAGAGGTTGGCCGGGTAAGCCACGTTCTGCACCTGCCGCTCGTCGGGGTCGATGCCGGTGTACATGATGACGGGGACGCCGCTGGCAGCACGGTGGCGGAGCCCGACCAGCAGCCATTGACGTCGAACGGCTTGGACGGGTAGATCCCGGGCTCCAGCGCCACCCAGTCGATCAGGTCCGTCGACACCGAGTGCGCCCACACGATGTTGCCCCACACGGCGCCCTTGGGGTTGTACTGGTAGAAGAGGTGGTATAGCCCCTTGTAGTACATTGGCCCTGCATGCATCGGAAAATGTGGATCACACTCATCAGTGCCATGCAAAACGCACCAACGTCTACTAGGCGAATTAGTCGAGATGATGGATTTGTATTAGTGCGCAATCGCGTACCATTCGGGTCTGATCGATCATTGCATCGTCGTGAAGAGGAGGATCAATGCCATCCGATCAAAGGCGGCAAGAAAACAAACAACGAGAAAGTGAGTAACAAACCGCAAAGTGGATCGATCGATCCAAACAATTCGGATCGATGATGAGCCGAACATCGATTTGAACGACCACGTAGTACGTACCATTGATCCAATGCTTGGGAGGCTGGAAGTGGTACCCGGTGCGTAGCTCTTTGTCCACCTCTTCCGCCTCCAACGACTGGAGCTCCGGGTAGACGACGTGCGACGCGCGCACCACCAGCGCCGTCCAGAACACAAGAGACACAATCAACAGCCGTGCCGCCGTCCCCATTTTCCTACCTGAAAAGAGACGAGAGAGTAGAGAGCACGGTGAACCAATTTGCTTGCCTCATGTAGTCGACTGTATAGATAAGTGGATAAGCACAGACTGACTCAGTCCAGGGTGATTTTTTTTTAAGGAAAGAGGTGGACTTAGCTAGGTGTGGGTGCCACTATACATAGCTCCTTGCGAGCTGGATATTCAACTCGCCCGCACGGATCATACCTACCTATATTCACAAAAAAAAAAGATCATACCTACCTATGACACGTACAGTATGGGCATGTAAAAAAACGTACACTAGATCTTAGAGGTGCCATTGGACAAGAAAACTAGTTTGTGCGTCCTCCAAATTCCTAAAAAAACTAGTTTGTGTGTGAGAAAAAATTCCGACCCTTCTGTTATTTTGTGTAATAAAAATTGTTCCTAGATTTTAAAAATAGTCACGAATTTTGAAAGTATTCATGCCCCCGACCCCTTTCCTCCCTCTCGCGACCCGCGCCGCCCCCGCGGCGGCCGGGCCGCGCCGCCTCCCTCCCGCTCCCGGTCCTCTCCCTACTCCCTCCCTCCGCCGTCGCCGGTGGGCTGCGCCGGTGGCGGCGGAAACTCTCGCGGTTCCCCTCCAAGTTCATGGCGGCGCGGGGCAGCCGTGGGCTTGGTGGTGTTGCTCGGCGGCGTTGGTCCGGCGCGGCGGCGGGGCTCCCTGGCACAACGACGGTGGCATACGTGGTGGAGGCGCTCCCGCTGGTGGCAGGGGCGGCGGCGGTGGTGCTCCGACCCTGTAGGCCCAGATCTGGGCCCTTTGGGCCCGATTTGGGTTAGGGCAGGCCTGCCTCATTTTGCCTCCGGTTGGTCTGGTGAGTGGCTCGTGATGAAGATGACAGCGGTGACGACACCCCTGCTGCAGCGTGGCGGTGGGAGCTTCACGGGCCTGCCTAGGTCCGGCCGGGCCTATGGGCCGATGTGGAGGGTAGCGGCAGTGGCGGCCTATGTGCAGCCTGATTGGCCTGGTGTGTCCCTGCTGCCGTGTCCGGTCGGCACCCGCCGATGGCGGTGGAGGATGTCCTCCAGGTGGCTACACTGCTGCCACCCTCCGGCTCCAATGGCTCGGTTTGCTCTTGTCGTGGCGTCCGGTCGGCTACCGTCTACGGTGGTGGAGGTTGTTCCCTCCCGCGTGGTTGTGATACTGTCGGACCTTATCTACGGCTGCTTCGTCTCGGGCTGGCCGGCCTTGCTATGTTTGCCTTGGTGAGACGGCGATGTTGACTGCAAGACCGTGGTGGCGTTTGTTGGTGGATGGCAAGATGGTGGAGCGCTATGGCTTGTCGGAGCGGTGGTTTTTTGGGGTCGGGAGAAATCCTGGTCATTTGGCACCGACACAGTGACGCTTGAGGTGTCACCTTCCTTCCTGAAGGTGTCGAGTGTACCCCTTCCCCACTCCTCGGAGCGTACCGGGGGAAACCCTAGGACTTGTCCGGGCAACAGTGTCGTCGTCGTCGCTTTCCTTCTTGGAGGTGCTGCTTGGTACACGGTGAATCAAAGTGCTAGGTTCGTGGTGGGACTTCTCCGGAGAGGACGCATCGGTTGTGAGTCATTTTCGTTTTCGTTGATCCGCCGGTGTCGGCTTTGTTTTCTCTTCTTGTTCTCTATCTTTTATTTTGGGCGTGACTGTGCTGTTGGCCCCAGCAGTGGCTCTTGTTGTTGTATTGTGTGGTTGCTATATTAATATAGCGGGGCGAAAGCCTATTTCTTCATTTGAAAAAATTGAGTGCAGATTAAAAAAATCCATGATTACAAAAATGTTCACGATTTTGAAAAATCCATTTGTTGTTGTTGGACTACGTGGATTTTTTTTGAACCTGTGATTTTTTTTTTAAACTCGGAAGCTTTATTTTGAACCACATGAATATTTTTTCAAATGTCGTGACCAAAAAAAAATGAAAAAAGAAACAGAAATAAAAGAGGAAAAATGCCGGTAAAACAAAAATAATAGTGAACCAAAAAATACTAGTAAATCGAAAATAATAATGAACAAAAAATAACAGTGAACCGAAAAGGGACTAAATTCGGGTGAACCGAAAATAATAGTGAACCAAATAGGTCGGTAAACGGAGAATAAAAGTGAACCGAAAAGAACTAAAATCAGGTGAACCGAAAATAATAGTGAACTAAAATGCCTGGTAACCGCAAAATAATAGTGAACAAAAAAGGAACTAGACTGCAAGTGAACCGAAAATAATAGTGAACCAAATGCCGGTGAACTGAAAATAATAGTGAACCGAAAAGAACTAAATCGGGTGACAAAATATAGCAGTGATCTGAAAATAATAGTGAACAAAAGAGGAACTAAATTCAAGTGAAACAACACCAATAGTGAACCAAAATGCTGGTGCACCAAAAAATAATAGTGAACCGAAAAGAACTAAAATCAGGTGAACCAAAAATATTAGTGAAAAAAAATGCTGGCGAACCAAAAATAATAGAGAACCAAAAATGAGCTACAATTCGGTGAAACAAAAATAACCGTGAACTGAAATAGTAAATTGATGGGTTAAAAAAATGTTCATGGATTCATAAAAAATCAATGGTCTTTTAAACATGTTCAAGAGTTCAAAAACTAATTCTAGTGCTACCAAAAATAATAGTGAACCAATGTCGGTGAACAAAAATTAGTAGTCAACCAGAAATGCTGGTGAACCAAAACTAATAGTGAACCGAAAAGTAACTAAAATTTGGGTGAACAAAAGATAATAGTGAACCAAAAATTACGATAAACCAAAAATAATAGTGAACTAAAAAATTGATCGATCAGTTATAAAACAATTTATCAGTTCATAAAAAAATCACTATTTTTTACAAAATGTTCTCGGGTTGAATCGATTAAAAAAGACGTCTAGGTGGATCGCAAGATCCTGCTTTTTCTGTTTGACACCGACAGCATAGAAATATTACCACATAGGCATATGAATCCTGTTTTTTGCGAAGCCTTTTGCCAACCTGGTTTATAGCACGATCATGCCAACATGAACACGGACTCGCAAACTCGTTAAGCGTACCAACCCCTACAACCGGCCGTATTGGTATTAACTGACATCCTTTTCTTCCATGCAAACCCCTGCATTTGCCCCTCCGCAATCTTAGCAGAACTAACTTTAACCAGAAGAACAGCAAACCATTAAGCTAACGAACTGAAAAATAATATAGAAACCAAAAATAATAATGTGCACTGTGTTTGTTTGTTCTTATGTGTAATGTTTACCTATCGTAAGGTTCCCGTCTAAATGCACCACACGACCCCGCCGACTCCAGATTCCCGTCTTAATGCACCACACGGCCCCACCACGGCCCCGCCGACTCTAGGTTCCCATCTTAATGCACAACACGACCCCGCCGACTCCAGGTTCCCGTCTTACTGCACGACATGACCCCGCCGACTCCAGGTTCCCGTCTTAATGCACCAAACGACCCCGCCGACTCCAGGTTCCCGTCTTAATGAACCACACGACCCCGCTGACTCGCCGACTCCAGGTTCTCACACTACTGCACCGTGTGCTCAGGCCGTCTCTTTGGAGTCGGCGTAATCAATGTTGCGAACAGTGTGGTCGATGTCAGTCTTGTACTCTCTTCGGGTATAGTAATTTTTCTTCGACTGCATGACAAAAGCTAGATTTTTTCGAGTGTTGGAATATTTAATCATTAAACTTAGTGAATATAGGTTTATCCTTTTTTGTATTGCTCTCGTATTTCTGGTGAAATCTTCGTTGCCGGCTATAGAGGAGGCGAGGGATCCATCGTGTGGTTTATTTGATGGGACGTGGGAGAGAGAGCAAAAGCTTCGGTGTAGAGCTGAATATACGAAAAAACGAAAAAGAAAAAAGAACAAAACACAAAAGAAACAGACAACTAAATAACACGGACACAGAACACGACCAACAAGATAAACGAAATAAGATGAACAAGCAGATAATCACGACAAGAAAATACAAACCAGTAAGCCGACAAGCTCTAATGGGAAGCCGGCAGCGGCCACCAAAAGATATGACCGGAACCCGAAGCCAAAAAGGAAACACTAAAACCACGAAAGAAACGAAAAAGCGTGCAAATCAAATATAAACAAAGAAGGAAGACCAGACAGATAAACACGGCAAGAAATCACAAACACATCTCGATGGAACCGACCTTAACCCGAACGAACAACACACAAGTAAGCAGACCAGGTCGAACGGGGAGCCGGCGGCGCCTACCAACCAAGATAACTCAGAAATGACAGGAACCCGAAGCCAAAAATGAACCAAAAGAACACTTACATCTGAGATATTCCCGAGTAAGCAACGACCTGCAAGGAAAAAAGACAAAATAGGTCACAAAACAAATATGAAAAGCACGAAAGAAACACAACAACAAGAATATAAAACGAAAATAGCAAGAGACCGATATGCAACAAAAAAACGTATGGAAAGAACGAATAAACAGACATGGAAATGTGAAAACACAGACCGGGCAACCAATGAACAAAACATACAATTAGATTAGGCACTTGAACAACACGGTTGATTCATACGTGAACAACAACCGGTGTCGACGAACAGGAAGCAAGACCCGACACGTCATGCACCGCAACCCGAAGCAGAAAACCGACGACCTGCGAAAAACAAAACAACGAAAAGAAAAGAGACGTGAGAATGCCACTAAACAAAGATGAACAAACTGCATAAGCATGAAACACCACGACAAAAAAAAACAAACAATCAAGCAGCAAGAAAAAAATAAACCATACCAACAGTATCCCAGAAATCACACGATAGCAAGCAACAAACAAACAACAAAATGCAGATCAACTATAAGAACAGTATAACAGTAAACACAATGAAAACAGATCTAACCTTAGCCCGACGAACAAAAAACCAGTTAACCGACGACCTGCGACAAAACAAAGCAACAGACATGAAAGAAATGTTAGACACCCAGAAAACAAAGAACAAACCGCATAAGTAACAAACAAAAAACACACGGATCCAACACACGGTCAACGACATGAACAAAGAACGACAAAAAAAAAATAGAGCAAAACACGGTAAGAAAACCCAACCTGATCTCAACGGGAACAAACGTAACCGGAAGAACAGCAAACGGGTTCCATGGAAACACGGCAGAGCTCGAGAAAAGCACGGCGGAGCAAGAACGGCGAGAGAGAAGAAAAGGGGAAAAATGAGAGATGCAGTAACCATCCAATCCAGAACGCAACCTATATACCCCCTCCAACCAGCACAGTGTACGCGGCAACCCCATTAGGCCGGTTCTGACCATATGCACCAATGGCGAGACGCCAGCTAGGACACAGCGAAAGGGGCCCGAAAGTCTTCTGGCGGCCGCACAGTGCAACATACCCGTCGACGAATGGAAGGACGCCAACTCGGACGGAGAAATCGGGCCCGAATTCTCCATGACATCACAAACAGTGAACCGTACCAGACGATCATGCGAAATACCGAGCGTACCCCAATATACTGTAGAAAATACGCAGCGACTACACACGCACGGGAGAGATCGGCGTAGCAAACGTGCAGGGCAACCGACATGTGGACCACGGGAGGGGACGGCCCCAACTTCAGCGAGAGAAAGGAGGAAGGAACCACGTACTAAGATCGTTATCCCAGAGGGGCACGCAATGCATCCGCTAAAAACCTAGAATGGTAAATGAACAAAATCAACCAATGGGAGGAACGCAGTGCGAATCTGACAACCCTGCCACACCAATTAAACACGCAGCGTGAGGCCGACGGGTGGGCCCTCGGGCTCCAGGGTGCATCGGGAGAGGGCGTCAGCGAGAGTGGGTGCATGAAGGTTGGTACGGTTAGCGACTTTGTGAATCACTGTTCATGCCGACTCCAGGAACCGGCGGGGATCGGACGGTGCAGAGGTGTGGAGCGGGAATGATCGGACGGCCAGAAAGGTCAAATTGCTATGGTGCGCTTAATGGGTCTCAAGGTTTATATCTTTAGATACTTGTGTCCATGACCAGAAAGCAAGGTCATCCAATATTAACAAGTTTTTCAGAGACATGACAAAGGGTAAAAGGGTTTGATTATGTTTCTACACGTGCATATGAGCTTCCCTATAAATCACATATTTATAGACCATAGCAGTTATAGCATAAAAGCATAATACATTAATCATGAAACATATGTATATTTATTGCCTCTCGGGCATACATCCAACAGTCTCCCACTTGCACTTGATACAATAACTCTTATTACATCAAGTCCTCTCTTAATCCGATTTTCAATCGGTCAGGCTCAAACTTCAAGCGTGCAAGCGCTTTGGTCATAGGATCAACTACATTGTTATCGGTATGAACTCTACGTATGACAGTGTGCCCTTTTGCTACATGATCTCTGATGAGGTGATCCTTGCGTTCTATGTGCTTGGCTTTGTTGTGAGACCTCAGATCCTTCGCTAGAGCCATCGCGCTACTGTTGTCACAGTAGAGCTTGATGGATCTACCGCCGAAGGAACCACTCCTAGTTCAGTGATGAACTTCTTTATCTAGAAAGTGTCCTTGACTGCTTCCGATGCCGCCACATATTCCGCCTCCATTGTAGAGTCTGCCACTGTGCCTTGCTTGGAGCTTCTCCAGCTAATTGCACCACCATTAAGAATGAACACGTAACCTGATTGTGCTTTGTAATCGTCTGGATCAGACTGAAATCCTGAGTCAGTATAACCCCTTACTCTGAGCTCCTCATCTCCTCCATAGACCAGGAACATGTCCTTAGTTCTTCGGAGGTATTTCAGAATGTTTTTAACTGCTGTCTAATGGACTTCACCAAAATCAGATTGATATCTGCTGGTAACACTTAGGGCATAAGACACTTCCGGTCTTGTACAAGTCATAGCATACATGATTGAACCTATTGCTGAAGCATAAGGTACATCCATCATCTCTTTTCGCTCAGCAGATGCCGTGGGACACTGCCTCTTGCTCAAGATAACTCCAGGCGATATTGGTAATATGCCTTTCTTGGAGTCTACCATGTTGAATCTCTTCAACACTTTTTCTATGTATGTACTCTAGCTGAGACCAATTAGGCGTCTGTCTCTATCACGATAGATCTTGATGCCTAATATGTAAGTAGCCTCCCCTAAGTCCTTCATCGCAAAACTTTTTTCCAATGAAGCCTTAACTTCCCCAAGAAATTCTTTGTCATTTCCCAACAACAAAATATCATCGACATAGAGAATAAGAAACACAATTGAGCTCCCACTTTCTTTCTTGTATATACAAGTTTCTTTGAAATTTTGAGAAAAACCAAAACTTTTGACTACCTCATCAAATCGAATATTCAACCTCCGTGAAGCTTGCTTGAGACCATAAATGGACCTCTTTTGCTTGCACACTTTGCTAACATTCTTTGGATCGGCAAAACCCTCGGGCTGTACCATGTATATGTCCTCGGTTAAATTTCCATTAAGGAAAGCCGTTTTGACATCCATCTGCCACATTTCCTAATCATAATAGGCAACTATTGCTAGCATAATCCTTACAGACTTCAGCATTGCTACAGGAGAGAAAGTCTCTTCATAGTCTACACCTTGAATTTGTCGAAAACCCTTTGCGACAAGGCGTGTTTCATAGACGGTAACATTACCATTCACGCCTATCTTCTTCTTGAAGATCCATTTACATTCGATTGGTCTTACCTCCACAAGGTTCAACCAAATCCAGACTTTATTGTCATACATGGACTTCATTTCAGAATTCATGGCAACTTACCATTTGTTGGAATCAATATCATTCATTGCCTCTTTATAACATGCAGGTTCGTCATCTTCGAGAAGAAGAACTTCATCTATGATGAAAACTTCTTGCTCGACATTATCAAGTAAGAGTACTTCATTCTCGAAAAAACCGAGGTTGTTCGCGAATTCTAGTTTCCTTTCTTACTTGAGTTTCAGACCTGACTGGAGTACCATTCATCTCCGGAGGAGGATCCTGGTTCTCCGTGTCAGTGGCTGGGTTAGTGTCTGGAATTACTTCCGTCCCACTTTCCCCGACTATCTCGGTTGAAGATTGTAGTATCTCCTCGAGACTTACCGTCCTCCCACTGACTTCTTTTGAAAGAAATTCTTTCTCAAGAAATACACCTCCTCTAGCAATGAAAACCTTGCTCTCGGACTTGTTATAAAACTGGTATCCAACGATATCCCTAGGACACCCGACAAATACATGATACGTCTCAAACATATGTATAATTTTTGATGTTCCATGCATGTTTCATACCAATTGCTACATGTTTTATATGCACTTCATATCATTTTTATGCATTTTCTAGGTTAACAAGATGCCACAGTGCCAGTTCCTGTTTTCTGCTATCTTTTTGTTTCAGAAAAGCTAGTTAGGAAATATTCTCGGAATTGGACGAAAATCAACGGGGATGAGTTTTACACCGACACGATGACGAAGTCCGAAGGGCGAACGAATAAGTGACCCAGGGGCCCAGACACCACCTCGGCGCGACAGAAGGTGGGGCCGCGCCGGTGGGGCGTCTAGCCGCCTCGGGTGGCCCCTCGCGCCGCCCTTTCGACTATATATTCACCTCCTCCTGAAACCCTAAACACCTGAGTATTATTCCCCGAAAAGTTCCGTCGCCACCGCCGTCGTCAACCCTAGTTCGGGAGGGTTCTGAAGCTCTTCCCAGCACCCTGTCGGAGGAGAAGATCATCACTGGAGCGCTCAACATCATCTTTGGACTACGGGTCCATAGCAGTAGATAGATGTTTGCCTCTCCACTTTGTGCTATCATGTTTAGATTTTGTGAGCTGCCTAACATGATCAAGATCATCTTATTGTAATGCTACATGTTGTGTTTGCTAGGATCCGATGAATTGTGAAGTCATGATCAAGTTGTTTATCTATTTATCTACTGTTTTATTTATGTTCTTGCATGCTCTCCGATGCTACTAGATGTTTTGGCCAAGTAGATGCTATTATCTCCAAGAGGGAGTATTTATGCTAGATAGTGGGTTCATGCCTCCAGTAATTTTGGCTCGAGCGACAGAAACGACTAAGGTTGTGGATGTGTTGCCACTAGGGAGAAAATAACTTTGCGTTGCTTATATGTCTCATGCATTGTTTACATTACACACCATGCTTAATGCAATTATCCGTTGCTTGCAACTTAATACTCGCGAGAGACACGGATGTTATCTCGGGAGTGGATTATTAGTCATAGATGCAGCTGGTAAGCGGTCTATGTAAAATATTGTAATGCCCAATAAATACTACATTAAACATCTTGTCATAATATGCATTGTCATGCGTTTGCCATTTGTCAATTGCCCAGCTATAATTTGTTTACCCAACATGCATGCTATCTTTTATGGAGAGACACCACTAGTGAACTGTGGACCCCGGTCCATTCTTTTACACTGATAAAACCACCATTTTCACCACGCTCTACAATCACTTGTTCGCTGTTCCAATTTGCATTTATATTTATTCTCCACACCATATGTTTAATCCTTTGTATTCAGCAAGCCAGGGAGATTAACAACCTTCCTGTTTCGTTGGGGCAAAGTACTTTGATTGTGTTATGTGTAGGTCTGCGTCAACAGCATTTCAATGGCGCTGTTGTTGACACTGTGTTGAAGCTCTTCCACCTCCTACTGGTTCGATAACCTTGATAGATTTCAAGGGAAAATTGCTGCTGTACTACTTCATACCTTCCTCTTGGGGTCTCCCAATGAACGTGTGTTTTCACGTCATCAGTACACACTTGCCAGACCTAGGCTCAAGTTTTGTGGATTGCAACTGTTTAACATAAACATCGTGTCCCCAAGCCTTGAAGTGCTGTAGGTTGGGTGGTTTACCCATCCATATCTCATATGGAGTTGTCTTGACTGCTTTGGATGATGATCTGTTTAAAGTGTAAGCTGCTGTTTCTAGTGCATATCCTCAAAAGGATAGTGGTAAATCAGACAGCGCCATCATATACCGTACCGAATCCATAAGTTCGATTACGTTTCTCTGAAACTCCATTCCTCCGCGGTGTTCCAGGCGGCGTTAACTAAGGAACAATTCCATGATCCTTCATGTGTTGAGTGAATTCATAACTTAGATATTCACCTCCTCGGTCAGACTGTAGGTTCTTTATCTTTAAGCCATGCTTTTTTCTACCTCATTTTGAAACTCCTTGAATTTTTCAAAGGTCTCTGAGTTTTGCTTCATTAAATAGATATAACCATATCTACTTAAATCATTAGTAAATGTCACAAAATAAAGGTAGCCACCACGCGCTGGAATGTTTAAAGGCCCACACACATCAGTGTGTATGATCTCCAATAATTCCGTAGCCCGCTGATACGTCTCAAACGTATCTATAATTTTTGATGTTCCATGTTGATATTATACCAATTGTTACATGTTTTATATACACTTCATAGCATTTTTATGCATTTCTGGGACTAACCTATTAACAAGATGCCATAGTGTCAGTTTCTGTTTTCTGCTGTTTTTGTATTCCAGAAAAGCTAGTCTGGAAATATTCTCGGAATTGGACGAAACTTGGACATGACCTCCTATTTTTCCAACACGTACACGGAGTCCAAAGGAGAGACGGAGGGGGGCCGCGAGCCAGCCACACCATGGGGCGCGCGGCCCCACCCTCTGCCGCGCCGTGGGGTGGTGTGGGCCCCACGGGCGTCTCCAGCCGCCGCCCTTTCGCCTATTTATTCATCTTCACGGGAAAACCCTAGACACCCGAGCCATTATCCACGAAAAGTTCCAGAGACGCCGCCGCCGTCAACCCTAGCTCGGGAGGGTTCAAAAGCTCTTCCCGGCACCCTGCCGGAGAGGGGAATCATCACCGGAGGGCTCTACATCACCATGCCTGCCTCCGGAGTGATGCGTGAGTAGTTCATCCTTGGACTACGGGTCCATAGCAGTAGCTAGATGGTTGTCTCTCCACTTTATGCTATCATGTTTAGATCTTGTGAGCTGCCTATCATGATCAAGATCATCTTATTGTAATGCTACATGTTGTGTTTGCTGGGATCCGATGAATATTGAATACTATGTCAAGTTGATTATCAATCTATCTTATATGTTATTTATGATCTTGCATGCTTTCCGTTACTAGTAGATGCTTTGGCCAAGTAGATGCTTGTAACTCCAAGAGTTAGTATTTATGCTAGATAGTGGGTTCATGCCTCCGGTAATCTGGGAGAGTGACAATAACTTCTAAGATTGTGGATGTGCTGTTGCCACTAGGGATAAAATAACCGATGCTTAGCTTAAGGGTGTGCCGTTAGGTCTAATGCATTTGTTTACATTACGCACATTACTTAATGCGATTATCCGTTGCTTGCAACTTAATACCAACGGGGAACTCGGTATGACAACCTGGCGGTGGATTATTAGTCATAGACGCTGTTGGATAACGGTCTATGTATTTTGTCGTAATGCCCACATGAATATCATAGTAATCATCATGTCATATATATGCATTGTCATGCGCTCAATATTTTGTCAATTGCCCAGCTGTAATTTGTTCACCCAGCATGTTAGTTATCTTTTATGGAGAGACACCACTAGTGAACTGTGGACCCCGGTCCATTCTTTTACACTGATAATACAACCAACTGCAAACATTGTTCCTTTTCATTCTCTGCAATTTACACTATTTTCCACACCATACGTTTAATCCTTTGTTTTCAGCAAGCCGGTGAGATTGACAACCTCACTGTTTCGTTGGGGCAAAGTAGTTGTGTGCAGGTTGTCAGGTTCCCGCAAGCACGGCACCACAACCTTCAGAAGTGATTTCTTGCTCCTACTGGTTCGATTAAACCTTGGTTTCATACTGAGGGAAACTGCTGCTACACTGCTTCATACCTTCCTCTTGGGGTCTCCCAACGAACGTGTGATCCACGCATCAAGCACTTTTTCTGGCGCCGTTGCCGGGGAGCAAGAGGATTTCTGCAAGGGGAGTTTCACGCTTCCAATCTCTTTACTTTGTTATTGTCTTGCTTAGTTTATTTTTATTTAGTCTTGTTTGCTTTATTTATCAAAAACAAAAAAAATTAGTTACTTTTATTTTCAAGTTGTTATCTTTCTGTTTTGTTTTAATTTTGCTAAAATGAGTACCCCTGAGAACACTAAGTTGTGTGATTTCACTAGCACGAACAACAATGATTTCATTAGTACACCTATTGCTCCACCTGCTTCTAACGCAGAATTCTATGAAATTAAACCTGCACTTTTAAATCTTGTTATGAAAGAGCAATTCTCTGGTGTTAGTACTGATGATGCTGCTGCTCACCTTAATAATTTTGTTGAACTTTGTGAGATGCAAAAGTATAAGGATGTAGATGGTGATATTATTAAACTGAAACTTTTTCCTTTCTCTTTGAGAGGACGTGCTAAAGAATGGTTGCTATCTTTGACTAGAAATAGTATTGATTCATGGACTAAATGCAAAAATGCTTTCATAGGAAAATATTATCCTCCTGCTAAGATTATATCTTTGAGAAGTAGCATTATGAATTTCAAACAATTTGATAATGAGCATGTTGCTCAAGCTTGGGAGAGAATGAAATCATTGGTAAAGAATTGTCCCACCCATGGACTGACTGCTTGGATGATCATCCAAACCTTTTATGCAGGACTAAATTTTTCTTCAAGAAACCTATTGGATTCGGCCTCTGGAGGTACCTTTATGTCCATCACTTTGGGTGCTGCAACAAAGCTTCTTGATGATATGATGATAAATTATTCTGAATGGCACACCGAAAGAGCTCCACAAGGTAAGAAGGTAAATTCTGTTGAAGAAACCTCTTCCTTGAGTGATAAGATTGATACTATTATGTCTATGCTTACAAATGGAAAAATGCATGTTGATCCAAATAATGTTCCTTTAGCTTCTTTGGTTGCTCAAGAAGAGCATGTTGATGTGAACTTCATTAAAAATAATAACTTCAACAACAATGCTTATAGGAATAATTTTGGTAATAACAATTATAAGCCCTATCCTTTTAATAGTGGCAATGGTTATGCTAATTCTTATGGTAGATCTGGAATGCCTAGTGAGGAAAGGATGTTAGAAGTTGAAAAGGCTACTAAGAACTTTATGCAAACGCAATATGAGCAAAACCAATTGTTTACTAAAACTATGAATGAACAATCTGCTATGTTGAAGAATATAGGACATCAACTTGAGAACTTAAATAGGGAAATTTCTGGTTTGCAGATTAAGATTTCTAATGCTGAAACTTGCATTTCATCCATGTCTGAAGCACAAGCTTCTTTGATTAATAGAATGGCAGCTAAACCTGAAACTATTGATAACAATACCTTTGCTACTGCCAATGCTATACAAGTTAAAATTGATAATAATGTGAGGATGTTAGCTGATTTACATGCTAGGTGGGCAAGAGAGGATGAAATTGCTAAAAAGAATAGTATTGCTAGAGTTTATACTATTACTACTACTGAAAATGCTATAAACTCAAGTGTTAACAAACCTCCTACTATCAATGGTAAAGTAATTGGTGTTGGCAATGTCTCTACTTCTGTTGCAAAACGTTTAAAATTGCCTGAAAACACTGAAACTGTTCCTGATAAAAGTGCTGAAATTTTTCGAGATGTGGGAGACAATGGTCCCATTACTTTTGATAATAATGACTTTGATTTTGATGGTTGCAATATTTCTGAAGTAATTAAGTTCTTGCAAAAGCTAGCTAGAAGTCCTAATGCTAGTGCTATAAACATGGCTTTTACTAAACATATTACTAATGCTCTCATGCAAGTTAGGGAAGAGAAATTAAAACATGAAGCTTCTATCCCTAGGAAGTTAGAAGATGGTTGGGAGCCCATCATTAAAATGAAGGTGAATGATTTTGATTGCAATGCTTTATGTGATCTTGGTGCTAGTATTTCTGTTATGCCTAAGAAACTCTATGATATGCTTGATTTAGCACCTTTGGAACACTGTTATTTGGATGTTCACCTTGCTGATAATACTATAAAGAAACCTTTGGGGAGAGTTGATGATGTTTTTATAATGGTTAACAATAACCTTGTCCCCGTTGATTTTGTTGTTTTGGATATTGAATGCAATGCTTCTTGTCCTATTGTTTTGGGAAGACCTTTTCTTAGAACTGTTGGTGCTATTATTGATATGAGAGAGGGGAATATTAAATATCAATTCCCACTCAAGAAAGGTATGGAACACTTCCCTAGAAAGAAGATGAAGTTACCTTTTGATTCTATTGTTAGAGCAAATTATTCTGTTGATGCTTCATCACTTGGAAACACTTGATTCTTACTTTCTGCGCCTAGCTGAAAGGCGTTAAAGAAAAGCGCTTATGGGAGACAACCCATTATTTTATTTCTGCAATTTTTCTTTTTTTGAGTCAAGGAGTTGTTTACTTCTGTAACAATTCCTTTGTATCTTTATTTTATCGCATTGTTGTGCCAAGTATTGCCTCTAATAGGAAGATGATGCTAGATTTGGATTTCTGCGCAGGAACAGATTTCTGCTGTTCACCGTTTTAATTCTGTAAAATCACAGAAAAATTATTTAAATCTGCAATTTTTTTGCGTGATCCTCAGATATGTACGCATCTTTCGTTAGTTTAAAGTTTTTCGATCTGAGCAACGTAAGTGCCTCGAAAAAATTCGTCTTTGCGGACTGTTCTGTTTAGACAGATTCTGTCTTTTATTTTTCGCATTCTCTCTTTTACTAGTGTTGAGTGGAATTCTTTTTTAGGGTGAAGAGCTTCACATAACATCAGTGGCAGTAGCTAATGTTAAAAGTAACGGTCATGTTTGTGTCCTTATAGAACATGTGAGTTTTTGATTGTGCACTAACCCTCTAATGAGAATTACTTTGAGTTTGGTGTGGCGGAAGTTTTCAAGGGTCAAGAGAGAAGGATGATATAATGTGATCAAGAAGAGTGAAGAGCTTAAGCTTGGGGATGCTCCCATGGATCACCCCAGCATATTTCAAGAAGACTCAAGCGTCTAAGCTTGGGGATGCCCAAGGCATCCCCTTCTTCATCAGCAACTTATCAGGTCATCTCTAGTGAAACTATATTTTAATTCTTTCACATCATATGTGCTTTACTTGGAGCGTCTGTGTGCTTTTATTTTCAGTATTTTATTTTTCTTATGGTCAACTTGATTGGACCCCAGCATTCTTGATTGGGAGAGAGACACGCTCCGCTTTTTCATATGAATACTCCTATTCTTCACTTATACTTGTTGAGTATTCTTATCTAGCTATTGCTATGCTTTTAGCTCCTGTTTTGCATGCATCTCTTATTCAGAGCTGTTAGTTCTTTTAAAGAAAGTACTCTCTTGCTTCACTTATAATTGTTTGGAGAGTTTATGTTGAAATAAATTGATTGGTGTTTGGTTGGAACAGAAAATGTTGCATGTGGTAGATGGTATAATGGAAAAAGCTTACATATTCTTGTAGATCACTGTATTGGATAATTTGATACTTGTCAATTGTTTTGAGTTATCAAGTAGTTCATGTTTAAGCTTTTGTATCATGTAGTTAAAACCTATTAATGAAGAACTACCGTAAAGCTCGTTGAAATTTGGTTTGCATGATTGGTATCTCTAAGGTCTAGATATTTTCTAGTAAAAGGGTTTGGTTAACAAGGAAGACAGTGTAGAGTCTTATAATGCTTGCAATATGTTTTCATATAAGTCTTGCTGTGTCGGTTGATATCCTGTGTTTGCTTCAAATAACCTTGCTAGCCTAAACTCTGTACTGAGAGGGAATGCTTCTCGTGCATCCAAAACCTTGAGCCAAAATCCATGCCATCTGTGTCCACCATAACTACCTATATGTGGTATTTCCTTGCCATTCCAAGTAAATTTTTCATGTGCTACCTTTAAACTATTCAAAATTATTACTCCTATTTTGTGTCAATGTTTACCAAGCTCATGAGGACGGGGTGGATGTCTTTATGTCAACTGTCAAACAGACTTTACCACCGGACTAGCGGCATATACATCCGCTTATCCATTAATTTTGCAAAAAGAGCTGGCAAATGGGGTGCCCAGTCCCAATTAATTACAACTTTAACCGCTTAATTCTCTTCACATTTTTGCCCTGATTTATCAGTCAAGCAATGACAAACAGTGAAATATCTGCATGTGTAAACAAAAGAGAAGAGGGATGATCTGCCTTGCTGGTAGAAATAACGTCCTTCATGGGAGCCGCTCTTAAAAGTCTGGTTGGCAGGGGTCATATTGTACTTTCCATTTTCTGATTCGTTGACAATTAACAAACACCTCCCAAAACTTATTTTTACTCTCTATATGATTTCAAAAACTTAAAAAGCTCTAGCACATGATTTAATCCCTGCTTCCCTCTGCGAAGGGCCTTTCTTTTACTTTTATGTTGAGTCAGTTTTCCTACTTCTTTCTATCTTAGAAGCAAACACTAGTGTCAACTTTGGTGCAACAATTTTTATATGCTTGTATATTGCACTTATTATATTGCTTTGTGTTGACAAATATCCATGAGATATATATGTTGAAAGTTGAAAGCAATTGCTGAAGCTTAAATCTTCCTTTGTGTTGGTTAAATACCTTTTACTTAGAATCTATTGCTTTATGAGTTAACTCTTATGCAAAACTCTTTGATGCTTGTCTCGAAAGTACTATTCATGAAAAGTTTTTGCTTATATGATTCAGTTGTTTGCTCATTATCTACTTGCTAGCAAACTATAGACCATTGACCTGGATCACTTCATTCATAACATGTGCTTTACAATACTATTTGATCAAGATTATGATTGTAGCATGTCACCTCAGAAATTATTTTGTTTTTATCGTTTTACCTACTCGAGGACGAGTAGAACTAAGCTTGGGGATGCTTGATACGTCTCAAACGTATCTATAATTTCTGATGTTCCATGTTGATATTATACCAATTGTTACATGTTTTATATACACTTCATAGCATTTTTATGCATTTTCTGGGACTAACCTATTAACAAGATGCCACAGTGCCAGTTCCTGTTTTCTGCTGTTTTTGTATTCCAGAAAAGCTAGTCTGGAAATATTCTCGGAATTGGACGAAACTTGGACAGAACCTCCTATTTTTCCAACACGTACACGGAGTCCAAAGGAGAGACGGAGGGGGCCGCGAGCAGCCACACCATGGGGCGGCGGCCCCCCCTCTGCCGCGCCGTGGGGTGGTGTGGGCCCCACGGGCGTCTCCAGCCGCCGCCCTTTCGCCTATTTATTCTCTTCACGGGAAAACCCTAACACCCGAGCCATTATCCACGAAAAGTTCCAGAGACGCCGCCGCCGTCAACCCTAGCTCGGGAGGGTTCAGAAGCTCTTCCCGGCACCCTGCCGGAGAGGGGAATCATCACCGGAGGGCTCTACATCACCATGCCTGCCTCCGGAGTGATGCGTGAGTAGTTCATCCTTGGACTACGGGTCCATAGCAGTAGCTAGATGGTTGTCTCTCCACTTTATGCTATCATGTTTAGATCTTGTGAGCTGCCTATCATGATCAAGATCATCTTATTGTAATGCTACATGTTGTGTTTGCTGGGATCCGATGAATATTGAATACTATGTCAAGTTGATTATCAATCTATCTTATATGTTATTTATGATCTTGCATGCTTTCCGTTACTAGTAGATGCTTTGGCCAAGTAGATGCTTGTAACTCCAAGAGTGAGTATTTATGCTAGATAGTGGGTTCATGCCTCCGGTAATCTGGGAGAGTGATAGCAACTTCTAAGATTGTGGATGTGCTGTTGCCACTAGGGATAAAATAACCGATGCTTAGCTTAAGGGTGCGCCGTTAGGTCTAATGCATTTGTTTACATTACGCACATTACTTAATGTGATTATCCGTTGCTTGCAACTTAATACCAACGGGGAACTCGGTATGACAACCTGGAGGTGGATTATTAGTCATAGACGCTGTTGGATAACGGTCTATGTATTTTGTCGTAATGCCCACATGAATATCATAGTAATCATCATGTCATATATATGCATTGTCATGCGCTCAATATTTTGTCAATTGCCCAGCTGTAATTTGTTCACCCAGTATGTCAGTTATCTTTTATGGAGAGACTCCACTAGTGAACTGTGGACCCCGGTCCATTCTTTTACACTGATAATACAACCAACTGCAATCATTGTTCCTTTTCATTCTCTGCAATTAAACACTATTTTCCACACCATACGTTTAATCGTTTGTTTTCAGCAATCCGGTGAGATTGACAACCTCACTGTTTCGTTGGGGCAAAGTAGTTTGATTGTGTTGTGTGCATGTTCCACGTCAGCGTGCCACTGACAACCTTCATAAGTGATTTCTTACTCCTACTTGTTCGATTAAACCTTGGTTTCATACTGAGGGAAAACTACTGCTACACTGCTTCATACCTTCCTCTTGGGGTCTCCCAACGAACGTGTGATCCACGTCACCTGGCACCCGTTCAACAATCCCATCAAACGGTGTCTTGGCCAGTTTTCCCATCAGGCATGCCTCACACTTATCAAATGATTCATCATCAAATGATTGCAACAACCCATCTTGTTAAAGTTGTTTCATGCGGCCCTTCCCGATGTGCCCAAGACGATAGTGCCAAGTGTAAGTATCATCTTTCACTACTTTCAGTCGTTTTGCATTAATGTGTAAGACATCTTCTTCCCTTCCAAGATTCAACACAAACAGACCTCCCACTTAAGCGGCAGTTCCGTAGAATGCATTCTTATAATAAATTGAACAACCATTGTTCTCAGAATTAAAAGAATACCCGTCACGTAAAAGTCATGACCCCGAAATGATGTTCTTGCTCAATGTGGGAACATAGTAGCAATTACTCAATTCCAATATGAATCCTGAAGGTAAGTGAAGGTTCATGGTACCGATGGAACGAACGCTTACTTGCATTCCGTTTCCAACCCTCATGGACACTTCTCTTGGACTTAACTTTCTCACATCTTTTAAACCATTTATCGTGTTGCAAATATGAGCAGCCGATCCGGTGTCAAAGATCCAAGAATCATAGTGAGGACCAGTTAAGTACACATCTAACACATTAATGACTCTCGGATGTCCAGTCCCCAATCTTTCCACTAAATTGAGATCCCCTTCCTCCTTAGTTTGTGATGGCTTGTTAGTCCAACCAACCCTATTGCAGTTCCTGATCTTGGCTTCCGCCATGATCAACCTTTTAGCAAGCTCATCCATGCTTATATCACTTCCAATCAAATTAGAATTTTGAATGAACCCGCTGAAAGGCGGTGGAAGTGACATCAACAACACTACACGACGTGCATGGGCATTCATTGGAAAACCTAGATCTTCCAACTTTTGATTAAACTTAATCATGCTAGCCAAGTGGTCATTGAGCGAGCCCCTCGTGTCTAGCTTACAACTGAAGATAAGTTTAGTGATTGTAAAACAAGCACTTTTAACTTTCTCCTGGAACAGACCTTGCAGCTCCGTGAGCCCATCATATGCACTAACTTTCTCAAAGTAAGTGTGCAGCTGTCTGTCCATGTGAGCTAACATAAACTTTCTTACTGCCTTTTCATCACGAACATATTTGTCATTATATGACACTTCTGAGGAAGGTGCATCTAGAACATATGCTTTCTTGCCATCTCTAAGTCTACTTCTAAGGGTGCAGATCCAATCTACAAAATTTATGTTGACAGGCTTTTGATCTACAATGATAGCAAAATCCTATTAGTCTTTTTCATGATTAATTTGCACAAGTTAAAAGATACTATTTAATTTAAGTGTGCTCCCACTGAAACTGATATTCCTCAAGACCAGTTTAACAGTGATTCGGAATCCTCACTCATCTATAGATGGTTAACTGGATACAGCTCAACCAACTATGATTAAGGGGTAGCCCAACTTGCCAATCAGTTCCTGCCGTGACTTCCGTTCATCTTTCGATGGATGTGCTCCGAACTCATAACTAGTTATGCCCAGACTTCAAGACAACCAATCGTTATAACGCTGCATGTATGTTCCATGCACGCCTCCCAAATCCTTGGCCCGCTCAGATCATGGATACATGAAGCCCGGGACAAGCACCTGGTTTGACGCTCCCACAATTGGAAGAGCACGAACACCTTGATATTTTTCCAGAGGAATCACCCTAATAATCACGACTACTGCGCAACCAAAAAGAGTGCTAAATACAAAAGGAATAAACTTTCACAATGAAGTGATGTAGTATTGTCCTCTTCGTCTTTTCCATGTGGGTCAAGAACTCCTTCTTTAGGCCACTACTTGTCGTCGAGGTCTTCGACGCTATCTCCATGTCCTTCTCCTACCTTCTAAGGAAAAAGAAAAACATGTGGCACGCCGCCGCAGATAACCAATCATGCGGTATAGGACCATCATGCTTTTAATTGACACGCAGGTCAAAAGAACAACAATGAACAGATCGTTAATTCAAAAGATTGGACTATACCACATCACATCACATGTCTTGCAAAAACAAGTTAGACGTCCTGCTAACGTTGTCTTTGCAATTTTACTAGCTTTAGGATTTACCGTATAAAACCGTAACTGCCTACGCTTAGAACCAAGCATGACTATTCATGTTGCTAGATTGACATTACGGGGTGATTGACATCCCAACATTACGAAAACGTTGCGGATCCCTACGCGTGACCTCCGTGTGGACCTAGTCCACATGCCCTTTCCACCATCGAGTCAATGAGACCAACTGTAGAAAGACCCGGAGCTACTGAAGCACTTCGTTGGCGCCGACAAGCATACTTGGAACAGCCGGAAGGTCCAGGGATTGCCAGAAGTCCGTAAAATCAAACTATGCCGTTGGAAACAACCTTCAACAGTTTATTGGGAAGTAAACATAAATAATCTAAATGTCAGAAAAGCTCTTGACATAACCGCACAAACATATGCGGTGCTCGCACCGACTTAGGTGCTCTAGTACGTACCTGTATCTACGCATAGATCGCTCTGATACTACTATTGGGTTACGTAGCAGAATTTAAAACGCAACAGCCAGGAACAACTATGAAGATACAAGCAGGGTTAGTACTGTATCGTTACCGACACGAAGATGCGGAACGAGTGTCGATGAAGCCTGATGAAGATTCTCACGGCCAAGCCTGGCGGTGAGAATGTCACTGCTCCCTCGATCATCCTTCTTGATCCAGCAGAGTGAGGGTCAAATGTCTATGACGCTTCACCCTCCGAGAGCTCGCACACGTATGTCCGTCAAAGTCCAGCAGCGATTTGCCGTCCCAGAGTTAAGAGCTACTGGTATACATGAGGTGGAGAGAACCCCAACACATGGGAGAGGGAGAGAGAGATTAGATCTGGATGAAGAGAAACCCCTGACGTAGGAAAGCCTCTAAATCCACGTCTAAATTGTGTGTCCAAATAGAGAGGGATTGGGGTTTATCTAGGTGGCCCAAGGGGTAGGGGGACTTGGGAAGGGGTAGAACCCCAATCCCAATTCGGTTTGGGAGGGGAGTTGGAGTCCAACTGCAACTCGGTCCCCCCTTTCCTTTCCTTGCACGTCATCGCCGTGGCCCACCTGGCCTCCTCGCCTCGGCCCGCGTGGCTGGCCCGCCTGGCCACCTCGGCCGCGGGTGGGCTTGGCCCTGCCCACCTCGCCCGCTTGTCGCGCCCGCGCCTCGCTGGGCTCAGCCCATCTTGGTCGCCCGCGTGACGCGCCCTTTGGCGGGCCCCACTGTGGGCCCCACCGCCGGGTCCCACCCGCCACAAGTGGCGCGGCTGCCTTGTGGGCCTCACGGGCCCACTCGGCAGCCTCCTTTCGATGGGCTCCGATTACTTAATATTTCTCCTTTTAATTTATTTTTATCTAATTAATTCCTAGAATTAATTACTTTATCATATAATCTATTTAAATGATCCGGGACACCCAGTGTCCGCAAACAAAACTTTAGAGAAATATTTCCATCGGAATAAATTCGATACCTCCTCAATATTACTTTGATTAAATCTCTGAACATATTTCTATCATGTCGGAACATACCGAATGATACTCTTCCTCTACTCCTAACCTCCAACGTACACATCAGACTATGAGGACTTAAGTGTGTGACCCCTACAAGTTCGATAACGAGGAGCTATAATTGAAGTGCCTATCCAATCACTGGTCAGGGTCAGATCCATGGACGACCTGAATGACTACTATCGTTAACGAATGACACTCTGTTGAGCCTGTTTGACTATCAAGTATATTCCCATTACTTTGCGATACTCATCTTCCACCCGAGGCGAGATATATGACTGAAGGAGATATGCCCTAGAGGTAAATAATAAATGTATTATTATCATATCTCATATATGTTCATGATTAGTTTTATACCATGCTATAACTGTATTAAGCGGAAATATTAATACACGTGTGGTATGTAAATAACCAAGTCCCTAGTAGCCTCTATTTAGCTAGTCTATTGGTCAATGGATGATCGAGGTTTCCCGATCATGTGACATTCATGTCAGTTGACAATGGAGTCATATCATTAGGTGAATGATGTGATGGACATACCCAACATAAGTATTATGACGTGATCGATGTTCAACGTCATGATATTAGAAACAAAGTAACCTAATCCTTTGACAGTGAGATCATATTTAATCACTATCTCTGGAGGTTGCCTTGACTGCATCACCCGTCACACCATAACAGGGTGACCATAAAGGTGTCTCTATCAGGTTTCAAAGGAATAGGTTGAGACGTATGGATCAAGAGCGGGCTTTGTGCATCCGAAGGTCGGGGAGATACTAGTTAGGGCCACTCGGTGAGATCACATCAAAGTTTGCAAATGTGTGCCTAGGTCACAGGATCTGTGTGAAGGAGAAATGCCCTAGAGGCAAATAAATATTAAGTATTTATCGCATTATCTCATTAAGTTTATAATAAGTTGTATACCATGCTATAACTGTATTAATCGGAATTGTTAATACACGTGTGGTATGTAAACAAACCAGTCTCTAGTAAGCCTCTATACAAACTAGTTCATTGGGCAACATATGATCGATATTTCCCGTTCATGGTATTTATGTCGGTTGACAATGAGGTCATTTTAATAGTAGAATAAGATGATGGACATACCCAACAAAGTATTGCAAAAGGATCGTGTCATAAAGTTCATTTGTTGCAATAGGAAAGTAATATGGTAGCTTATTCCTCAGACCGTGAGATCGTATTAATCGCTGCCTCCGGAGGGTACTTTGAGTGCATCAATCGTCAGTCCATAAATGGGTGACAAAAAAGGTGTACCTTGGGTATTAAAAAAGGGTACGTTGAGGCATATGGATCAAGAGCGGGATTTGTTTATCCGCGTGATGGAAAGATACTCTGGCCCACTCGGTGAGATTACATCTATAAAGCTACGCAGCGTATGACTAGGTCATGGGATGTAATATCACAGAACGAGTTAGTAGCCCTTGTCAATAACGAGATAAAACAAAGCATATGATGTTAACGATCGTATCTCGGACAAGGGTAGTATCGAAGAACAAAAGGAATGAATATCATGTTAATGGTTCAACGACGATAATCGTGGAATGCACAAGGATCGTTATAGGCATCCAGGTCTCACTGACGATCATTGGCGAGCGAGGGGTCTCGACCATGTCTGGAGTATTCATGAACCATAAGGTAACACACTTAAGGTCTTGACGACGCTTGGAGATCGTTTTGGAAACATCAGAATTATAGAAGTGAAGAAAAGAGTGACCGGAAGGGTTCCGGGAGAGACCGAAGAAAGTTCGGAGTGGTCCATGCTTATATTATACCATTTGCTACATGTTTTATATACACTTCATATCACTTTTATGCATTTTCTGGGACTAACCTATTAACAAGATGCCACAGTGCCAGTTCCCTGTTTTCTGCTGTTTTTGGTTTCAGAAAGTTACTTCTGGAAATATTCTCGGAATTGCACGAAACAAAAGGCCAAGTCCCTATTTTTCCACACGTACACGGAGTCCGAAGGAGAGACGAAGGGAGCCACGAGGTGGCCAAACCAAGGCGGCGCGGCAGTGGGCCCACCGCGCCGCCTGGTGGTTTGGGCCCCTCGGGGGTCCGCCGACATCGCCCCTTCGCCTATTTATTCCCCGAGACGTGAAAACCCTAAAACACCGAGCCTTTCATCCAGAACATATTCGCTGCCGCCGTCGTCAACCCTAACTCGGGGGGTTCTGAAGCTCTTCCCGGCACCCTGCCGGAGAGGGGAATCATCACCGGAGGGCTCTACATCGCCATGCCCGCCTCCGGAGTGATGCGTGAGTAGTTCATCCTTGGACTATGGGTCCATAGCAGTAGCTAGATGGTTGTCTTCTCCACTTGTGCCATCATGTTTAGATCTTGTGAGCTGCCTATCATGATCAAGATCATCTTATTGTAATGCTACATGTTGTGTTTGCTGGGATCTGACTTATATTGATACCTATGTGGAGCTGAATATTATATTATCATGTCTATGTCATTTGTGATCTTGCATGCTCTCCGTTACTTGTTGAAGCCTTGGCCAAGTGAATACTTGTAACTCCAAGAGGGGGTATTTATGCATGATAGTTGGGTTCAACCTCTATTTAACCTGGGATAGTGACAGCAAGTTCTAAGGTTGTAGATGTGTTGTTGCCACTAGGGGTAAAACAGCAATGCTTTATTCAAGGATGAATGTATTGTTTACATTACGCACATTACTTAATGCAATTGTCTGTTGCTTGCAACTTAATACTGGAAGGGGTACGGATGTTAACCGGAAAGTGGACTATTTAGGCATAGATGCATGCTGGATAGCGGTCTATGTACTTTGTCGTAATGCCCAAATGAATCTCATAGTAGACACCACAGCTCACACATGCATGTTATATGCACTTATCAATTGTCAATTGCCCAGCTGTAATTTGTTTACCCAGCATGTTAGTTATCTTATTGGAGAGACACCACTAGTGAACTGTGGACCCCGGTCCATTCTTTTACATCTGAAATACAATCTACTGCAATCATTGTTCTCTACTGTTTTATGCAAACAAACATCATCTTCCATTCGATACGTTTAACCCTTTGTTTTCAGCAAGCCGGTGAGATTGACAACCTCACTGTTAAGTTGGGGCAAAGTAATTTGATTGTGTTGTGCAGGTTCCACGTTGGCACCGGAATCCCTGGTGTTGCGCCGCACTACACTCCTTCACCAACACCTTCGAAGCAAACCTCGTTTTCCTACTGGTTCGATTAAACCTTGGTTTCATACTGAGGGAAAACTTGCTGCTGCACTCATCATACCTTCCTCTTGGGGTTCCCAACTGACGTGTGACGTACAAGCATTGTTTCTGGCTGTTGCCGGGAGATATTCCCTCGTCAACTTAGCGCAGCAACACGTTTTCTGGCGCCGTTGCCGGGGAAAACCGAATTGCTTCTGCAAGGGGAGTCTCTCACACCCAATCTCTTTACTTTGTTATTTGTCTTGCTTAGTTTATTTTTATTTAGTCTTGTTTGCTCTCTTTATCAAAAACACAAAAAAATTAGTTACTTGTTTAATTCGTTTGATTTTGTTTTTCAAAATGAGTACTCCTGAGAACACTAAGTTGTGTGACTTCACTAGCACAAACAACAATGATTTCATATGCACTCCTATTGCTCCACCTGCTTCTAAGCAGAATTTTATGAAATTAAACCTGCTCTATTAAATCTTGTTATGAAAGAGCAATTTTCTGGTGTTAGTACTGATGATGCTGCTGCCCATCTTAATAACTTTGTTGAACTTTGTGAAATGCAAAAGTATAAGGATATGGATGGGGATATTATAAAACTGAAACTTTTTCCTTTCTCCTTGAGAGGAAGAGCTAAAGAATGGTTGCTTTCTTTGCCTAGAAATAGTATTATTCTTGGACAAAATGCAAAGATGCTTTCATAGGGAAATATTATCCTCCTGCTAAGATTATATCCTTGAGAAGTAGCATTATGAATTTTAAACAACTTGATAATGAACATGTTGCTCAAGCTTGGGAAAGAATGAAATCTTTGGTGAAGAATTGTCCCACTCATGGACTGACTACTTGGATGATCATCCAAACCTTTTATGCAGGATTAAATTTTTCCTCAAGGAACTTATTGGATTCAGCCTCTGGAGGAACCTTTATGTCCATCACTTTAGGTGCAGCAACAAAGCTACTTGATGATATGATGATCAACTATTCCGAATGGCACACCGAAAGAGCTCCTCAAGGTAAGAAGGTAAATTCTGTTGAAGAAACCTCCTCTTTGAGTGATAAGATTGATGCTATTATGTCTATGCTTGTGAATGGTAGATCTCATGTTGATCCTAATAATGTTCCTTTAGCTTCATTGGTTGCTCAAGAAGAGCATGTTGATGTAAACTTCATTAAAAACAACAACTTCAACAACAATGCTTATAGGAATAATTTTGGTAGCAACAATATAAGCCTTATCCTTCAAATGGTTATGGCAATTCTTATGGTAATTCCTACAGCAACAATAGAAGTGTGTCCTCTGATCTTGAAGCTATGCTTAAAGAATTTATTAGCACACAAAAAGCTTTCAATAAAACTGTTGAGGAAAAGTTTGAAAAAATTGATGATCTTGCTCTAAAGTTGATAGTCTTGCTCATGATGTTGAAATTCTAAAACTGAAAGTTATGCCTAATGAAGTTAAAGATACTAAGTCATTTGCTACAGCAAATGCCATCCAAGTTCGAATTGATAATAATATTAGGATGTTGGCTGAATTGCATGCTAGGTGGGAAAAAGAGGAAGAACTTGAAAAAGAGAATAGTATAGTTAGAGTTTGTACTATCACCACCACTAGTAATGCTAATGTTTACATGCTAGTAAGCCTCCTACTATTGATGGTAATGTTATTGGTGTTGGTAATGTCTCTACTACTTCTGCAAAGCGTTTGAAATTGCCTAAAACTGCTGAAACTTTTTCTGATAAAAGTGCTGAAATTTTTCAAACTATTGGAGACAATGGTTCCACCACCATTGACAATAATGATTTTGATTTTGATGATTGTAACATCTCTGAAGTTATTATGTTCTTGCAAAAATTAGCTAGAAGTCCCAATGCTAGCACTATTAATTTGGCTTTTACAAAGCATATTACAAATGCTCTTTTGCAAGCTAGGGAGGAGAAGTTGAAACTTAAAGCTTCTATTCCTAGGAAATTAGAAGATGGTTGGGAACCCATCATTAAGGTAAAGGTGAATGATTTTGATTGCAATGCCTTGTGTGATCTTGGTGCAAGTATTTCGGTTTTGCCCAAGAAGCTTTATGATATTCTTGATTTGCCACCTTTGGAACATTGTTATTTGGATGTTTTTCTCGCTGATAATGCTATGAAGAAACCTTTGGGGCGAGTTAATGATGTTTTTATTACAGTAAACAATAACCTTGTCCCCGTTGATTTTATTGTTATGGATATTGAATGCAATGCATCTTGTCCTATTGTTTTGGGAAGACCTTTTCTTCGAACTGTTGGTGCCATCATTGATATGAAAGAAGGTAATATAAGGTACCAATTTCCTCTCAAGAAAGGTATGGAACACTTCCCTAGGAAGAGAATGAAGTTACCTTTTGACTCTATTGTTAGAGCAAGTTATGATGTTGATGCTTCTTCTCTTGACAACACTTGATTTTCACTTTCTGCGCCTAGCTGAAAGGCGTTAAAGAAAAGCGCTTATGGGAGACAACCCATCGTTTTTATTTGCTGTTATTTTTGTTTTCTTTGAGTCAAGGAGTTTTGTTACTTCTGTAGCAACTCCTTTGTATCTTTATTTTATCGCAATGTTGTGCCAAGTAAAGTTCTATATTGAAAGTTGATGCAAGATTTGGATTTCTGCGCAGTGACAGATTTTTAGCTGTCACGGATTTGAGCTTATCTCCCTGTAGAAAATTCAAAAAATTCTGAAAAAATCACGCATATTCCTGAGATATGTACGCAACTTTCATTATTTTAGGCCAGATCCATCTGAGCAACTTAAGTGCCTCGAAAAAATTCGTCATTCCAGACTGTTCTGTTTTTGACAGATTCTGCCTTTTGTTTTGCATTCGCTCTTTTACTGTGTTTGTGTGGATTTCTTTGCTCCACAAAGCATTGGTGGCTGTAGCTAATGTCCAGAAGCTTTGGGATTGATTGTATCATTACAGAATATGAGAATTTTTGATTATGCACTAACCCTCTAATGAGAACTGTCTTGAGTTTGGTGTGAAGGAAGTTTTCAAGGATCAAGCGAGAAGGGTGATATTATGTGATCAAGAAGAGTGAAAAGCCTAAGCTTGGGGATGCCCCCGTGGTTCATCCCAACCATATTCAGAGAGACTCAAGCGTCTAAGCTTGGGGATGCCCAAGGCATCCCCTTCTTCATCAACAAACTTATCAGGTCATCTCTAGTGAAACTATATTTTAATTCTTTCACATCTTATGCGCTTTACTTGGAGCGTCTGTGTGTTTTTATTTTTGTTTTTGTTTGAATAAATTCGGATCCTAGCAATCCTTGTGTGGGAGAGAGACACGCTCCGCTTTTTCATGTGAATACTCATGTTCTTCACTTATATTTGTTGAGTATTCTTAACTAGCTACTGCAGTGCTTTTAGCTCCTGTTTTTCATGCATCTCTTCGAGCTGTTAGCACTTGTTTATAAATACTCT
Source organism: Poa pratensis (assembly GCA_947311845.1). Lineage (NCBI taxonomy): Eukaryota > Viridiplantae > Streptophyta > Magnoliopsida > Poales > Poaceae > Poa > Poa pratensis. The sequence continues at coordinate 69,391,320 of CAMZMU010000128.1, read as the reverse complement.
CTTGCTGCATTATATTATCATTTGGAGAGTTTATGTTTAAATAAATTATTGGTGTTTGTTTGGAAGAAAGAAAATGCTACATGTAGTAGTTGGTATTGGAAAAGACATATGCATTCTTGTAGATCATTGTCTTGTTTCGATTTGATGCTTTGCAATTGTTTTGAGCTCTCAAGTAGATCATGTTTAAGCTCTTGCATCATGTAGTTAAAGCCTAGTAGTGGAGAACTACCGTAGAGCTTGTTGAGACTTGGGATGCATATTTGTTCTCTCTAAGGTCTAGATATTTTCTGGTAAAATGTTTGAGCAACAAGGAAGACAGTGTAGAGTCTTATAATACTTGCAATATGTTTTTATGTGATTCTTGCTGTACCGGTTTATACTTGTGTTTGCTTCAAACAACCTTGCTAGCCTAAACTCTGTACTGAGAGGGAATGCTTCTCGTGCATCCAAAACTTGAGCCAAAACCCATGCCATTTGTGTCCACCATACCTACCTACTATGTGGTATTTCCTGCCATTCCAAGTAAATATTTCATGTGCTACCTTTAAACTATTCAAAACTTTATTACTCCTTATTTGTGTCAATGTTTTATAGCTCATGAGGAAGTATGTGGTGTTTTATCTTTCAATCTTGTCATTTACTTCTGACAGACTTTCACCAATGGACTAGTGGCATATACATCCGCTTATCCAATAATTTGCAAAAAGAGCTGGCAACGGGGTGCCCAGCCCCAATTAATTACAACTTTCATTAATAATTCTCTTCACATGTTTTGCCCTGATTTATCAGTAAGCAACTTAATTTGCAAATAGACACTCCTCCATGGTATGTGAATGTTGGAAGGCACCCGAGGATTCGGTTAGCCATGGCTTGTGTAAGCAAAAGGTTGGGAGGAGTGTCATCTATAAAGAAACTAAAATACATGTGTAAACAAAAGAGAAGAGGGATGATCTACCTTGCTGGTAGAGATAACGTCCTTCATGGGAGCCGCTCTTGAAAGTCTGGTTGACAAGGGGGTTAGAGTGCCCACTACCATTCGTTGACAACAACAAACACCTCTCAAATACTTATTTTGTGCTCTCTATATGCTTTCGAAAACTTAAAAAGCTCTAGCACATGATTTAATCCCTGCTTCCCTCTGCGAAGGGCCTATCTTTTACTTTATGTTGAGTCAGTTTACCTACTCCTTTCTATCTTAGAAGCAAACACTTGTGTCAACTTTGTGTGCATTGATTCTTACATGTTTACTTATTGCACTTGTTATATTGCTTTATGTTGACAACTATCCATGAGATATACATGTTACAAGTTGAAAGCAATGCTGAAACTTAATCATCCTTTGTGTTGCTTCAATGCCTTTTACTTTGAATCTATTGCTTTATGAGTTACCTCTTATGCAAAACTTTTTGATGCTTGTCTTGAAAGTACTATTCATGAAAAGTTTTTGCTTATATGATTCATTGTTTACTCTTTATCTATTTGTTAGCAAACTATAGATCATTGCTTTGAGTCACTTCATTCATGACATGAGCCTTGCAATATATTGATCAAGATTGTGTGAAAGCATGTCTCCTCAGAAATTATTTGTTGTTATCGTTTTACCTACTCGAGGACGAGTAGAACTAAGCTTGGGGATGCTTGATACGTCTCCAACGTATCCATAATTTCTGCTGTTCCATGCTTATATTATACCATTTGCTACATGTTTTATATACACTTCATATCACTTTTATGCATTTTCTGGGACTAACCTATTAACAAGATGCCACAGTGCCAGTTCCCTGTTTTCTGCTGTTTTTGGTTTCAGAAAGTTACTTCTGGAAATATTCTCGGAATTGCACGAAACAAAAGGCCAGTCCCTATTTTTCCAGCACGTACACGGAGTCCGAAGGAGAGACGAAGGAGCCACGAGGTGGCCAAACCACAGGCGGCGCGGCAGTGGGCCCACCGCGCCGCCTGGTGGTTTGGGCCCCTCGGGGGTCCGCCGACATCGCCCCTTCGCCTATTTATTCCCCGAGACGTGAAAACCCTAAAACACCGAGCCTTTCATCCAGAACATATTCGCTGCCGCCGCCGTCGTCAACCCTAACTCGGGGGGTTCTGAAGCTCTTCCCGGCACCCTGCCGGAGAGGGGAATCATCACCGGAGGGCTCTACATCGCCATGCCCGCCTCCGGAGTGATGCGTGAGTAGTTCATCCTTGGACTATGGGTCCATAGCAGTAGCTAGATGGTTGTCTTCTCCACTTGTGCCATCATGTTTAGATCTTGTGAGCTGCCTATCATGATCAAGATCATCTTATTGTAATGCTACATGTTGTGTTTGCTGGGATCTGACTTATATTGATACCTATGTGGAGCTGAATATTATATTATCATGTCTATGTCATTTGTGATCTTGCATGCTCTCCGTTACTTGTTGAAGCCTTGGCCAAGTGAATACTTGTAACTCCAAGAGGGGGTATTTATGCATGATAGTTGGGTTCAACCTCTATTTAACCTGGGATAGTGACAGCAAGTTCTAAGGTTGTAGATGTGTTGTTGCCACTAGGGGTAAAACAGCAATGCTTTATTCAAGGATGAATGTATTGTTTACATTACGCACATTACTTAATGCAATTGTCTGTTGCTTGCAACTTAATACTGGAAGGGGTACGGATGTTAACCGGAAAGTGGACTATTTAGGCATAGATGCATGCTGGATAGCGGTCTATGTACTTTGTCGTAATGCCCAAATGAATCTCATAGTAGACACCACAGCTCACACATGCATGTTATATGCACTTATCAATTGTCAATTGCCCAGCTGTAATTTGTTTACCCAGCATGTTAGTTATCTTATTGGAGAGACACCACTAGTGAACTGTGGACCCCGGTCCATTCTTTTACATCTGAAATACAATCTACTGCAATCATTGTTCTCTACTGTTTTATGCAAACAAACATCATTTCCATTCGATACGTTTAACCCTTTGTTTTCAGCAAGCCGGTGAGATTGACAACCTCACTGTTAAGTTGGGGCAAAGTAATTTGATTGTGTTGTGCAGGTTCCACGTTGGCACCGGAATCCCTGGTGTTGCGCCGCACTACACTCCTTCACCAACACCTTCGAAGCAAACCTCGTTTTCCTACTGGTTCGATTAAACCTTGGTTTCATACTGAGGGAAAACTTGCTGCTGCACTCATCATACCTTCCTCTTGGGGTTCCCAACTGACGTGTGACGTACAAGCATTGTTTCTGGTGCTGTTGCCGGGGAGATATTCCCTCGTCAACTTAGCGCTAGCAATGACGCATAGGAATAGTCTTGACACCGAAAAGAAAATGGAGAAGAGAACCGGAAATGTTTCGGGACATATCCGATGGAGTTCGGAGGGCAACGAAAGGTGTTTCAGAGCTCAAATAAATTAAATAATATGTATTTAATATTAATTAAAGTAATTAATGATTAAATATATTTTAATTTAATTCGAATTTAAAGGACAACCCACCTTAAACTGGCCTCTCCCATGAGGAGAAGGCCCATAAGGGGGGAACTCCCCCCTTTGGAGGCGCCTTGGAGGGTGGCGCCCTAGGTGGGCCACATGGGGCCCACCTAGGTGCGGTGCACGATGGGGAGGTGGGCTGGTGTGGGGTTTAGTCCCACACCGTCCAGCCACGAAGATTGGCAGCCCCCCTCCTCCTTTATATAGGGGTGCATCCATGGATTTTGAAGCACACCCAATTCTCTCTCTCTTACCTCAAATGTGGTTCTGTTTCTGGAGCTGCGCACAGGTAGAGGTTTCTCCACCATATGCACACTGTCATGCTGCTGGTACTTCGGTCCAAGATAATATTCTTGCGCTTCTTCGCTGGACCAGAGCTCGGAGGGACATCGTCTACACCGTATGTGTGTAATCCCTCGGATGGGCTGCAGTTGCGGCACTTGGAGCTTGTACGACTACACGACCTTGAGGTCAGCATCGCCGTACGTCTTCATCATGTGTCGTCATCGAAACAAATCTTTTGATCGTCGAAACACCTTTCGTTACCCTCCGAACACTGTTATCTCGTTCACATGATCACACATCTCGTGACCTAGTAACACGTTTGCAAATTTTGATGTGATCTCACCGAGTGGGCCCTAACTAGTATCTCTCTGACCTTCGGATGCACAAATCCTGCTCTTGATCTATACGCCTCAACCTATTCCTTCGGAAACCTGATAGAGACACCTTTATGGTGACCCTGTTATGGTGTGATGGTTGATGCAGTCAAGGCAACCTCCAGAGATAGTGATTAAATATGATCTCACGGTCAAAGGATTAGGTTACTATGTTTCTAATATCATGACGCTGAACATCGATCACGTCATAATACTTATGTTGGGTATGTCCATCACATCATTCACCTAATGATATGACTCCATTGTCAACTGACATGAATGTCACATGATCGGAAAACCTCGATCATCCATTGACCAATAGACTAGCTAAACAGAGGCTACTAGGGACCTAGTTGTTTACATACCACATGTGTATTAATGTTTCCGCTTAATACAATTATAGCATGATATAAAACTAATTATGAACATATATGAGATATGATAATAATACATTTATTATTTACCTCTAGGGCATAGATCTTGGCTAGTTGTGGTTATCACCATGAATGCGAGCTTTCATTCATTATGTCACTTTATCCTCGTTGCCGGTGAGATGCCATTACTCTTTTCCCATGTTTCAGTATCCCCATGATATAATATCATGACCTTTGTCAGCGCTGACTTATCTGTGGATACCTTCCCACTAGAGTGGATCCAGGATGTATCTCTTTGTTATCCAGAGGAGCAATTCCCATTCTTGAACGACTATGATTAAATGCATATCTTCAAGATAACCCAGCGACAACCTTTATGGCCACCCAGTTACGGCCGTGACGTTTAACTGTGCCAAAGCAATCTCTCTAATATACACAACCATAAACTCTCATGGTCTAAGGAATAAACAAGTAGATCAATCTAAGACTATATCATATACACCAAAATCTTGATCTCGTAGTATATCTTATTTTGGGTCTTCCCAGTCACATTGTTGAGACAACAATGTGCTCTCATTAATAATGACACATACTTGTGTCCATGACCGAAAGCAAGGTCTTCCAGTATTAACGAGTTTGTCAGAGACATGACAAAGGGTAAAAAGGTTTGATTATGTTTCTACACGTGCGTATGAGCTTCCCTATAAATCACATATTTATAGACCATAGCAGTTATAGCATAAAATCATAATACATTAATCATGAAACATATGTATATTTTTTGTCTCTCAGGCATACATCCAACATCGCATCAATATTGTTTGGACTCCGGGGCAGCGGTCCTAGACCTTTTCGATGTTGGTTGTGCTGCTGCGGGTTCGAGGGTAGCGTGGTGCCTGGTCATAGCATCGACGGTGGCGGCGGCCATCACACGGAGAAGGCTTTGCAATCTATGATTTGCGTCGATGGTAGAATTTAATGGTTCTAGTTTCCCAACATCGGTGATGGCGACGCTTCCCGGAGAGTGCTACTACATGTTGTCGTCCCCCACTAGGTGAAGCGGTTTGCGGGCTCGAGATAGCCCACGAAGGCGTCTACAACGACAGATCTGGCGGTTCTACTTTGCATGGTGCGTGGGTTCGAACCTTGTCTAAGGTGCCTCACGTGATTGACCTATCGGCTTTACGTGGATTTTCACTCTATGTAATGCGCAAGCACAATTCCAGTTGTGTGGATAAGTCCCGTCAGGACAGTGAGTTTGAAGTTGTGTGATGATGGATCGGCACGGGGTTGCAGCACAGGGTGCGGTTTCAGTTGTGCCTCAAGTTACAAGGGTGAAAGCTATAGGTCTGGCTTTAATTGGCTTAACCTGACAATGGCGGCGTTCCATTATTGAAGGCATTGCATGGGGTTTGCTTAGACTTCTCTTTGGGTGAAAATCTATGATCTGAACTCTGTGGTTGGATCCAGCTACGTTGGCGTCATTCCTTTCTTAAAGGTGTTGTTTTTGGATCACCTCTCTTGTTAAGCTCGACTTGCTATAATTGGTGTTGACGCTAAAGTCCGCTGCAGCCGTTTCTTTGACCGTTTTTCTCTCTTTTATGTAGTAAATTGGCTGTGTGCATTCTCGATATTTTGACTAGCTGTAATTGTATTTTATTGATATTAATATACTCACTTTATGAAGAAAACATGCAGAATAGCATAGTTTGCTAGGAAATCATGTTGTTGGCGAGAAAAGATATAAATAAGGCGTTTTCAAATCTCATCACTAACATCTTGCTCCAACCGTAGATAACCGAAAAGCGAGAATATTATCTCGATGAACTAGAAAATTATCACCCATCCGGTAACATACATATACTTTCCACCAATGCCCACCTCAGACTATGCATGGATCTTTATTATTATTCCTAAGGGCATACAAAATGACCCTTTTGCAGTACTCACTTGTACATCGTGCAAACCTAGCTACGTGCGCTGCACCCTTGTAAAACTAGCATGTTTCACCAGAGACCAAATCAATTAACATCAGAATAACGCCCCCAAATGCATGCGTTAGCCAAATTCAGGCAGATATATATAGCTAGGAAGCATGCACATGCATATGCAGCTCCTCCCTAATATTCAGGCTCCGTTCATGAGCGCCGGCTTCTTCATTTCCCACGCCGTGAGCTGTGACACCTTGATGTCCGCCTTGCCGTTGTTGAAGACGTGAATGTGGGCGTTCTTGCCTAGGGCGAGCGTCGGGTACACCCGTGAGAGGATGCACGTCCTGCCTCCGGCTCCAAAGCTCTCTACGACAGACCGATCGATCTAGGGAGAAGAAAATACGTGTGAGATGAACTAATGAATGATGATCTGTGAACTTGTGTCTATAGTACGAGCTGAAGAAAACATACCAGGCTTCTCAGAGATATCTTGCCCTTTGCTATTTCAATATCAACCCAACCCGCGAAGGTCGGCCGGTAAAGATTTGGGTTCAGAGATGACCTGCACCGGTGACAAAGAGATCAACGTCAGGGCATTCACTCTCACAGAAATATCGCGCGAGTGCGATGATCTCCTTTGCTATCAGAGCCTAAACAAGTCAACACTAGCTAATGCGTGCACCTTAATTAGTGGCTGTGTGTTAGACGCGTATGATAATCAAAATTAGGGGGCAAGTGAGAATGATGAGATGCCATTAGTCGACGTACTTGGTGGGGTCGGAGCACATGAGCACGACGGGCTTGGTGCTGTTGATGTTTCCGGCGGCCTTGAACACCCTGAAGAACACCGCTGTCCTCTCCTCCAGCTTGGACGAGGCGAGCACCCACAGACCGAAGGGCCCCACGCCGCCTTCGACGTCGGCGCCCTTCACTCCGCACAGCTTCTGGGCGTCGTTGGCCAGCGCCGGGTCCAGCGCCTCCGCCCCCTCCAGGCTCGGCACCTCAAAGCTCACCTCGACGTCAGCCTGACGAACCAACAAGAGTGCACGGGTTAGTAATTGGTAGTAAGTTATAATCATCCTCGCACTGGCAATTAGAACTTTAGAAGGGACAATGATTTGGTCAAATAATTTGGATTAGACGATCTAATTAGGTACAGTAGCATAAGTACAGTTGGAGGAACGCCAATGTGCGCATGACGACGAGTCTTTTTTTAGTTAGCGGAAGAACACATGACACCTAGTTCAGAGATGAAAGTGCAGGACAAATGTTGTGAAATCTACGGAGTAGAAAAGGCACAGCAGAAGAAAGCGACACACAATACAAGTAGTAGAGATAGAAGTAGTAGTTTTAGTATCTACTCGATATTAATATATACTCTTTATCTAAAAAAAAATACAAGTAGTAGGGATCAGTGGACACTGCACACTGGACACAACTTAGTTCAGAACAACCCGAATGATAAGATTGGCCAGCGATTAGTTCAGAGATCGGTTGAGTACTTCTGCAGGATTAGACAAAGTGCTTTTGCTTTTTGGTCTTAGAAAATGTCACCTTGATTGCACATAGGCGTCGATGAACTAACCGAAAAAGGAAAGAAAACTTTCTCTATGCTAAGGACACTACGGACCTGTGCGGTTTGTAGCCCGGTGACCTCGACGTGTTCTCCTCGCTTCACCACCCGGTCCTTGAGACTCACCGGCTTTTTGCTCCTGAGAGCCTCGACCTCGACGACCGGCCACTGCATCAGCTGCCTCCCACTTGGGTCCAGCCAAACCTTCCTCGGAATCGCCTAAAACATCACACATGCTCCACTGAGATCACTGTGCGCACGGACATCATTAACAATTGCATGCGTGCGCGGGCACCGTACCTGGATTCCAGCCCATCCCTTGGCGACGTCGTCGACGGCGGTGTCGGACTCATTCGCCCAGCCCCAGATGATCCGGCGTCGCTTGGCCGGGTCATAGAATGACTTGGACGCGTAGAAGTTCCCATAGTCGTACCGCAGGTGGTGCTCGTCGCCGGCGGGGTTGTCCGGCACGTACCGGTCGGTCGTCCGGTCGTAGGTGCCGACGGTGTAGTAGTCGTACCGGCGCAGGTCGAGGCTGTTCTTCAGCACGTGCTTCACCCGCGGGCTGTTCATCACCGAGGTGTCCACCCCGTTCTGCCGGCCGTCCACGGTGACCGGATACAGGTCCGGGCACTCCCACATCCCCGTGGGCGCCGAGTGCAGCGGCTTCCTCGCCCGCGTCCACCGCTTGAAGTCGCGGCTCCGGTACATGTACGCCACGCCCCGGGACGCACCCTCCAGGGCGCCGATGAGCAGCCGCCAGTGCCCGTCGGCGTACCACGCGGTGGTCGGATCCCGGAACTGCGTCGCGTTCACGCCGCCCTCCGGGACGATCACCGGGTTGTACGCGGGCTTCACCCACTCGCGGAGCAGAGGGTCCGACTTGTTCTTGGGGTAGGCCACGTTCTGGACCTCGTAGCTGATGTCCGGGCGGCTGACGCCGGTGTACATGATCACCGGTGTGCCGTCGGGGAGGATGGTGGCGGAGCCCGACCAGCAGCCGTGCTTGTCCGCCTCGATGCTGGGCTCGAGGGCCGTCTCCAGGGTCACCCAGTTGATGAGGTCGCGCGACACCGAGTGCGCCCACACGATGTTGCCCCACACCGCACCCTTGGGATTGTACTGGTAGAACAGATGGTACCATCCCTTATAGTACAACGGCGCTGCATGAATATATGCAGGAAATTTCATCAAACCAAAACTCCATCCCACATTCTCATGCAAGTTTTTGATAGACAATCATTTCCCTCAGTAAAGTTTATGAGCAGCAAAATCTCAATTTCACATGTAAACAAATGTTTTCTTGGACTATATATATGAGAATGAGAGTGATTAAGTTTGCATGTGAGTCCAAGCATGCATGCCAGCCACCCTGCATGCATATGCCGTTCTTGTATATATATATATATGTGTTTTTATTCCCCGCCAAAAGGCGTTACTGTTCAATGGGTTTGCAAGCTGCAGCACACAGGGATTCTAGCAGATAGCATCAAATTCATGATTCATCACGAGACAGAGATGCGTGACAGAATATTAAAACAAACGAGAGGGAGAAGGACGACGTACCGTTCGGATCTGTCATGGCAGCCGGAGAGCGGAGCAGCAACCAAAAGGATAAGAAAAGTCGCAAGTTAGAACAAGTTAAACCTTTGCAGAAAGCATCGTTATGAAATTAAACTATTGAAGTAGGATAACGACATAGTTAATGATCGATTGTTACTGATGATCCCTGGCCACTAGTGCAATCTAGCTTGGGCACAGGAAGAGCCCTGATGAAACCTTCTAAAGCATTAAGCATGCATGTTCTTGACTTGTTGCTCAATGTAAAACGGCACTAGGTCATGCATGGTTTGTGAGATTGTCCAAAGCACAGTTCGATCTTGATGTATGTCATGTATGCTCTGTGACACCGTCCGGAGAGCACACTGCTGGTTCCTCACATATAAGGGTGTCTGCCTATAAGTTTCAGTCTAGCTATAGCTCGAACAAGATGTAGAGATGGGTTGGTTGACAGATATACCGTTAATCCAGTTCTTCTGAGGCCGGAAGTGGTACCCAGTATCAAGCTCGAAAATGGAAGCCGGCACGGTGGCCGCCGCGGCCTCGGCCTCGAGGAGGCTGGTATCGTAGACGACATGAGACGCCCCGGCGAGCTGCAACAGAAGCAGCAGTACGGCCGGGCATGCCCAAGCTACTCGAACTCTCATTGCTCTCTCGCACTACTTGGGCCGGCGATGGCAAGAACAGGCAGAGATGGATGTGCAGAAACAGAGGAGCGAGGGGTCCTATTTATACTGTGAGGCCGTGGCGCTGGGCGTGCGAGGGGCAGGCTATTCCCTGAAAGTTTTAAAGTTCGCAGGAGACAAAAAGGTCACTCTTTCTTGGATTCAGAAATGAAAACAAAAGATTGTTCCCAGGAAAATATTGAGCAGAGAGAGAATCGGAGAATTCACATCATCTGATAGGGAAACATCAGGAATTCCCGGGCTATTTTTATTTGTTTATGTAGGACTTCATCAGGTAGCTTCTCTGATGCACAGAGATCTGGCTTTAGTTAGGTGTGATATTGTACTCTGTGAAAAACGTCCACGCGCTACATGGCCATCTCTGTCTGGTTGATCTGGTCGGTAACTTACCGTGGCTTAGTTTTATTAGTTTTTCCTTCTTTCGCAGGAGTAAAGAAGTGCAAGTTGCTTACTTAACTGGTCGCTTTTGAGAGCAAAACAACAATATAAATTTGAATTTCTTGTTAGCATGACTCCAACGGGGCGACGCATCGAGTCCGCGCGTCTCCGTCCCTGTCCGCGGGGCCAAAAACACGGCCCAGCGGGGCGATGCAAACGGACCGCGATCCGTTTTTTGGTCCGCCGCGACGCATTCCTGACCCAAATTTGGGCCACCGATGCGTCCTCCCCATATCCGCCCTGGCCCCGCGTGTCATCGACCCCAACGGTTAGAGCGGCCACCTACCCGCAATAACTGTGGGCAGTGGAACTCTTTAAAAGGAGCCGGCCGGGCAAACCCTAAAGCACAAACCCTAGAGCCCTCCTCCCCCACCACGGCGGCCACCACCTCCAACCACAGATCCACGCGCCGGAATGGCTCGAGAGCCGGCGCCGTAGCATCTGCTGGACCAGGCGGAGCGAGCACGGCAGAGGACGCGCGGGGCATGGCTCGGCATGATTCAGCAGCCCGACGAGAGAAGGGCGGCGGAGGCCGCGTACTTCAACTGCATCGACAACGACGAGGACTCAATGCGTACTTAGGTTTTAGGGTTTATTATTATGTAATTTCAGTTTTTAAAAATGTAATCCAAATATAAAAAATAGTTTGGGGAAAACCCTGATCGGGCGGACTCAATGCGTCGGCCCCGTTGGGCGCAGTGGCCGGAAAGAGGCGGATATGGGCCGGACGCGCGTCCTGTTGCCGACGCAAACAGACCAAACGCGGACCAAACGCGCGTCCGTTTGCGTCGTCCCGTTAGAGTCATCCTTAGTTGACTTAACCGGCTGTGGGGAACGTGGCCACCTGCGGCAGTGCGAGCTGCACCACTACTTACCGGAATCTGAATGTCATTAAGTGCCAGAGATAAATCGCACCGCCGTTCCGTATATGTACAGTTAAGATATCCACGGATCTGATCTTCAGTACCATGATGCCGAACTCCCGGATTGGGAGACGACGCTGCTCCGATTCAGGTTTCCACCAAGATCTTGAGATAGGAGGCTGCCATTTGCATCACGCGCGCCCAACTTGCAGAAGCAGAAGCAAGCAGCGGCGCGCTCCTGCTAGAGGTTTCACCTTGATTATTACCCCGGCCTGTCGCGCAAGTTGCAGGCTACGGACGAAGCACCCGTGCCAACTTGGCAACTCACTCGCTGTCATGGTGTCGGCGGCGGTACGCTCCGATGGGTCACGCTATAGGCTCGTCACGCGCGGACGGACATGTAGCCGGCCGGTCCCGGCGAGATGCAGCGAATCAACGGAGCCACGGAGGATTCTCGATTAGAGGCAGCTGCATGCATGTAACACGCGCTCGGTTTTTTCTTTTCTTCATGGAGGGTGTACCCAGCCTCTGATGCACAAAGCCGTTTGTTACTAATAATAAGAGAAAACATACACACATCAGAAGTCGTTGCCACCATCTTCCACCATCCCACCATCTTCCACCATCCCATCCAGGAGAGATCAACGCGCAGCTGCACGCCAAGAGGATCCCGACGGCTGCACCACGCCGGAGAGTCGTCACGCTGTGGTGCCCAGCAGCTGCACCACGCCTCGGCTCGTATTCGTCGGGTCGCGTCGATCCCAAGTGTGAGGGGACGAGAGACCACCCCCCCCCCCCCCGCCAAGAGGATCCCGACGACTGCACCACGCCGGAGAGTCGCCACGCCGTGGTGCCCAGCAGCTGCACCATGCCCTGGCTCGTATTCGTCGGGTCGCGTCGATCCCACGTGCGAGGGGACGAGACCCCCCCCCCCCCCCGGCCGCACCCTTTGGCGGCGACGGAGGTGTATATTTTTCCTTCAACATTTCTCTCTCCTCATCCCTCCCGTCGGCTAATCTCTTTTGTAGTACAATTTTAGCAGATACCTTAAAACCGCCCTGCCTTGGAAAATTAAGGGTGAACATATGCCGTTTACGTCTTTGGAACTACCATTTGGCATACGTTCCAATTTAGAACTAGTTTCAAACCCAAAAACTCAATTTGAAACTACCATTTGGCATACGCTGTGCCTCGGACAGTGGAGTGGCGAGTAGACCCGCGGCTATTTGCGACGATGCTTAACTAGGGCCCCGCGCGTTAATAGCCACCCAGCGTGCTGTACAAGAGGACAATTCCACGTGTTCCCGTTGACTGTTGCGTTTGCTGATCTGGATCTTCGTCCCTTGATGATCAGATCCATCTATTCAGGTGCAGTGATCTGCTAAATGCACAAACATCTTGGCATCTTGCTGCCAAAAAATCTTTATAGCCGGATTATATTATCTCTTAATGGGTTGTGGTCTGCAAAATTTAGTTTCTTTTTTTCCTTTGGCTTTTCGGGCAGAAGCAATAGACACTGCATGAAAATCTACGTACTGCTAGCAAGAACCGTTTCCATTGATTCATCATCCCATGTAAATGTTCGTACCACTGGGAACAAACATTTTTTTAAAATCTTGCTCCATAACAATGCGCACGTAATCACTGTTTTCTTTGTCGACGCACGTAATCCTGTTGCTGTGGGGCTGACGACTGAATTCGCTGTATATTATTTAATTTTCTACGTGACTCCTACTGCCACGAGATGCTGTTTCTCCGTTTGCCGACGTGCAGTTGCTGTCCTAAGCATAGTCGAGGATCCATAGACTTGTCTGTGCTAGGTCAAAAATAATTGCGAGATTGGTTACATGAAGCAGCTATTTTTTATTTACAAGTTTGCATGTTTTCTTTACATATATAAGATTGATTAAAGGACATGTTTGTGTTATATATATGTATCCTTTTCAAGTTTGCATGTTTTTTGCATAAGATTCTTGTAGTTTTTTTATCCAAACTATATTTCTATATATAGTAAACAAGAAAACTCTAAATAAATAAATAAATACTCTACATGCAAACACAAAACTATAACAAACACGTGGAGGCCTCGGCTTCAGCCGAGACCAAGGAGAGGGCTATGTCCACAATTGTCCCCTCTTACCTGTCTTCCTCCTCCTCGATGTCCTCTAGCAGGTGGAAGGGGCAGCGGAGCCAGCGCGGCTACCGGGGCTGGCAGAGGAGGACCCACCGACAGGATGTCGCGAACGGGATAGCGCGTCGGGGGGCAAGAATCATAGTCTCGATTCGCGCTTACCTTGGAGGGATCGGCTTTTGAACATCGTTTTGTGGAAGACTTCTTTCCAACATGCTCCCATGGGTTTCGAAAAGGGAGAGGAGTCTCGAAGGTTGATAGACTCATTCAAACAGGATATTGTTAGAAGGAGTGGGAGTGAGAGGAGTGGTGGCTAGGGGATGAAGTGGCAGTAGAAGAGGAAGACCGAGTCGATAGGCTTTTGGGCTGCACACATTGGACACGGGTAAATAAAAATGTTCGGCACCAATGTGGTTCACATCGAAAACAGGCCGCCTAGAATACACATGGCCAAATCTGGTTTCAATGCCTTCGGCAAAAAAAAAAAGGGCTCCAATGTGTGGTGGTCCGCAAATCTTCGTTGTTGATCCGTGTTTTGGTTTTTCACTGTGCTCGACGTGTGGCCCATGTTCGGGGAAAAAGTCATAAGCCTTGTTTTGCATTCCCTCCGTTCGTCTATATTAAGTGACGAAGTACTAGTGATACTCTTCCCGTGAGGATATGAAATAATGAATGTTCATCTCAATCATCTATCTACGCATCACATCATCTACGTACGACGAGGTCTCCTCGAGTATGATCGACGTACATATGCTACGTCCGCGCCTTAATTTGGCCGCCTCAGCCGTTACCCGTGGTGGTCGGCAAGCTCCAAGCTGCTCCCGTCCGCAATTCTTTTGTTTGATGTTGAGAGCGGGTCTTGGACGCGTCGTCACTCACTCGCACTAAGGGAAAACAGATAGTTCCCGACGGCCAGAAACCGTCGGCAAATACAGGAAATTGGGCTACTACTACTACCCTACTACAGTACATGCGGTGATGCTTAGTCGCGACGTGGAACGCTTACCATAACATCAATTGCATGTTTAAGCCTGCTCGGTAATACTCTGTGGCTGAGATGATTCAGTCCACAGCTACTACAGCGTACGAGTGATATTTCTACATTTTGATCCTCTCGTTAAAAATAAAAACGTGATCACATGAACAAATTTCGAGGAATATGGAAATAAAATAAACGCTCCAAGTTGCTACGTCAATCGCAAGCGTGTGAAGCATGGGAAGAAGCAATCCTGCCAGCGTGTGAAGGATTTTCTTATCCCAAATAAAAGTGTACACGTCAATCGCTGTTGCCGTGGGGCCGACATCTCTGTCTATTATTTAATTTTTCATGTGGCCATTCTTATGTCAGGTGGTTTTGTTTGGCAGTTGAGACTACATGATTTGAATCAGATTGCTGCTTGGCAGGGAGCGCTGGCCATATAACCGAGTGCGTGGCAAGACAAGCGATGAAGCGAAGAACCGTAAAGTCCCGTGGGGTAGCATTGCTCTTACCCACGGCCAAGCTTGTTTTGTTTTCGGTCGACATAGCGGTCGACGTTCCGCTGTAGTAATCTGCCTGTCGACACCCAGCCATCATTTCATTTTGACAGTTGTGAATTCACACAGACCGCTCGATCGCATATAGCCTGATGTGGAGACGACAGGAAATGACTAAAATATAGTAAGGCATAATTCAGCTTTGAGCTGGGTGAGGGGCCGAACCAATCACTGTTGAGTAAATTGCAAAAACCCATCATAACTGAGAAAAGTTATCAACACTTCAATAAGAAAAACATCACTTTCGATGCATTTTGGTGGAGTTTTCCGATATTTCACCATTTGTGATTTTTTTTGCAGTTAACTCAATTTTAAAAGATAAATTTCAAGTTTACTTGTCTAATTTTATAAGTAGACGACAGCACAGGATCGGTAAGTTAGACCGACGATCGAGCCTTAAATGGTATGATGATTCGGCAACGGTGGCACACTGGCGCTTGTGCGTCGTTTTCTTCCTAAAGATGTTGCTTTTGGAGAATCATTATAAAAACTAAGTGTTGTCAAGCGATGACCAGTGTTTGATGCTCACCACTGCCGGAAACGGCCTCCTTGCCCAGTGCTAGATAATTCGACGAGTACAATATTGTGCTCGGCAACAACGGGTTCTAAGCCGAGCGCCTGAAACACTTGCACTCGGCAATTAGGGGATATGCCTAGTGTGTTTTTTTCCCGCAACACTCCACAAATAGTTGCACTTGGCATAGGCAAAAGTATGCCGAGTGCCGCATTTAAAAAAAGCGCAGATGCTTGGCAACAGTCAAGGTCACGTGGCACCTAACGTCGCGTTAGATGACACGGAGGGTATGTGCCGAGTGCCACGTGAGGTATGCTAAACTGACGGTGTGTTGTTTGTCCAGTGCACCTTGGCACTCGACAAACAAGTTTTTTTTTTTTGTTTTTCTCTTCTCTTATTTTAGAAAAAAATGTGTTTTTCTTTTCCAGCCCCTTTTTTTCCTGCGCTTACTATATTTACCGCGAGAAAATTTTGGTGGAAAAAAGAGCGGAAAGTTTTGGCGGGAAAAAACTGGTGGAATGTGAGGATAAAAATGCCCCGATCGGCACACCCAAACTATCAATTTCAGTTATCCCTCTACTCTGGCCGAGCCCCTCGTCCTCTTAGTATGAAAAATCAGATAGCGTTATCGGAGGAGATGTTGTGATGCGGCGAGTCTGATCTCCATCCTAAATGCGGTTATTGCCTGCTGACCCGCACTAGCATAGTTAGGCCAGACTTTGGTGTGGTGCAGGCGTGCACCGATGGCCTCGGTGAAAGGTAGACGATCGCCAATGTCGCCAGAGAACGTAGTGATCGGGTGGCACATTGCGGTGTGAATCATCACCCCCAGAAGGATGTCACCAGATTGCGCCACGTGTAAGGCTATAAAAAAATATGGACATCGGCATAGCTACTGGACCTATAGTTGGTTGCAGAGTGCCACGTGATAGACACCTGGTTGACGCCGATCAATCTTGTGCTGAAGTCGATATGATGATTGCGGCGCTCGGCATATATCAATGTCGAGTGTTTTTGCTCTTTCACTGGATGCCTCGGCACTCGGCAACGCCCACAAATTTGGTAGTGCACCGTGGATCATTGCTTTCGTTTTATCTTTTCCCCTTCTAACTTTTTGTCCAAACACTAATTGGTCGTGTATTAGCAGACGATATATAGGTTCACCATGCATTGCTGCACATAGTTGGAAGTCAGAGGGCCCGTACTACCTGCCTAGCCCTTCACTCCGAGGGACTGTAGAATGGAAAGTAATAATGTGGATGTCGTATTATTGTTGAGATCAAGTGTAATTCGTATCAACTTGATATTAATATGTTACCTTCCATTGAGAGAGAAAAAAAGCAATTGAACACTTGTCAATCATATAGGAACTAGGTGTCAGCGAGAACTTGCAATGGGCCAGATAGTCCAGTTTCTGGAACACGATATGAATGTTTGTTTCTCGCGCATACTTGAGTGTCTAGCAAACGAAGTAGAAGTATTTACAAAGTTTTTTTTTGTTGCGAATGTACATATCTATACTTCTTATAAAGTAAAATGTTGTGCCTCGATGCACGGACACCGGGAGTAGAGGATACCCCCTTTTAGGTTCGGCACGGGGCGCGAAGGAGGCTGAGAATCGTCTTCTCGGGCGGAGTCTAGATCAAGCTCTCCTCTCCACGATCAAAGCATGCAACCAAAGGAACACAAGGAGCTACCCAGATTCAGGCCGCCCGGAGGCTAAAAGTCCTACTCCTGCATGTCTGGATTGATGGGTTCTTCATAGTGTGTCTTACAATGGAGCCTCCCGGATGGGGTACCCGGAAGGGTTTTGGCTGGAGGTAGAAGAAGGACAGATCCTGACCCGGAGGAGATCACCTTCTCCTCTACCTTCGCAGCCCTAGTCTAGTCTTGCTCTGGTTCGACTTGTTCCTCGGTTCCACCTCCTCCTCCTCCGTGCCTTGGTCCTCCTTTTATAGGCTAAGGGGTTGCCACAGGGTCACGTGAGGGGCACGAGGGACCTTCGGCGTGAAGGACCCTCCATATCTAGTTTAGGGGGAGACGTGGCCTCTTCTCAGCCTAGCGTCTCCTTTCGGTTAGGTGGGAGCGTCCGCCTTGGGGTGGATAGGGGCTGACACCACCACGGGATGTGCTTCCTGCCCGCGCTACCTTCGACTTGCTTCCCAAGTCTTCTGAGGTCTTCTAGCGTGAGGTGGAGAGCTTATCCACAGTGATGTGGGGAAGTACCCGAGAGGGAGCCTGGCCTCCTACCGGGAACTCAGGCTCTCGGGTCCTTTCTTGACTTCTTGCTTGGTTCGGGGACCCGGCAGGCCCCCAGGACCGGAGCCCTGTCGACGTAGGCCTTGCTTGGCCTTCACGGGGCGGACGGTGAACCCGCCAGCTTGACTTGAGTCTTGGTCTTGTCCATCTTCATCTTGGGCCCACATGGGGTGGACCCACTTTGGCAGCACTAGGGGAACTCCGTGTTCCACTGCTGCGATAGTAGCCCCCGGGCATGGTCTCGGCGGCTCTTGCTCCAGTTGCCGGGGCTATGGCCTAAAGATAGGTTAAAGTGGGTCCCCGGGCACCTGGTCTTCCTTGCTCTGCTCGGTTAGGGACCCGCCGAGGCGAGGTAGAGACGAGCCCCCTGGTCCTTTTGACTGAATCGCAACGAACGTTGCGATTCGTGCGGACTCCGTGCTTATCTTGGAATCCAACGGGCGAAATGCGCAGAAATCGGCACGCCCCCTTGATCCCCACGCCCGTCGGAGTAATGAGGCCGCGACGTGATGTGTGGGTTGCCTTATAAGCCACGACTGGCTTCCACTGTAGCCGTTACCTCTCCGGATTCGCCGAAATCCCCAAATCGCCGCGCAGGAGACTCCTTCTCCCAGACTTCACCGAGCGCCGCCCCTGCCTCGGCCGCCGCAATCCGCCGCCGCTCCTTGTTCTTGCCCCCAGCCCATGCTGCCCAGGCGGGATAGGATAGGAGTGAGGAAGATGTCACAATCTGCCACTGAGAAGATTGCGATGGAAGCTTCTCTGGCCGAGGCGCCGCCTTCAAGGAGGGTGACTCAAGCCCTCTTTTGTCCCAGCGAGTATGCGTCAGAGGAAGCCATTCAACGCATCCGCCAATCCCTGGCCGCAAGCTTCCGCGGTGCTGAGGGAGTGGTGGTGCGCCATGGGAGCGGACCTCAACGAGAAAGAGAGGTGATTACTTTCCATGACTTCTCTGTCGTCGGCCTTCTTCCTCCGTTCTCCGAGTTCTTTGCAGCAATCTTGGAGGCTTATGGATTGCACATGCTGCACTTGCATCCCAATGCCGTTATGATGCTTGCTACCTTTTCCTATGCCTGCGAGGCATTCGTGGGCGTCATGCCCTCGGTGGCCTTATTCCGCCATCTCTTCGTTCCACGCCTGGGGAAGTCCAAGTGGATCGCTGGCGGTGTCTCTTTCTGCCTCCGGAGTGATGCGGCGCACCAGTACCCGGAAACATTCACCAAGGCCTCTGTTGGAGAATGGAGGCACAACTGGTACTTCGTCGAAGCTGATGGGACCAACCCCCATCTGATGACTCCATTTTATCCAGCGGAGCGATTGGCACATTCCAAGGAAAGAAGCTCTCAAGGGGAAGCCCTGGCTCCGGCCATTAACAAGCTGTCTGCGCTCCGTGCAAGGGGAGTGACGGGCGCCATGATCCTGGCAGACTTTCTTCGCAGAAGGATTGCTCCTTTGCAGTTCCGGAGCCGCCCGCTCTGGGAACTCGTTCAGGTGGGTAGCAGCCTTCCACGGTCTAGATTCCACTTGACATAGACTACCTGGGCTCTGACCATGGGCTATGTGTTGCCATGGGTACCCTTTGAATTCCAGGAAGAGGTCTTGCCGCTATTCGAGGATCCAGCCGCTGACGGCATCCGATCTTCAATGTCAGCGTGTAATGAGTACAGGGTGGCGGGTACTTCCAAGATTGAGCCCCCGCCGGCACCCAAAGCACGCAGCCTTCAAGGAGATAGGCCAAGGGGGCAGAGCCTTGCCCACGGGGACGTTTCCCCTGAAGAACCCGGGTCTTCGGATGACGAAAGCGACGAGGCGGCTCCTCCGGGAGTGCCTTGCGGGCGCGGAGGCCCTTGTGCTCCTTCCGAGGCGGCGACAAACCCGCCGGGAGACGGACCTCTGGAGCAGCCAGTGCCGCCAGGCTCGCCGTCGATGCAGGAGTCTGACCAGGCATCGGAGGCTATCCCTCCTCCCCTTGCAGACGGTTGGGGAGGAGAGCCTGTCCTTGCCTGACCTCTTTGACGACTTGGTAAAGAAGAAATCGAGCTTCTCCGGTTTGAAGAGAGCCCGCCGGAAAGCTTCGCTGGCAACTGGCCTTGAACGTGAAGTTGCATCCCTTTTGCCATCGTCCTGACTTCTTGTTCTGGTCTCTTGCACAGGAGCCCGACACCGGAGTGGCCAAGCAAACGGCCTCGGGGAGGCGAAGACGCCGAAGCGACGAGCTCCACCGACACCTCCGACGGAGGCGACTCTAAGCCCCCGAGCCCCCGGTCTGCCCCAAGGATCAGGGAGGTGGCTCCAGTTGTTGCAGACGAGGCCGAAGCTATTTGCGCGGAAGGCCCCGGGGAAATGCGCGACGTGGATCCCCAGGCGACCTCTGGACCGTGCAGACTTGAAGCAGGCGGGTTCATCCCCAGGGGCTCGGCCCTTGGGAACGCTGACCCCTGCCTTGAACCCGGGAGAGTTGAGGAAGGCCCCGGGTTCTCCAAGACATTCTCCAGCGTCTCAGAGTTCATGTCCTTTGCTCGCGCCGAACTGGTGCGGTTGGTGCCCCCGACCTCCGGCGGCGGGGAGCACTCGCAAGCTCGAGAACTGCGGCTTTCCTCGGGGGAGGAGGCTCTTGGCGCCAGAGAGCTGAAGCTAGCGGTCGACGAAGAGCTGCTCTACGCTTGGGAACTGAGAGTGGCCAGCCGCGAGAAGGAGCTGGAGCGACGAAAGACCGAGCTGGAAGACGAAGAGCGCCGCTACCTCAGCACCATTGAGAAGCTCTAGATCAGAACGGTGCGGGACGAGCACCGCTTTGAGCAGAGCCTGGAGAACGTGGCTAGCTGGGCTCGCAGCGAGGTAAAACATGACCTTCGATCCAAAAGCAGAGCCGTCTCGTCACTAGGCAAGCAGGTCTCCAAACTCCAGAGCGAGCTCAAGAGCGAGAGGGAGAGGCGAGAACAGGCCGCCAAGAATTTCCAGAGAGCTTGGTGCGAAAGAGACAGCTTGTCCGCCCGGGTCGAGCCGATGGCTGCCACGATCGAGGCGCAGAAGCAGGCTCTCAATGCAGCTGAGAAGTTCAAGCAAGAGGTCACGGCTGGCCGCATCGCCATGGAAAGAAGGATCCGGGAACTGGGCGAGGCGAACGATTTCTGGAAGGATAAAGATGCGCGCATGACCGTCCTTCGCAAGAAGGAGGCAAAGGAGCTGGCTGACGGGCGAACGGCAATGGAAGCATCCAAATCTCAAGCTCAGATTGCGTGGCAACAACACGAGCAGGTATCCAACCAGCTGAAAATAGTGCAGGTCGAGATGGTGGAAGCAAGAGACGCACTTGAGAAAGAACAGCGGCGATTCACATTCCACCGCCGCGATGATAACAACATCTTGCTCCAGATGAACCACGGGTCCTTGGATATCGTGAGGGAGTTCACGAACTTCGGAGTGCCTTCTCCGCCTGTCCTCCTGGCTGACTGATACGTCAAAACGTATCTATAATTTTTGATTGTTTCATGCCATTTTTATGCTTTTAGCACTTGTTTTATATTAAGTTTATTATTTATTTGGACTAACCTACTAATAGTTGCAAAAGTGCACAATGTTCTTGTTTTACTCTTTGATGTGTAGAAATTATCAAGAATACAAGAGGAAACCTTGTTGGAGTCGAATTGGGACTTTCCTGAAATCTGTCTGAGAACTTTTTACGAAGATTGCCAGTTTGACCCTCGAAGATGACGTCAATGGAGACCTCTTACGAAAGTTGTCACAATTTTCCATACGAAGATTTTAAGCCCGAGATCAGCCCAATCGGAGTTCGGACGCGGCCTGTAGGCCCGTTTTGGTGGAACCCTAAAAGGGGGTGACGGAAATCCGAGAAGATATATAAAGGGAGGAAACCTAATTCGTGGAGGACTCCTCCACCCACGAATTTCAGCCACCAAAAGCCACGTTTTTGCCTCCCCCATGGATCCCATCTCCATGGGGGAGGGCTCCCAAGAAGCCATGAAGGAGGGAGGCTAAGGGGCGGCGCTCCCCAAGCTTGCCGGCGGCGGGGAAAGGAGTTCCCCGCACCGCCGGCGCCGCGCCGCCCTGCGCCGCCTCGCTGCCCTCTCCGCCGTCTTCACCGCCATCTCCATCACCATCTCCTCCTTGTATTCAGTGGTTCATCCTCCCACAAACCTCTGTACCGTCCTATGTAAACATGGTGTTTGATGCTATAATATTTATCCTATGATTTACATCATGTTTCCGTAGTTTATTTGTCTTTTGATTGCTTAATTGAATGCATGAGGTTCATTAGAGTTGTATGTCTATATGGTGCTGTCCTTTGGTGTCCATTATATTTGTGCGCGCATGGATCAAACACCCTAGGGTTGGTAGTATTTGTAACGAAGCGGGGGAAGTTCTGCCGGAGTGACAGAAACCTGAGAACGCGAACCGATTAGTTGCACGTATGGGAGTAAGAGGACCTTGAACTTAAGGCTATGGTTGGGGAAACCTTAATGCATTGTTAGTATTTGCGGATGCTTTCTAACAATCCAATCATATAGTACTTGTAATCCCAAGTAGTGGAGTGCATGTATATTTAGCCTCTCCCACATAGAAAACTGCATCGAAGACAATGAACCAAGTACCTTCACTAATTAATCTTGGACAAAGCCACCACAATTACCACCACTTTTCCACACTCATGGTACTGTTAGTATATGGTTACTTAGTGTATTTTATTGCTGCAGCACTAACATTTACTTTCTTGTATTTATTATCTTGCAAAACTACCTCTCATACCCGTATTGCTACCGTAGTTTTATTTCTAGATAATGCAAACGTTTAGTGTGCGTAGAGTTGTATCAGTGGTTGATAGAACTTGAGAGAATACTTATCCTACCTTTAGCTCCTCGTTGGGTTCGACACTCTTACTTATCGAAAAGGCTACACGCGATCCCCTATACTTGTGGGTTATCAAGACCTTTTCTGGCGCCGTTGCCGGGGAGCCATAGCGTAGGTTAATGTTCTTGTGTGCACTTGTTTGCTTTATCTCTAAGTAGTTTTTATTTTCAGTATTAAGTTGTTCTTTATCTTACTATGGATAGGGAATGCGAATTACAAAAAAAATTAGGTGTAGTTGTTATCTAAAAACGTTTTCAAAAAGAAAAGTGATTGGAAAGATGAGTAATGGTTAAATGGGGGTCGACCTTGAACACTTGTGTTCATGCCTATGAAACCAAAACAAATCTTTCCATGGAAGCTTTTCATTAAAAACATGTAAATATTGTAAATATTGTGTATATACCTCTGTACATAAAAATAAAATGCTAATTATAGTCTTAGTTAATTGAAAGTTGATAGTTTTACTTTGCTGTCCAGAAACAGATTTTCTGTGCTCCACCGTATTAAATGTTTAAAATCACCAGAACGTGATCTTGATCTGAAATTTCTTGAGTGCAAAGTGATGCTTATTAGCTTTTTTCATTAGACTAACTTTTTTGATTTAAGGTACGTAGATGTCGAAAAATTCGATCTTTACTGACTGTTCTGTTTAGACAGATTTTGTGCTTCTCTGTAAAAAAATCGTGATAAATCTCAGAATAGTATTTTGACTTGAAAATTTTTGTGCATAAACCTGAGATTATTATCTTTCTTTCATTAGACTAAAGTTTTTCGATTTGAGCTACTTAACTATCTCGTTGAATGCCATCTTTACGGACTGTTCAGTTTTGACAGATTTCTTTGTTTATTCAATATTGTACTTGGTGTTGTTAGTTTCATTAGTTTTTCGACGGACAACGGAAATCATGAACACCTTAGTATATACAGTGGCTAATGTTGAGTAAAATTATAAAACTTGTCAATGCTTGAACATGAGTGGATTTTATTTAATGAGTACTAACCCTACTAATGAGTTTTGTGAAGTTTTATGTGGATGTAGCTTATAAGATCTAATCAATATGGTGATATGAGATGAATAAGAAGACGCAAGAGCTCAAGCTTGGGGATGTGTAGGTGCATCCCAAGAACATATTCAAGAAGATACAATCATCTAAGCTTGGGGATGCCCGAGTCATCCCCCTATTCATCAACTAACATGAGGTTGTCTCGTTCATACTCTATATTACCCGTCCACATGATATGTATTGTCTTAACTTGTATTATAATTGCTTTTATATGTCTTGGTTTTACCTTCTTTAGTTTTATTAGGCTCCTTATTTGGTTTCGATTGCTTCTTTACTTTCACTTATAAATTCAAAATAACAAAAATATTTTTTTTTTTTGCTTCTTTGTTTGGTTCTTTATTTTAATTTTATTTGGGTTTTACTTTTGATTTTTATTTAGAGTTTTCCTTGCTGTAGCTAGCATGTTTAGGTCTTGCTTAGCCTCTGGTTTCTTAGTTTATCAAAAATAAAGTACCAAGTTTTATCCATTTAGCTTAGTTGATACATATGTAAAAAGTGATTTTCTGTTTTCGGTATCTACTGCTTATTGCGCGATTTTTCATATTTTACTGGAAGCTCTAAAAATCACGAAAAATTACTGATGTTGTAGCACCTAATCCTCTGCATGTACAAAAATTGGCTAAAATTTCGGGCATGTTTAAGTGCACCTAAAAATTGCGTTTTCCAGCTGCTGTTTTTCTGGACAGATTCTGACTTTTGTTGCAAGAGTGGCCTCTTTTCGTTTTCATTTGATTTTTAATGGTTCTTACCTTTCATTTATAAGTTGGCCATTTAAGCAACCTTTCTGTAACTTAAAAACAAAATTTTATTTGGTTTAATAGTAGCACTTGGGAAATATTATCTATTGTACTAATGTCTAACCGCAGAAAAGAATGGGAAAGTTTTTGTGTTGAAGTTTTTTCACAGAGAATGAAGGAACACCAAACTATGGAATATTGAAGAATTACCAAAGTCATAAGCTTGGGGATGTCCCCGCATCCCTCTTCATCAATAACCCCACGGTTTGCAAACCTTTAAACTTTGTTTTTTGAGCAACATAGGAACTTAACTAAACTTGAAGCGGCTGTATTTTATTATCTATTTATCTTAGCATCAAACACCAGTTACATTAATAAGTGGATCGTCACATATTTTATTTATCCTCTGTTTTCAATGTTTACTTGGTTAATGGATTACTTGTTGAAACTTAAAAATGATGTGTGAATAATACTGTTTAGTAGTTTATGTTTTCTTATGGTTAGTCTCAACTAGCTAATAGTGCATATTATGTTATTTTGATATACATGCATTGTCCTGTTCATAAGATGGTATGGTAGGTGGTATCCTCCTCTGAATAATTCACTTGAATCGACTTGGCACATGCTCACACATGTTATGACTGAAAAATAAAAGTCAATTAAGCCTTGATGATCTATTTTGCCTCAGAGTTTTAGTATCGTTTTTATGCCTCCGTTAATTTTATTTTGTCGCAAGCATGATTATGACCGTTATCGCTCTCGTGGTTGTCGCTTCCCAGTCTATTGCTAGCCTTCACTTGTACTGAGCGGGAATGCTGCTCGTGCATCCAAATCCTTAAAACCAAGTTATCCCAAAGAGTCCACCAAAAATTCCTATGCATGGTATTTCAAGCCATTCCAAGTAAATTTGCATGTGCTACCTTTAAAACCTTCAAAATATTTCTCTTTTTGTGTCAATGTTTACTAGCTCATGAGGAATTAGTGTGGTTATTCTTTATTCTATTTGTCAAATGGACTTTTACACCTGGACTAGTGGCATATACATCCGCTTATCCAATAACTTGCAAAAAGAGCTGGCAACGGGGTGCCCAGTCCCAATTAATTACAACTTTAACCAATTAATTCTCTTCACACTTTTGCCCTGATTCATCAGTAAGCAATGACAAACAGTGAAATACCTGGTGTGTAAACCAAAGAGAAAGAGGGATGATCTGCCTTGCTGGTAGAAATAACGTCCTTCATGGGAGCCGCTCTTAAAAGTCCGTTTGACAGGTAGAATACTGTTCTCACCCGCTACCATTCGTTGACAATTAACAAACACCTCTCAAAACATTTTTACCTCTGTTTTTAAAACAAAAAGCTCTAGCACGTGTTAATCCCTGCTTCCCTCTGCGAAGGGCCAATCTTTTATTTTTATGTTGAGTCACCATCCTTTCTTTGAGCACTTCTTCGAGAGCATAGCTGTCGTTCTTAGTGTAATGTGCTTGTCCCAGAATACGATTAATTGAGGTATAACCATGATGCTTTTATCTTTGATATCTCTATATCTAGTCTTCACTTGAACTTCAGAGGTGCCTTGGCATTTATGTTTTGCTCCACAATTAAGGGCAAGCGAGATACCACTCTATATTTATTATGGTCATTACAATCTTGTTGATGTTTATAAATTTCATGTTATAAGCTCTTAGTTCGTTGATACTTTTCATTAGGAAACATGATTGCTAAGTTTTATTATCCATACATCATGCAATTGTTAAAGACCTGATCATAGCATTTACAATCAAAAATTATTTTGTTATCATTTACCTACTCGAGGACGAGCAGGAATTAAGCTTGGGGATGTTGATACGTCCAAAACGTATCTATAATTTTTGATTGTTTCATGCCATTTTTATGCTTTTAGCACTTGTTTTATATTAAGTTTATTATTTATTTGGACTAACCTACTAATAGTTGCAAAAGTGCACAATGTTCTTGTTTTACTCTTTGATGTGTAGAAATTATCAAGAATACAAGAGGAAACCTTGTTGGAGTCGAATTGGGACTTTCCTGAAATCTGTCTGAGAACTTTTTACGAAGATTGCCAGTTTGACCCTCGAAGATGACGTCAATGGAGACTGCTACGAAAGTTGTCACAATTTTCCATACGAAGATTTTAAGCCCGAGATCAGCCCAATCGGAGTTCGGACGCGGCCTGTAGGCCCGTTTTGGTGGAACCCTAAAAGGGGTGACGGAAATCCGAGAAGATATATAAAGGGAGGAAACCTAATTCGTGGAGGACTCCTCCACCCACGAATTTCAGCCACCAAAAGCCACGTTTTTGCCTCCCCCATGGATCCCATCTCCATGGGGGAGGGCTCCCAAGAAGCCATGAAGGAGGGAGGCTAAGGGGCGGCGCTCCCCAAGCTTGCCGGCGGCGGGGAAAGGAGTTCCCCGCACCGCCGGCGCCGCCGCCGCCCTGCGCCGCCGCGCTGCCCTCTCCGCCGTCTTCACCGCCATCTCCATCACCATCTCCTCCTTGTATTCAGTGGTTCATCCTCCCACAAACCTCTGTACCGTCCTATGTAAACATGGTGTTTGATGCTATAATATTTATCCTATGATTTACATCATGTTTCCGTAGTTTATTTGTCTTTTGATTGCTTAATTGAATGCATGAGGTTCATTAGAGTTGTATGTCTATATGGTGCTGTCCTTTGGTGTCCATTATATTTGTGCGCGCATGGATCAAACACCCTAGGGTTGGTAGTATTTGTAACGAAGCGGGGGAAGTTCTGCCGGAGTGACAGAAACCTGAGAACGCGAACCGATTAGTTGCACGTATGGGAGTAAGAGGACCTTGAACTTAAGGCTATGGTTGGGGAAACCTTAATGCATTGTTAGTATTTGCGGATGCTTGCTAACAATCCAATCATATAGTACTTGTAATCCCAAGTAGTGGAGTGCATGTATATTTAGCCTCTCCCACATAGAAAACTGCATCGAAGACAATGAACCAAGTACCTTCACTAATTAATCTTGGACAAAGCCACCACAATTACCACCACTTTTCCACACTCATGGTACTGTTAGTATATGGTTACTTAGTGTATTTATTGCTGCAGCACTAACTTTTACTTTCTTGTATTTATTATCTTGCAAAACTACCTCTCATACCCGTATTGCTACTGTAGTTTTATTTCTAGATAATGCAAACGTTTAGTGTGCGTAGAGTTGTATCAGTGGTTGATAGAACTTGAGAGAATACTTATCCTACCTTTAGCTCCTCGTTGGGTTCGACACTCTTACTTATCAAAAAGGCTACACGCGATCCTCTATACTTGTGGGTTATCACTGACCATTCCACCTCCTTCGTCCGCTATCCCGGGTTCTTGAAGTACGTGGCCTCGCTCATCAAGGGTATCAAGGAGCAGGCTAGCAGAGCTACTCGCCTTGCTGGGGAACAGGCAGTGAGGCAGGTGATGACCCGGTTTGCCACAACACTTCGTCAGCGGCATCCACAGCTTTCTTTGCTGTCTGAGCTAGAGGCGCCTAAACCCGAGACGCCGCTTCCTCCAGATGTGTCTCGCCAGGTGGAGGAAATCTTGGAGCGCCTTTCCCGCGAAGACAACCCGTGAACCTGTGAAGTCCTGAAAAGGACAATACCAAGGGCCGTGAACCATGCTTTTGTACTGATATTGCCAACTGGCTTATGAACTCATGCTTTTGAATGTAAATAACTTCTTCCCAGAGTATATAAGTTTTATTATACTCGTGGGGGCTTAACGCTCTCGGAAGGATCCAAAGGTGTGAGCGCTAACCAGCCATGGGCATTCAGACTGGTCTGAAATGCTGACACAGGGCGCAACCCCCCAAAGGACCCACCGTTTCCTGCCCGCACGGACCTCAGCCCACGACTCCACTGCCCGAGTGAAACTGACAGTGTCATCGCGAAGGCGCTGCCCCAGGAGAACGCCCGCTTTCGCTTTGACAAAGCACATAAAACAGATGTACCCGGGAACAAGCCCGTGCAAGCACGTTTATACTTAGCTCGCGTTTTGATTCCTTCAGGCTACCTCGGTAATCGTTTAGTCGCGCTGCCGCCGAGGCGGGTCTTCTATGCCTTATTTCAGACATAATTCTGCCTTGCCCAGCAATTCTTGGCGGGGACAAGGCTTCCAACCGAGATAGCCTCCAATGCCGACTAGGGGCATGACTGGCTGGCTTGCGCCGGTACGGAGACCATTGTGTTACTTGCTCGAGTTACCCGGAGACCACCCAACTGGTGATCCGGCGACTTGCTGGCGTATCAGAGACGCCGGTCTGAAGACCCTACGGTTGTCTTAGCTTTCTGGACCCGGATGTTCCTTGCTTGATGACCCGTCAATCTTGTTGGCACGTGCCGGTCTGGAGACCCTGAAGCTGCTTTACCCGCGGGATCCTGATGCCAGCCACTTAGCAAGCCGATACTTCTGAGGGGGTCCACTTGGTCCTGGCTGTATTGCGACGATGTGACCCGGGAGATCCCACTCTCCCCTGGCCAAATCTCCGCAGATGAAGGTTTGATCCTAGCTAGCTGCAGTTTGCCCTTGACTGTCTTGTGTCTGTGGGGGTGCCGGTAGTGGGCAAGGTTCCGGGGGCTCTTCAGTCTGAGTGGATGCATTGGCGAAAGTCCGGAAAGATCTTCCCTTTTGAGGAACCCCAGCTGTGGCGCTCCCCTTGGCTTTCTTGGGCTTCTTATTGAGAGGGCAATCTCGGCTGATATGTCCTGGTTCTCCACATGTATAGCAATCACCGTTCTTCTGGCGTATCTGGATGTCGTTGAACTGTCGGCAATCTTCAAGACTATGCCTGTCAGATATGTGGTACATGCACCACACTCCGGGCTGGCCATCTTTGCACAGAGGAATCTTGAGCTCTTGGGGCACGTAGACGAGAGGATCTTCTTGCCGAGGCTCGTTCATGTCTTGGTCGAGGTTTTCTTCCTCCGGAAGCGGCACTGTGGTTGGCGCGTCGGAACAGAGTTCCTCCTTCACTCCATGCGTCCATGGGGAAAGAGGGACATCAATGTTCGTGGCACCTTCCTCAGGTCTTCCCTCGCTGACTAGAGAGCTGAAATAAGCGGCGGGAGGAATGAAATGGACTCCAAAGGCGCGATCTTCAGCTGCAGGTGCTGGCGAGGACTCGTCAAGAATGAAGCCGAGACCGGGGTACTGTAGGAACTCCAAGGCGGCCTTTCCCTTTCTTTTCTTTGTCATCTTGGCCGTCGGATTCGGCACCTCACTTGTGAGAGCCAAAACTAATGATGCTCCGAAGGCGCCGGGGGTCTTGGAGCAGATCTTGTCACAGACGAGAAGCTCGACGCAGAACTTGACGATGAACTTGACGATGAACTTGGCGCTGAACTTGAGGTCGATGAAGAAGAAGACGAATCCAGCGCTTGCGCCCCCTACCTAGCGCGCTAGATGTCGTGTCTCGATGCACGGACACCGGGAGTAGAGGATACCCCCTTTTAGGTTCGGCACGGGGCGCGAAGGAGGCTGAGAATCGTCTTCTCGGGCGGAGTCTAGATCAAGCTCTCCTCTCCATGATCAAAGCATGCAACCAAAAGGACACAAGGAGCTACCCAGGTTCAGGCCGCCCGGAGGCTAAAAGCCCTACTCTTGCATGTCTGGATTGATGGGTTCTTCATAGTGTGTCTTACAATGGAGCCTCCCGGATGGGGTACCCGGAAGGGTTTTGGCTGGAGGTAGAAGAAGGACAGATTCTGACCCGGAGGAGATCACCTTCTCCTCTACCTTCGCAGCCCTAGTCTAGTCTTGCTCTAGTTCGACTTGTTCCTCGATTCCACCTCCTCCTCCTCCGTGCCTTGGTCCTCCTTTTATAGGCTAAGGGGTTGCCACAGGGTCACGTGAGGGGCACGAGGGACCTTCGGCGTGAAGGACCCTCCTTATCTAGTTTAGGGGGAGACGTGGCCTCTTCTTAGCCTAGCGTCTCCTTTCGGTTAGGTGGGAGCGTCCGCCTTGGGGTGGACAGGGGCTGACACCACCACGGGATGTGCTTCCTGCCCGCGCTACCTTCGCCTTGCTTCCCAAGTCTTCTGAGGTCTTCTAGCGTGAGGTGGAGAGCCTATCCACAGTGATGTGGGGAAGTACCCGAGAGGGAGCCTGGCCTCCTGCCGGGAACTCAGGCTCTCGGGTCCTTCCTTGCCTTCTTGCTTGGTTCGGGGACCAGGCAGGCCCCCAGGACCGGAGCCCTTTGTCGACGTAGGCCTTGCTTGGCCTTCGTGGGGCGGACGATGAACCCGCCAACTTGACTTGAGTCTTGGTCTTGTCCATCTTCATCTTGGGCCCACATGGGGTGGACCCACTTTGGCAGCACTAGAGGAACCCCGTGTTCCACTGCTGCGACAAAAACCCCACTAACTTCATTTATGAATTTTCTATCTTCCCATGCAGGCTATCCACATCATCGCCTATTCACAGTCATCCGATTCTAATCATCTAACCGTTCATTTTATTCCTAAGCCTAAACTGCCTATTCCATACGTCCGTTATGTGGCAAAAAAATCTCAGCGACCGGGCCGCAGCGCCCTTTTCTTGAGGCCCACCCTGAGATGTTGACACCTGACCCTCAACATGCATCCCAAAGCAGGTCATAATCATCATATCATTTTATACGCACGCGCGATGACGCGAGCCGCCGGCCGCTAGTCTGTCGAGTAGTGCGTGGCACATGTGGCCACGGTCGAGACCCAACTTCATGCAAAGGTCCATCACGTGGACGTTGCTCTCTCCCTCGAAGGCCTCCAGGATCGACAGGTTTGCCGCGAAGTGTGAGAACAACGGGTAGACGAAGGCAGAAAATAAATCCTCTTCAAATTGTTGAAAGTCATTGGGATTTGGGGTCAGGTGAAGTGGTGAACCCCCGTCCCAAAGATCCATCTCCGTTCTTAGGGGCACAACTCATATGCCACGGCTAGCGGCTCGCCGGCATTCCGTTGAGACAGGTGCGCGAGGGCGAGGCGGTCGTCAAGGCCTGTACGAAGCACCGATGCGACGCGCTGGAACGCCGTGTTGTGCACGGGCGTGCCAACTTGGAGGTCGCGCAACAGCGCCGTGGCTTGCACGCTGTCGCGGTACGGCACCGTCTCGTCGGCAGGCCACCAGCACCTGTACGAGCATGCCATCAGCACCACCACCGCCGCCGCCGTCACCCGCGGCAACCACCGCCTCATCTTGCTCCAACTGGAACTGGCCGACACCGCCCACTCGCGATGACCTTCTGCTTGCAACCCTCGACTGAGAAGAAAGGAATCGGCTGTGCCCCCGTGATCATCTCATGGCCGGTAGGCAGTGCGCCGCCAGCGGCAGCAAGGGCGGTGTGCTGGACGTAGGAGGACGACGATGCGGCCCAGTCCCGGAGAATTTTTTGCCCCGTTATGTTCCTTTCGTGTCGAACAAAGAAAACGCACCGGGTATCACTAGCTAGAGGCTTCCCTTCGCAAAGGGAAAATGCGCACGCATAGAACGCCACGTGGCCACACGCGCGAGGTAGCGGAAACAAACTTAAACATGGCAGGTCAGACCCCCGTCGCACAAGCGAGCGAAGCCCCTGGCCGGGCACGTCCTGGGAGCGATCGTACGCTCCTGCCCGCGCACGTCCTGGGCGAAGCCCCCAAGCGTATGTGGCCGGCTGGTCGTGTACAGATCCTTGGCCTCGTTTACGTCCGTGTACAAATTCAGCCGGCCTGTGTACAAATCGTTGGTCTCGCGTACATCTCGACAGTGTACAAATTCAAGAATCTAGTACGTGCACAAAACACACGATACTACACAGATACAAGTTGTACAACTATACGGACACAAGTTGTATAACTACACAGACACAGATTGTACAGACACAAGTTGTACAACTAGACATACACATGTTGTACAGACACATGTTGTACAACTATACATGCACAAGTTGTACAACTACGCAAAAACAGTTTGTACAAACACAGATTGTACAACTACACAAACACAAGTTGTACAACAATACATAACCAGGAGTAAAAAAAAGTTTATCGAAACCTATCAACATGGGATCTTGTTTTGAAAATCTCGACGCGAGGAGCTCAAAAGTGAAAACGGTTCGTAATTTGGATAAACGGTTCTCAAGATATTTCGTTTTCAAAATTCGGATTTGAAAAAATAAAAAGAAAAAAGGAAAAAACTGCATGCCCACGTACGTGCATGCCCTCTCTTTCTATCTCATACTCCCCCACTTTCAATCTAATTATGACACATGGCAGACATGCAGACAACTAAAATTTGAGCATGTGAGAAAAAACCGACACTTATCACAATTAAAACGATGGTGGGGTTCCTTTGCAAAGGAACCCTTTTCCTAGTGATTGCCAAACGCACCCCATGCAGACCCCTACTACACAGCCCATATGCAGACCATCTCTAGCCCATCTCCAATTGCGCAGGAAATATCAAGATTCGGCCCATCAATGTGTTTCTTCCCCGTTGATGCTACAGCCATCAACCATTGATGATTGACTTCCCAAAATAATTGACGGTTGACACTTAATCTTCTCCATGATCACACCGTGATATTGGAGTAGGTTAGACTATCCATAGTGTGAGTAACATAGCTAGTAACATAGATGCCACGTAGGAAAAAAATGACGTAGCATGCAATTAATGAAGAGAGGGGTAAATGGAGTAACGTAGGTAGTTACCGTAACATCACATATTCCAATGCAATATGAGTCTACAATGCAATAAATGCACACTTGCATGACACCACATATATGTTACTCCCCACTATAGAGTTAGTAACATAGAGTAGTAACATGTGCATGGTGGTGGACGCGGACGAATGGCACCCGAGCTCGCTTGATCCCGTTTCGTTTGTGTGTGTTTACGAGCGATGGGTGTCATTCAATGCGAGGGCCACTCCATTTTCGGATATTAGAGATACTATTGCTTATACCTGGTACAGGAACGTATGGCGAGATGAAATTGATTGCCGATAGGAGTGGTTGGGAGTCTGTAATTACTGCGACGGACGCAGGGCAGTGACAGGCTGGGCAGGGAGAGGTCAGAATCTTGCGGGAGGAACTGGTTGGACGGATGAGCGGAGGAGCGGTACATGGATGACGAGAAGAACGTCAAGATTCTCGAGGTGGATCCCGACAAGCCGGGCTAGCACGCTTCCAAGAGGCGGAGTGGCGGCAGCCACCACCTCCAGTCGTCGTGCTCGACCAGGACCTCGAAGCAGAATAGCCGGAGCTACGCGACCATGCCGGACTCACCGTCCAGGGACTCGACCCCCGCGCAGCAGTCAGGGCCCAGCCTGCTGTCCGTCAGCATGGGCGAGGCGCTGAGCCCGCTGCGCATGCCCGTGGACATGGCGGAGCTGTATGACAGCCCACAGTTTTTCTCGGCGACGTCACGGCCAAGGAGCTCAAAGCGGGGTGGCGTCCTCACACCGACCAAGAGCGAGTGTGCACGCAGCTGCGGCTCATCTAGCCAAACCGGCGCCGGCGCATGCATCGGCCGGTCCAGCCATCAATATGATTACTATTAGGGACGGATGCATTTGTCTCTGGTCTAGCTGAGTGCCACGTTTGCAATAAATCCATCTACAGTGTTTAGAGGCGCATCGAAGGCGACTTCGGTTCTCCCGGCGGCCGCCGGTGCATCTGCGGGATTCCTCTCCCTCCGCCGGCCGCTACGGCGGCGGGAGGGTGGGGAATCCCCAGATCCGTGTTCCGACGTGTAGATAGAGGGCTTCTGGGCGGCGCTGGCGTGGTGGGGTCGTCGGCGTCGACCTTTTGGTGCTCTGCAGCTCCCCCGATCTGGCGTCGTCTCCGACGGCATTGCCGAGCAGCAGGTCAGTCACCTCTCTGCCTTTGCCTTCTCCGGCAGCAGTGGCAGATGGGTGGCGGGTGTACAGAAGACCGGTGGAGGAGGTGCGAGGTGGCTGCTGCGTGGGAGTGGGGTGTGCTGGCAAAGGATCTGGCCATCTCCGGTGAGGTGGTGAGGCGCAGGCCCCAGATCTGGGGTGGAAGGTGCTCGGGGCGCATCCCCGGCCGATGGACGACCTCCGTCTTCAGATCCAGCTCGTCGGAGCTGGTGGTTGATGCGGCCCATCAACGCCTTAGGGCAAGGAGCTCTTCTGCTCCATGGATCGAGGTTGAAGATGGCGTGATGCAGTGTTGCTATCCTCTGTTTTCTCCTTGTTTTCTCTTTGCTTTTATCCGGTCTTGTATTGCTTCCCTTTACGTTTGAATACAAGTATGAAAAAACAAAAAACAAAAAAAGCTGAGTGCCACGTTTGCAATAAATCCATCTACCCAACCGTCCTCGGCTGCAGCGACGTCACGCGGCCCCGCACAATATAGGATGCATGATATCCAGTTCATCGTACGAAGGTGGTTGGGACGTATTCGTTCGACAATTTACACTGCCTTATACAAATCTACATATGACATCAGATATAGAAATGAATGGCTGGATTGGGAGGGATACGCGAGTAAACGTGCTCCGGCTCACTTCAGAGTTTTCGCATGTGCATGTTACTACTCTATGTTACTCCCCACTATGAGCAGCCTTATGGCCGTAACTCATGTCGTCTCCACTCCCCCACGAACTCACCATTAATCCCCTATATTATTCGTAGGCTGACCCTTTCATCTCCCTGCTCATGTCAATATATAAATCGACTCATATTTCTCGCAGCTCAAAAACAGCCTCTGCTTAACGACAACATGATCCTTCTTCTGCTCCACAACCTGATCTTCCTTCTTGCCACCAGATTTTATCTGAGTCACTGCGCCGCCATGTCCTACGAAATATCCTGTACCGCCTCTCCGCATGGCAGTAGCGGCTTAGAAGATCCATGGAAAGTGCATACACAACGGATGTTCCTCCATGATCTGGACAGCCTCAGTCACCACTGTCATAAGAGCATCTCTAACAGCTGCCCCAAATTAGGCCTAGTGCCCTAAAAACGGTTTTATAGGGCACGAAGGGGCAAAAACCTAACTCTAACAGCTGCCCTAAACGGTGCCCCATTATAGGGCTGCCCTATATTTTGCTCCTCGCTGCCCCATATATGGGGCAGAGAGGGCCGCGCGCCCCGTGCCCTATATCTTCCTTTTTCGCGCGCACGTGGCCAACTGCCATTTCCCTTCCCCTCCCCCCACCGCCCCCGCGCGCAATTCTCCTGCCGCAGTCGCGATTCGCCCGCCCTGCTGCCGCTCCACCCCGATTCGCCCGCCCCGACGCTCCCCCACCCCCGCCGACACTCCCCACCCTTCGCAGCCGCCGATTTGGCCCAAATTCGGCCGCGACTCAAGCTCGATTTGGCCGCTCGCCGCCGCGCCGTGATGTGGCCGCACCGTGACGGGAGGAGCCCTGCGCCGTCGCTGGTCCGGAGCGGGATAGGTTTCCGCGGCGTGCGGCTCCGTGACTCTGGCCGATACGCGGCGGAGATCACGATAGACCACACGCGGATGTGGCTCGGCACCTTCTCCACGCCCGAGCTCGCCGCGCGCGCCTACGACGCCGTCACGTGGCAGTACGGCCGGCCGATGTCGGAGATGAATTTCTCTGACGTCGAGACTGCCGAGGATGCCACCGTCGTGGCTCCGAAGTTCCGCGTGGTTTGCCGCGCCATCGAGGAGGAAGACCGGGAGGCACGCCGCCAGCTTCGGGTCGCGCAGGCAGATGAAGCGGCGATGGAGAAGCTCCGACGGGAGAACCCTGAGCTCATGAAGGCGGAGGAGGAGTTCTTCGTGAGCCGGGGCACGAAGAAGCCGAAGACGGAGGCCGGCCCTTCTACATCCTCGACTCCGGTGATCGATATCGAGGACTCCGACGACGAGTCCGGTTTATCAGACTTTTATTCCGATGACGATTCCGATGTCGACAGGAAGGCACTAGCTACGTGCCGCTAGTTTAGGTCTAGGTTCGAAGTTTAGGTTGAACTTTTAAATTTGGGTCAGTTTGTCGAACCTTTGTGCAAAATATCGTCAAACTATGTTTAAATTCTTGTCAAATTTAGTTCGAAATTAGCTATGTATGCCCTAAAATAGGGCAGTTGTTGGAGAGGAGGTGACCTAATATAGGGCAGCTGGTAAAGCAGAAAAATTTGTGGTGCCCTAAAACGCTAAAACATGTGCCCTATAACCAAAAAAGTGTTTCCTAATTTAGGGCAGCTGTTAGAGATGCTCTAAGGTATTGCAGACACATGCGTACACTCTGCTACGCATCTTTCTAGTATTAGTGGGATGTTTTTCTACCATTTTTTGGAATTTCGGTAACCTTCCTATGGATCTGATCTCTTTGTCGAGGGGCAGGGAGGTGGCTTCTTTTTTATATGTATCAATAATATGGAAAGAAAAACTTTTTGCATGCAGGAAGATGGATCTCCTTGCACGAATGGGGTTAATCACACTTGAAGAAGCATAGAATGACAACATAGTAATGGATTCCCCCTAGCTTGCATAGCTGCATATTACTACCTAGGCCTTTCAATGGACTAGGTCAGTCAAAATGTCAAATGTTACACCTTAGTATCTCAACCAAATTGTTTACCGAATTGCACGTATTGGTTTCAGTTTGTAGTCTCCTGGGACACCTTGACTGGTCATTGAGGTCTCATTTTTTCTGAGTTGTTTCTCCATAATGCAGGGGACAACTGGACATGCAACATCGAATGGACAAGCAAAGATGAGAAGCCAGCTGGTAGTCAACAACGCTTTGAGTCCGATCCACCAATTCCAACCTGAACGTGAAAGGAGTAGGAGGCAGGGGCTCGCTTTCTTTGTGTTACACTAGTTGAATTTCGGTGCGGCGACACGCCGCACCCTTGGCGAGAATTTATGATAAAGTTTGTTTCCTTGCTTTAGTCCAATAATGAATTTTGAGTAGTGATGGTTATGATTTGTGTATAGTTTGTTTCCTTACTCCAGTTGCATAATATTTTTGTAAGTATTGGTGGTTCTGATTTGTATAACATACTTATATTTTGTAGGCGGTGGGTGCATACCATATATTGTGACAACACCTAATTTTGTAGTGTCTGAATATTTTTCAAGCCTCTTCTTTTATTCTCTGCTTGTCTTCTGCTATTATGTTCTTTCAATCTCCTTCAATGCGTCCTCCATTTTTCGGTTTATCTCTTAAATTAGTTATATTTTTTACATTGATTGTGAAGTTCAAAACTTTCAAAATAAGTATTTTGTCTCGGAAGCAATTATTCAAATTGGATATCATACTCTGGACGTTGCATTACATGTTGTTAAATACTAAATGATAACAATGTGCAACTTAAATCAGTTCAAAACTTTAAAAATAAGTATTTTGTCTCTGAGGCAATTATTCAAATTGGATATCATGCCTTGTACGTTGCATTACATGTTGTTAAATACTAAATGATAACAATGTGCAACTCAAATCAATTCGAATTACAAAATTTATGAACAAACTCGAAATTTGAGCAAACCCTAAATTGTGTAACCTGAAGAAATGTTGTTTCCATTTCGCTGGGTAAACTTGATCCTCGTTGGTGTCTTAAGAAATCATGGTGCCATGGCAATGGGCAGAGAGCGCTCTTGTATGGAAACTATTTTAAACTTATAAAAATCATTGAATATTTTGTAGGAAGAAAAATTAATTGGAAAATTATTGTAACAAATCTAGTGAAGAAGAGTAGTGACATTTTAATACTGAACATATGAGAATATCTTTGACGCGCCGTCATGACGCGCCTTTGCTGTAAAATTTGCAAATTACAGTTGAAAATTTGTTCTCGATAGGATGCAGGAGAGGAGGCTCATCTAGGTGTCGCCCTTTGCTACGTTTGGCGGTGTGTGGTACTTTGCTATGATCTCTTAATTGGTAGATGCATGATTGATATTCGAACATAAACTGCATATAACTCTCCTGTGAGAATAAAAAGAAAATAGCACATATCATTCATATATGTGTACCATAAAACCTAGATGGACTATTATGCTAATGCTATTTAATTAGCAGACGAAAAATAAAAGACATACAAATGCCTACTACTTTCAGTATGAAGTCTAAATGTAAATGGCTACTACTTTTAATACTGAATGTAGTGATAACTCACCTTGCATTATTCACATCATCTCTCTCATGCTCAACATTTTTTTCATATAGTATCATGTTTGCAACCATGTCGGGTAATACAACATCCATTTCAATTACCTGGTTCACAAAAACTTGAGAATATATAGGTCCAAGCCTCTAAACCCGTATTATTTTTCCCAATCAATAGATTGAGTGGTAGCTTTTGGCACAAAACAATCAATTTGAAAATTAATATCACTTCCTTGCCCTAATACAAAAGATTAGTTACAATGAAACCAATCAATTACTGAAAGACGATGGGATCAATAATATCTTACCTAGCTAATCCAAATTGGTAATCAAGCAACTCCCTTTGTCAGCAGATAAAGAAGGACAATAGTGTGGTATTTACTGTGTGAGTAGTCAAAGACAATGTTTAACAGAAAATGATCAACACCAGTACTGAAATAAATGGCCTAAACAGGAGGTATTACTATCCGCAAGGTGAAGAAATCCTAGAATTAGTATGGAAATTTCTGTTGGGGCTTTAATTTAAAGCATATGGAGAAGGAAGGACAAATAGTTAATTTTAGTAAAATAAACAAAAAAGTACGGAAATAACTCTATGTTACTGATAAAGAAAGAAAAAATATGAGATGAAAGCTGCTAGCTTGCGAAGAACATACAGTGAACTTGTTGGGTTTCAAGAGACTATAACTGATTCGATTAGTGATAGCTCTCATCGAATCTCTCCACTTCTTGAAGATGTACTGGCTAACTTATCTCAACTGGATCAGTAACAACTACACAGAGCAAACCTGTAAAATAATTCCTTCTGTTAAAGCATAGTAGAGTACTACGCATGGCATTTAGCAAATTAAAATGTGAAATGTAGAGTAGAGGACTGACCTACAGTTCAGCTGCCTTGTGCATAAGCTTGATATTGGATTCTTACCGTATGCCATAAAAAAATATACTCTTGCCTGCACCAAAAGCTCGACATTACATGGATAGATCTTACCTAAAATTGACTTAGGCATATATTAACTACATGACTTATATCCATTTTCTAACAATAAATATCTTTATGTAACTCAAAAGGCAAAATGTATGGAACTAAAAAAAAAAACCACCGTTGAGAACCCTTTTTATAAAACACCAATATTGGTTTACTGGTTTCATTTTCTAGTAGACGCCGATTGCAGCTGCAGTTTTATCAATATTAAGGGAAGTATTCCGTTTGCCTTCAGGATGAAATGCCGTGAGGTACAACCTGCAGTACATTCAGATTTAGGAAGAAATAGTCAGTGGTTCTTAATATTGAACATAATTTATTGTCATAACCGCATACATGCATGCCAAATCCAAGATTAACTACCACCTTTACAATAAAAACATTTATAGCAAAATTATAAAAAGAGGATATTGATGAAAAATTATGCATGATTTGTTTAGTTAATTCGATAACTGTACAATTGTATTTGAGGCAAAGATAGGAAAAAAATGAAATATGTACTGGCAGAGCAGGTGTATACCCTGCTTTCTGTATGAACCACATGACACCGATTAAGATTTTGCAATAGAGGGAAAGGGATAGAAGATAAGATTGGAATTGAACCTGCCAATCCAAGTATCCTATTGTTTCATTGTTAGCCAACACCAACCTACAGTACAGTTTCACCTTTTTACGTTCTTTAATATGTGATACTCTGATTAGAAAAGAATAATACACCAAATACATCAGGAAATTAGCGCGGAGGAGATTGAGTTTTTTTTCTATTTTTTTTGAATTTACAATGGGCAATACAGTTGTGAAATTTAGCGTGGTAACTCGCCTTGCCCGTTGGGATCGAAAACTTTGAAATCCGTTGGAATTTGATTTTTTTTTCAGGGAGAAAATTAGAAAAATTACCTCGAAAACTAATCCTACAAATCTTCAACAAAAACGAAAGTTTGAATTTATTAGTTTGTATGGAAAGTTTGTAAATTTTGTAATTCTAAAAATTTCGTAAATTAAATCTTCAACAGAAGGGACATTTATTAGTTCATGTGGAAAGTTTGAAAATTTCATAAATTTTGAAATTTCTTAAATGTTGAAATGTGCACAATGGTTTTTTTTTTGTTGAAACTTTTGTGTGGAAAGTATGCAAATTTGTTAAATTTGGAAAATGTTGATACATTGTTTGCGTTATTTTGTGCACAATGTAATTTTGGTGCAACTTTTGCGTGGAAAAGTCTGAAACTTGGGTAAATTTGTATTTTTTTTGACATATTGTTTGCATTGTTTTGAATCTTAAATTGGAAGATAGTTTTTTTTTGAATTTCATCATTTTTCCTGTAATCATGAAATATTTGACATTTAGGATCCACATGTCAGGGTTTAAATTTGCAAATTTTTGACATATTATTTGCATTGTTTTGAATCATAAATTAAAAGATATAATTTTTTTTCGAATTTCAACATTTTTTCTGTAATCATGAAATATCTGACACTTGGGACCCACATGTCAGGGTTTAATAAATATGGAATTGTTTAAGAAAAAAATTTGGAGTGCCTTCATGTCGCGCCTTTTGGTGTCAAATTTGATGTAGGTTTTTATTTTGTTTTGTTTTGTATTTTTAGGGAATTATTAAAGCTGTAACCTAAATATGGAGATCATTTTAAATGGAGCCTGAATGAGTAGCATTTAGAGAAACTCCATATTATACAAAATAGGTGATTTAGTTCTCGTGCGTAAACATGATTCAAAGTTTTTTAAACATGCATGAATTTGTTACAAACATGAAGATCTCATTTTTCTGAACATTTTGGTGTATTATTCATATCTATTATATAATTAAAACACAAGACAACCAACGGTGAAGATTAGCTAGACATAAACAAGTCACAAACAACGGCCAAGATTTTATTTCGTAACATCTTGCCGGTGTCGATTTCCATACGTCTCCCTCTTGAAATCGCAAAAGGAAAGAACACCCACGTACATCAATAAATGGTCCATATTAATCAAATGGTATCTACCGAGAAAAGAGCATGTTTATGAGGGTCAAGGGTTTCTCTTAAACTGTGAACCCGCCGTCATGCCAAATTCCGGAGCAAGCTGCCTCCGATCATCCATGGCATCTTCGACGTTTGTTACGTAATCTGAACGTGGATGAATTCAAGTGCTCCATTACAGGTTCGTGGATTCTAACTTGCGTCATCTACTGCCGGCGATGATGAGGATCAGATCGATCAGTGCTGCCGGCCGTGACGACGATCAGATCGATCAATTTTCCCGGCCACGGCCATGATGACGATCAGATTGATACACGACATGGCGGCAGTGTCAGGGTTCTAGCCGTGAGGCCGTGCTCACAGAAGGCGTCGCTCACACACAGGGATGGGCTGATTGATCCTATCAGAGGGTGGCGTTCGATGATCCATCATCGTGTATCCCATGAAGCGGTGTTGATCGCTTGATGCCGGCAGCCATCACAAGCAAAGAAATAGCTGAGCCACGTACAGATTATGGACATATGCATAAGCACGGAGGGGAGTTTGCTAGAAGAAGTTTTGCGGCCGGCCAGTGTGCCTTCCTATCTTGCCGACAAGCCGTTGGGCCTGCAGCATATGCATATGCACGGTAGATGTTGATTTGAATGGAATCACGTGTTCAAGCAAAATCAGTGTTCAACTCTAAGAGGAGATGAAATCTGTCTCCTCCATCGCTCTTCTGTTCATCTTTCAGACTTTGGCGACTGGTACTTCTGCTGAGACAAGCCGCAAGGGATCATCGCGTAGCAACCACCTGGGTCTGAGATGAGCTACCCGGTTAATGACCTGCTGCTGTTGCACTCCAGTCGCCCATGTGATTCATGCCGCGCTTACAGATTGGCCTCACAAGAGGAAAGTGGCGTTCTCCATCATCCATGCTAATTAATGCTACGAACTGCAACACTGTCGCATGCATGCCTTTCATGGTGTACATCCTGGATTTGTTGCCATAGATGATTGGACTCCTCGGTACATAGATGTTGCAGATCTTCAAGCTAAAGTATACTGTGTTTTATTAGCGGATCAATTAAACATTTAAACTTCGGTCGATAAACTGTGCTACATGGAAGTGCAAAATACACGAGGAAACATCAAAGCGAGGTAATCTCCTTTCTCATCTCTAAATTTATACTGATGATGAAGTATAGGAAGCAGAAATATTGGTTTACGGACAGTTCTTTGCACTTGGAAGATCTGACTATTACTCTTTAAGCAATATGAGATCGTTGAGTATTTCTATAGAAGACCAGCTTTAGGATTATGTATGCTGATTCCTTAAGGACCCCATGGTTGCTGTTTTTAACCAAATGAAATTAAACATCAAGCTGATTATCATAACTGTTATCGTTGTACAAATATCTTATCCAGAGAAAATACATTATTCGGGTGATTACATACTTAAGATAATGACTTTGATTGTCAATTTTACCGATATATCAGATGGTGTTTCAATGAAATTTGAAGTTTCAGGACCACATTGATCAAAACTATGTTTCTGGGAGTCTCGGGCATCAGGATAGGCAAGATTGTTGTCACAGTTGTGATTTTTTTTAAGCACAGGGGATATTGTGCTGAGCGGCAACGATGGAAATTGATGGTCTAAATAGGTAAGAAGTTGTATTTCTTGAAATCATTTTTCTATTGCACATGCGATTGGTGAGGTAATCAGCTCAAGTAAGTTTCTTTTTGCTGTACCACGCAGGCTCAAGT
Source organism: Poa pratensis (assembly GCA_947311845.1). NCBI lineage: Eukaryota > Viridiplantae > Streptophyta > Magnoliopsida > Poales > Poaceae > Poa > Poa pratensis. Next base: position 69,347,823 of record CAMZMU010000128.1, on the reverse strand, counting down.
ATGCAGCTATTAGAGACTATCCTGCCATCCTGGGGCATACGTATGCACAAATCCTCTTCTTTGTATGTTTCTTTGTGCATCTCTACTGAAATATCACCATAATATTTTCTGAATTTACTTAAAATGGAAAACTGTAATATGCTATAGATCTATATTTCACCCACCTAGAGACATGTGTGTAAGCTCTAGGCCAGCAGCGGATATCGCGTGAAACAATAATCAATTCAGGATTTAGGCATAGGCATTCCACAGAAGAAATCGTTAAATGGTAATTTTGTGAATAAATTGTAATTTAAAATTAATAGTTGGATTTATATATGCTTAACACTCTGTTATGTTCCAATATTTATTTGTTTCTCATATATATTAACATGCATCGGTAGGATAATATACAAAACATGGTCAAAAACAATTAGGACATATGTTTGAAGGCACAAATGATGGCTGATCACTGGTGGAGTTCATGGAGGTTAGAAGTAGCACAAAAGTGACAAACAAGAATTAATCAAAGAGAACATGTGTTTCTAAGACAACTCACAAGAGGTACATCTGAAAACCTGTAAGAACAATAATTTGGTATCTAGAATGCGTAAATGTGTCTAACCCCGCTATTTTATGAGAACTGAGGAAATAAAACATATTTTTTGTTGCACAAGAAAAGTAGTGAGCAACATACCGTGTTAAGTTTTCTATTAGGTCGCTTCAGTAAATATTACATCTTATCCAGTCGATGCAATACACTGAGCCTTGGAAGGATGAACACGAAATATAATGGGTGAGAGACATCGATGCTGAATTTGTAAAAAAAATGTGCGTGTGTGTGTGGGGGGGGGGGGGGGGGGGGGGGGGGGTGATAGATAACATAGATACGCAGCGGAAGAGAAAACACTGTGATATTACAACTCTACTATAGCTGATGTCCCTGATGTATCTAGGTTAATGTATCCTGCTGCTACATAGTCAATATTTATTAATGTTGCATGACATGGAAAAATCACTCAACCAGCACCGAGACACAATTGATTGCTGGATTTTGAAACAATAAAAATAATGGTATAGCCAACTTCTGCATACGAAAACTTGGAAGCCTAAACAATGAATGAATGTATTCAGGTTATCCATTTTTAACATGCACAGATACTATACGCCGTAGATTGGAATATGGAAGCAATCGGCAGCTCAATAAGCCGAGTATACAAATCAATCTTATATATTTTCGTCGATTTTAAATAGTTTTCTAATATAGTATCCAGAATAAAATGATACATTTGATATGAATATCTGAGTTATATCAATGCTAGCCGCGCAATTGCGCGGGCCACCCAGCTAGTTTTTCTTATTTAGAAAGAATTAGTTATGAATTTTTAAAGTTTAATACAAATTCTGAAATTCTGGAAAAGATTAAAATCTGACGACCGGACCCACTGTCAAGGATTTATTAATTTCCGAAAATACGTGTGTAAATGTTAAAACTCTGACGGCTGGGCCCCGTGATGACGTCACTTGATGACATCATCAATGGAGCTCTCTCTCCTGTCCGTCACGGCCACGGCGATTTGAGGCGAGAGGGGCAGCGCGCGAGGGCGCGTTCGACGCGCAGGGACGCGAGCGACCATCCATTGGCGGCGCCGCTGGGTTTTGGTCGCCGGAGAAAGTTCGGCGACGCTCCCGCGTGGCGGCGCACGGTGTGGCCGGAAACGGAGAAGATGCGGTCGATCCGCTGGATTTCAAGCCTCCCGACTTGCGCTGCTCGGCGAGGATGGAGTGGAGAACGGCGCGGTCCGGTGGTGGTCTTCGATTTGAGCGGGGAGATGCGAGGCGGCGGCGCGACGCGTCGACTGCGGCGGTGTTCTACGGCCGCGCGGGAGAGAGAGGAGAGGGAGGGGAAGCTGTGTGGATGTTTTTGCAAAAAAGTCCCTTGGTTATCTGCGAATTACAAATAGGGCCCTCGCGGGCACTGTTCAACACTGTTCATGAACCGTTGACACTGTAGCTAGCTACTGTATGCGAGCGCGGAGGGAGCGAGAATTGGCTCGTCTTTCATATAGGTAGTATGTAACAACAGTTCATATTAGATTATGATGGAGTACATTAAATTTGTGAGTTCAAGCAATACTAATGGGATTTTTTTTATGTAGGTGCTCTTGGAGGTTGGAAAAATGTTTTCGAGTTACCAATTGTCAAGGAAGATATTTCAGATTATATAGCTGCTCACTGGAAATAGGTTATCTCTAAGAAAATGAAATGATAAAGCAATAATACCTAACTCATGTACGCATGTTTTTTTTTGTTTAAATAAATGGGAACAGTCTTATGACATACAATCTATATTGAGCTAAAATATCTTTTAATCTGGATGATTTCTAAGGAATCATTAATCTTAGATGATACATCTGAATGCTTCACTTTATCATTTATAACTTTTTAATACTTTATCGCCTTATAATCATTTCTTTAGTAGAATTTTTTTAGCAAATGATCCGCGATAACATCATAAGTTATTTTAGCCATCCAATTATCCATTCTTTTTTTCTTAGCTGTCCAATTTCTAAGATCACACCATCCAATCATGTACTCCTCCGTGCACAAAAGTATGTCAACAAGGTTGAGACATCCTTTTGTGGACGGAGGGAGTATGTCATTATTTTTTATACGATTGGACTATTAAATCAACTTCATGTTCCATTCATCTTATACCGTTTCACATTGAAAAGTAAGTTTTTTAACATAATCCGCTGCAACGCGCGGGGTATCCTTCTAGTATAAAAAATCGACGGTCGTGTTGGTGCTGACTGTTGAAAGCGCTCTGCACCTTTGCCCTTAAAAACGTACCACTACTAGCAAGGAAATGTTACCGGTTCAAGGTGAAATGATTAGGCAGGCGGCTAAAGCGTGCTGCTACGATACGACGATCTCTTTTACTCCATGTTTTGAGGCTCCCTCGTCCCCCACCTCAACCCTAACCGCGCACCCACGCCGCCACCTCCTCCCTCTCTCCTCCTCCTCTTCCCTCCCTCCCTCGTGCGCCCGTCGCCCCCGTGGCGGCGGCGGCGCGCCTCGCCCTTCCTCGCCCAGTCTCCTTCCTCGCCTTCCCTCACGTTGCTGCCGCCGGCAAGGGCCGTCGGGCTTGACCCGGTGGACGCCGGCGGCGGTGGCCCGTCGTTCCCCGCGCCGTGTGGGTGGAGGCGGGGCTCCTTCCTCCGGCGGCGGTGCTTCACAGGCTGCGGTGGTCCGGCCACGGATGGGTGTTGGCGTCATGGCAGCGGCGGACTTGTGCACGCGGGGCGATGTTGTGCGGTGTTCACCGGCGTAAAGCGGGGTGGCGGCTGGGCCCGGTGGCCCAGATCTGGTCCCGTCGGGCCCCATCTGGGTCTGGCGGGCTGGCCTGTTCCGAGGTGCGCTCTGAACCTGGCGGGGAGGCAGAGGTTGCAGGGGGCAGCGGCGACGGCGGCCGGCCTGTTGCAGCGTGGTGGCAAGCTTCACGGGCCCATTCTGGGCCCGGCCGGACCTTATTAGGACTGGTGTGCCCTCGTGGGGGCTTTACGGGCCCGCTGGGCCTGGCCGGACCTGACGGGGACTGGTGTGCTCTGCTGCCACGTCCGGTCGACTACCGTCCTTGGCGGTGGAGGTTGTTCCCTCCCACGCGGCTACGGTACTGCTGACCCCGGTTCATACTTCTCCTCACTTTCGTCTTGCAGACCTCGTGACGACTAATTCGGTGAGACGACGATGGTGGCTTTGGGATCGTCTTGGCGCATGTTGGTGGACGACTTGTTTGGTGTTGTCGAGGCTCGTCCTCGAGGGGCTACTGTGCTACGGATCGTCCGGAGTTGTAGATGGGGTTTTCGGGAGAAATCCTTGTCGGTTCGTCCGACACCGACGCGGTGCCGTCTACGGGTGGCATCTTTCCTTCCTGAAGAGCGTCTGGCTACCCTTCATCCGCTTCCCGTTGTACCGGGGGAAACCATAGGACCAGTGCGCTGGTCCGGCAGCAGCGTGGCTTTCTTTCTTAAAGGTGCTGCTTGGTACTCGTCGTTTCAGTGCTAGGAGCGTGATGTTACTCTTCGAGAGCGCGCAGCGGTTGCGGGTCATCGTCGCTTAGTCAATCCGCATATGTTGTCTTTTCTTTCTTCTTTTACTTGCCATTCATTGGATGTGTGTTGACTGTCGCTCCAGCCATGTCTCTCGTTGGTTATATCGGTGTTTGCTATATTAATATAGCGAGGCTCCGGCCTATTTCGTCACAATACGACGATCGACTCTCCACACAAGCTCGATCAGTGTCAATGACGGGGAACTTTCGGAGGCACGCACCGGCACGACGCCGGCCGTGCGTCAATTGATGTTACTGTTAGACGGCCGGGGGGTGTCTTTTACTCGTAACGTCCTACAGTACGTGCCATCGATTTATACGGCTTAACTTTCAGCTCATGTCCGTTCGTTTTGGACTATATCTAGCACACCCACTGCGCACGTTCGCGTCACATCTTGCCGAACCCATTCTTACAGTTGCCACCTCCCGGGGCATTCACGATTTCAGTGGCGTCGTTGCGGTTGCCGTTTCTGCCGCGTGTAGATTGTGACAAGTTTTTTGCTTTGCTTTGCTTTGCATCGTCCTTCAGCCATTGCACAGCGTGCAGCTTCCGTTGTGGGACGAATTAATGGTTCGTGTCGTGCGCACAACAGTGCTCCAGACCAAAAATAATAATTAGAAAAGAGGTGTCCTAGCCTCTGCATCGAAATGATGCATATCGCCGCAGTCAAGACCAAAATGGCATGTCGAATTTGATCCTTGGCATCAGTGCGTGGTCACGGTCACCTTGATACGAAAGGTTCGTGGGGGTGGGGCTGGGGGCAAATCATATTCGCCGCGTAGCGCAGGAGCGACACCTCTCCGCGTACCCTCGAGAGCATTTTGGGCCGAGCCCGTTTGGAGCGACGAGCGTCTGGGGAAGAGGAAGACGGAGCAGAGATAATGGGCGTCGGCCACCGGAGAAGGCAGGGATGGGCGCAGGAGATACCCGCCTCGCCGAAGAGGGAACGGGGCAGTTGGTCGCGGCGTCGCCGGTGAGGCGATGAAGGGACCTCAACGTAGTCGACAATGACGCAGCTGGGTGCAGCGATGGAGGTGGAGGTGAAGAAGAGACTTAACGGGTGGGGATGCCGGTGCAGTAGCCGGCGTCGAAGAAGAAACTGGCTACGGGGGGTTAGAGGGAAGCCAGGGCGGCGTCGGACCAACGGCGGCGGACCAGGAAGCCATGGCGCCGTTGTCCCGAATTTTTGCTTTTTAGAGAAGTTTAAATTCGGGTGATATAAGGGCCTCTGCTCGGCCCAAAGGATGAAAGGATGTCCGGTGCAGAATATGGAAATAGCCTGAATCTTACCCAGAAAATATGTCTCCTAAGCCACCCACAAGCCCAAAGGCCTTCCAAGACTGTTTTTTTTATCTCTACAAAAACATTTCAATTTCCAATTGGATTGCATGATAGACCGTAAGTATTTGCTAAGGAATTCGGGTCAGTAATAAAATAACTCGTAACAAAGGTTGTATCTTAAGTTGCACCACGCAAAGTATTAAAAATGTAGTAAATGTGGGGCATTGTTGAGCGTCCGCGAGGATTTGGGGCAAAAATCCTCCAGGTTGCGTGCTTGACACATGTCCCGTACCCTTCCGCTTGGGGCCACCGACGCTACGAACATCAGAGTCTCGCGCAAACCACGGATGGCGAGAATCCCACATATCCAACCACCCGACATACAACTCCGTCACGCCACCAACCGGCGCTCGAAACAGGGCTGGGCATCGGCCGCAGCTCCGCCGTGAGGCCGGCGGTGAGGAGCACGTTCTAGCAGAGGCCTCCTCACCAGAGAAGACGTCGGTCCAGGGCAGCATGATCGACGCCCCCTACAGCAAAAGCAGCGAGCCGTGGCATTGCCATCATAGGATAGCAGCACCGCCGGCACCCAGCTTCCCAACTCCTCGGCATTTTGACACCGCTTGAAATGCCCGATAAATTCTGTCACAACTTGTATGTCGATTTGCATCAGAAGGAAAACAAAATATCTACAAAACTCCAAGGATTTGGACCACTTGAAGGTAAAATGAATCTTGTGAACAAGAATTTTTGTACAACTGCTCAAGGAATTTGCATCAAAAGGGTAAAAAATTTCCTACAAAACTTCCAAACATTTGCACCACATCAATAAAACATGTATCAATGAAGAAACTTGCTACATTGATCTGTGGATTTGCATCCAAAGGGAGGAAATTATGCTACAAAATATACCAAAATTTGCACCACATAAAAAACAAAAAATCATCAAAAAAATTGCTCTCGCAGCCGCCATGGAAGCACCGCCGCTGATTTAGGGAGCAAAGCTGCACTCCCATGGCAGCACCGCCGCGCGCTGCTGGTGCAGTTGCCGACTGCCGCTCGTAGCACCGCCACTTGCTCTCCTCGCAGCAAAACACTGGATGTCCAATGTCGGCCGTACACTTGCAAAAAACACAGGGTCACCACCTCCGTCGTCCACCAGGATTGCCTTGACACCATCCACTGGGGAAGCTCAGCCCCCTCGAGCATCGACCTTGCTGGCCTCGATGTCGCCGCATCGTAGTAGGTGAACAGTGTGGGGCCCTATGTGCGAAGGCGTGGTGGGGTGACGGTGGCCGGTTGAGAAAGTCGTGGCCGGATCGCGTCGCGCGACGATGACGGTGCGTGACCTTTCCGTCTCCATGGTTGTCAATCGGGGAAATGGGAAGGAGGGGAGGGGTGGTGTGTGGTTAGGAAGGTATAAGATGTTGTGAGCGGTGGTGGATGTGTGTCACGAGCAGGAGGTGGAGGACGTGTCACTCGCGATCCCCGGCTGTAAGATATAGCTTTTTCCTCAAGTGTGAGTGTGACGGTCTACAAAGGTGATGAGGTCGACTTTTAATTAACTCTATTCAATTTTTAGTTAACTCTATTCAACTCTTAGGTAAGAGTCTCACTTATCCGGAAGATGAGTCAATTTTATTCTCTATCCTACTCTATCTCTTCTACGTTAGAAATTATTTATGCAAACACGTCCGCCGTCGCAAATGTGAATCATCATATGTAATATATCACAGCATTAATATTTTATTTTTGTATTATGATTATTTTTTACATAATTTACCTCTTCATTGAAAATACAAGGTATTTTAGACATGGACACATTCAAAGGAGGAATGTCGAGGTATTGGTAACGCGGAACTACTATATGGATTCATACGTACCGTAGAGGAGGTGGGGAAGAACGTAGAGGGTTCCAGTGACGGGATTGCACACACGATCTTACCCAGCTTCGGATCTCACGACGGTGGCGAGATCCTACGTGCTGCTATAATTCACTCAAGGCGAATATGTGTACAGTTACAATGAGGTTGTATGCGTGCCCTAAGGCTGCTGGAAGGCTGGCTTATAAAGGCGCCAAGCCTTCCCCTACAAGGAAAGCCTTAACCGACGTAGATCATGAGTCCTAGACTAACACGGTAACAAACCCTAACTTGCTCCCTAAGGCGAACGTAGTCTGGCCTTCGTCTTGGACTTCACTAAGCCAGCCCAGGGCTTATTCTTGCGCCTAAGCCCATGAGGCCTTCTCCATTAAGCCCTCCGGCTTTATCTGATGGGCCTCCTTGGTGGGCCTGGTTTTATCCACCGTGGCAGGTATACCCGTTCGGCATAACCTCCACAGTAGTCCCCGGAAAGGTTTAAGTTCTTCGTTTTCCGTCTTTGGAAGACACGGGCTTTCGCCTTTGCGAAAGGCGGACAGAAGAGCTTGGAGCATTCCAAAATGAGACGTTCAGTCTGCCTTAAGGATTAAGCCGAACTCTCCTGCACTTTGAACAATCTGGCAGAAAGATTCTGTCAGCGTCGAGTCTTGTCATGACGTCATCGTAGTCAAAGCCAGTCCACGACAGTTTGGATAAGCAAAGAGACGTTGTGACGCCATCACTGCTATTTTTCCGCACACGATCTCCGAGGCGTAGGGAGAAGATACCCACTATCTGACCGTTGCGGGACGCGTGGCGAAAATCGCGCGGGCGTTATCCCACCGCACTAATCGCGGCGCACCCCCATATAAGGAACACATTTTCTCCATCCGATCCATTTCCCTGTTCATCTTCCTCCTCGCGCCCGTCCCCATCCAAACTCCGGCGAGCTCCACCACCACCACTTGCACACCCATCCATGGAAAGCTCCGATGCAACCGCGGAAGCAGCGGCGGCGGCGGCGGGACAAGATTTGGCCGCGAGGGGCTCGGGCACCGTGGATGCATCCACTTCTCGCGCGGCAACGGCAACAACCGCGACCATCTCCACCGAAGGGAGAAAAACGCCCAGCCCTCCGACGAGGGCGACGCGGCGGAGGCAGAGGAGGAGGGAGAGGAGGCATCGTCCCGCAACTGGGCTGCCTCCACCATCACCGAAGCAGACTCTGAAGCTGCAAAAGGAGGGCATTCTCCCATCAAAGGAGAACTGCCACTGGCGGTCGGCGTACGGCCACCCGCTCCAGATCCCGCCGGCGATGAACGAGTGCTCCTCGTCTCACATCTCCTCCGCGGTTTGTCTCTGCCACCGCATCCTTTTTCCAATCTGTCTTAGATTACTATGGTCTTCAGCCTCATAGCGTAGGCCCCAATAGCATCTTGTACATAGCTGTTTTATGGCCTTATTCGAAGGATATTTAGGCATAGAACCAGCTTAGACTTCTTCAAGTACTGCTTTACTTGCAAACGCCAAACAGAGAAGGAAGAACTGCTTTCCTTAGGAACAGTTAGCATCAACCTTCGTAGAGGTAGAGACTGGTATCCTAAGGCGCCAAAAATAGACTCTATTAAAGGCTGGAACAGCTCCTTTTTCTACTGCAAAGACATGGCGCCCGTAGGCAAAGACATAGGACTTCCTCGCTTTTCTCCTTTGCCTGCGGAGCCCCGCCTTTCTTGGGGCGAGAAACCACTGAAGGTCCTCCTGACAACCTCCGTCGCATGCAAAGGCGGATTGAATACTTGACAAAGACTGTTGTGCCCAAACTCACGGGCAGACACCATCTTATGTTGGTTGTCAAGGCGAATCCAGCCTTTGAAGGATCGCAAGGGCCTCTTATGCCACTACACGGACCAGAAGACGGATCCTCTCCGTGTTAGTGAGAGCGACCTCACGCACGATGCCCTCATGTATCGCTTTAAGAGGATTGCCAAGGAAAGGATCCAGCTTGCAGAGCAGCGTCCTATGTACACAGCCGCCAACCCGGCTCCCACGGTAAGGCATTTACCGTCACTGTGTTTTTATACTTCCACGATGTTTGCCTTACTAACACCATTTTGTTTTCAGCTCGCCCTTTTGCCAGATAATCTGCTGGCTCCTTTGTTTTACGTGCCTGAAGCGGCACCCGAGCCCCCAAAGACTCGGAAACGAAAGGCTTCAGGGCTTCTGCAGCAACTTCAGCAGCAGAAAAGCGGAAGCGTGACAAAGCCATTCCTGTTGATGCCGAAGTGCTCAACATTGAAGACGATGAGGATGCGGCCTTCAACGCTCCAGTGCAGAAGTAAGCCGAATCTCAATTTCTGTAGTAAGGCGAACAGTGTCTATAAATGTTCTCTTATTTTGTATATGATTCGCAGGATCAAGCCAACTGCGCCTCTCAAGAAGAAGAAAGTATATTCTTCCAAGCAAAGAAAGCTGACCCTTCTCCGGCTGTCGCTCCCCCCACCCCCTCCGTTCAGCAAGAGACAGCCCCAGGCCCATCTGAAGATCAACATACGGATCTAGACCCGCCGTCTTACTGATAAGACGGAAACTGAAAAGTTGGCCAGGGCTGCTGCTGCTGGGAAGGCGGCAGTAATTCAGTCAGAAGAGCCAAACGAGCCCATTACTCGGGAGGCTATCCGCAACATGGTGAAGCAAGAGCTCTTTGACGACGAGGGGTATATCTTACCCAACATCGCCGCCATGCTTGCCGATGAGAAGGAGCGCAACGAGCCGCCTCCGAAGCTAAGGCCAGTTGGTCAGACATTGACCATCTTGAATCTGGAAGACAATTGTGACGAGCTGTACGTCACAATGAAGAAGAGCTACAAAGCCTTGAAGGCCATGATGCAGGTAAATATTCCGTCTTTATGTACATACTAGTCCCCGGGCATTACGTTGAGCTTTGACTAAGCCGACGTAATGGCCTTTCTTTCATGTTGATAAAGACTCAGTCCCCAAGCCCTTGTAGCTATATCTTATTATCTTTACCTTTGTTACTTACTACTGCCCTTGCCTTAGCAGAGCAGCGAGCAGCTTACATGCGATCTATGGTACTCACTGAGCAACCAAAGGCAAGTGCTCAAGCAAGCCGTCGCCGAAAATAAGGCGAACGAAGGTAAATGTGTTCTTTCACATGCGCTGTGAGTTTAATTTTAAGGCATAATGCTCAACACATGCAATGTGTTTTGCACAGCTGTTGTGGCGAAGGCGAAACAGATCGTCAGCGAGACTGGCGATATAGAAGTTGTGAGGCGGGAAAATGCCGCCTTGTTTAAGCAGCTGGAGGAGAACCGAAAGACGGCCGAGGCCAATCTTAAAGCCGTCCAAGACAGCGCCGCTGCAGAGCAAGACAAACTGAAGAAGAACTTCTGAAACTGCAGCGACAGGCTGAAAAGGATGGGCTCTAATCCAGAGCTTACAAGGTCGACTTGAACGCCGAGCTGATGAGAGCACCGCCATTGACGAGAAACTGCTAAGTAAGCTTCTCCTTTCTTTCACTTCTCGCCTTTATTCAACAGTTCATTACGCCTTACTTTTTCCGTTCCCCCCCACAGTTCCAGCTGGGTTTGGGGAAAGGCTTACCTCTGAGACGCGTCTGGAGCTTATCTTGGAGTGTGGCGAAATTGTGTCAGGGCTGTACATGCGGGAAGAGACGTTGTCGCCAACATCTTCCCAAAACAACTGCCCCAAGTGACAAACACCAGCAACCTGCTGCCACTTCTTCAGAACTGCGTCCCAGAGGTGTGGAGCGTCTTCGCTCAGCAGCTAGAGGCGGAGCAAAACTTGCTCTAGGACTTGTTCGCGGCCACTACCCCGAGGTCAACATGTGGCGCGTTATCAAGTGTTTCCCAGCCAAGGACAGAGACGGCAACGAGCTCGTCAAAGAAAAGGTCTATGCCTCTGTCTCTGGCTTTGCCTCAGCCGTTGCTGAGATGGTAGACTTGTCTATCTTCTTCTCCAAGAGGCCTGTGCCTCCCCGTCCTGACGACGTGTCTGATGACGAAGCCGAACCACCACAATGGTAATGGCGAGAGTCAGAAGACGAAAAAGAAGAAGAAGGCGAGTCTGAAGCTGCGCTGGATCCATCCAAGTCCCCTGCGTCTTCGCCTCCTCAGTCCCCTGCATAAGATGCAGGAAAAACTTTGCATTAAGCGTGTCATGAAAATGGCACAAAAGACTTGTTAATTTATGTTTGTAATGGCAGGAGCCTTTTATCTGTTGAACATGTTTGTTTTGCGACGCATGCACTTATTTTTAAAGGCTTGCAAACTATGCTCCTTATCCGTCTTTAAGTTTTCTGGCTTATATGCTTTAGCCTTTTCGTATGCTGGCAGAACCTAAGGCACGGAACACTTCGCTGGCAACAGGGTTAGTAACCAACTGTTTAAACACAGAAACGGCGCCGGCTTTTGGTGCGTAAAGCATCTACTAAGACAAGCCAGCATATACGCGATCAGATAAATACTCTTAGACGGATGCAATTTTAATTTTTGTAAGGCCTTAAGGCAAAAGCATCATGTGAGTAACCACAAGCACGGAGCCAATTCGGGTTAACATTGATATTTTTATCGAAATATATGATCAAATGGAAATAAAAGACGGCGAGAACTCATGCATAAAAATAATTGAGGGAACCAAAGACTTTTATTTCATAATCATATATGGTGTGATTACAATAGAATTGCTAAGTGTAAAAAGGACGTAGCTGCTCAATGTTCCAAGGACGTTTCGTCTCTTGAGCACTGCTTCTTCGTTCCTTTTCCTTTTGCGGCCTCTTTTCTTCTTCTTCTTGATATCACGGAGGTCCACAAGATAATATGCCCCGTTCTTAAGCGCTTTGCTGATAACGAAGGGTCCTTCCCATATGGGAGATAGTTTGTGCTCTTTTGCTGAACAAGGCGAAGCACCAAATCGCCTTCCGAAACGATCTCCGTCTTACCTTGCGACTGTGTAACGCCGCATGTTCTGCTGATAAATGGCGGAGCGCTGAAGCGCTATCTCACGCTCTTCTTCGAGAAGGTCTAAGCCGTCCTGTCGGGCTTCTTCTGCGTCTGCTTCGACGTAGGCTGTTACACGAGGTGTGTCGTGCAGGACATCTGTTGGGAGTACCGCTTCAGCGCCATATATGAGAAAGAAAGGGGTATAGCCTGTTGCGCTGCTTGGAGTTGTGCGTATGCTCCATAAGACAGCAGGTAATTCTTCTACCCATGCTCCAGCTGCTCTATGCAAAGGCACCTCTAATCTTGGCTTTATTCCCTGTAGAATTATACTGTTGGTTCGCTCAACTTGGCCATTCGATTGTGGATGAGCCACAGATGCTAAGTCCAAACGAATACCAACTTCACCACAGTACTTTGCCATTCTCCTACGGCGAAGTTTGTCCCATTGTCCGTAATGATACTGTGGGGACGCCAAATCTCGTTATAACCTCAATGACGAACTTCTTGGCTGTTGCCCCATCAAGCTTTTTTATGGGCTTAGCTTCAACCCACTTGGTGTATTTATCCACCGCAACTAAGAGATGTTTGACGCCGCCTCGCGCAGTCCTGAATGGACCTACCATGTCCAGTCCCCAGACCGCAAATGGCCACGTGATTGGAATGGTGCGCAACTCCTGGGCTGGCATCTTTGGCTGTCTTGCATACTTTTGGCATCCAACGCATTTCTTGACGAGTTCTTCTGCGTCTTGCTTTGCTGTGAGCCAGTAGAATCCATGTCTAAAAGCTTTGGCGACAATTGCTCGGGCAGAGGCATGATGACCACAACATCCACCATGGATCTCTTCTAGTATCTCTGTCCTTCTTCGGCGAAACGCATCGTTGATATACACCTGTGGTACTCCGCTTGTATAGCTCTCCATTTATTATTGTGTATGCCTTAGCTCTGCGCACAACTTGCCGCCTTAAGACTTCATCCTCTGGCTCTTCCTTGTTAAGGAGGAAATTTATGTAGGGCTGTGTCCAATCTGGTGTACCAGCATGACGGAAACAGACTGCGAAGCCATGGGGTCATCCTCATCTCCGCCTTTAATAGACGGCACGTATAGGTGCTCCAAAAATATATCGGAGGGCACCTTCGATCTTTTCGAGCCCATTCTGGCTAAGGCGTCCGCTGCTTCATTTTCCTCCCTTTTGATATGCTTGACTTCTAAGCCGATAAAACACCGACCAAACTCGTCTACCGTGCGTCGGTATTCAGCCATTGTAGGGCTTTCGCGTCCCATGCCCCTTCTAACTGTTGAACAACGAGGTCTGAATCGCCATAGCACAAAAGACGGCTAATGCCCAAATCCTTTGCGACGTGCAATCCATGCAACAGAGCCTCGTATTCTGCAACATTATTAGTGGCATTGAAGTGTATCTGCAAGACATAGCACATCTTGTCTCCTTTAGGGTTCTTCAGTACCACGCCAGCTCCCGATCCCTGCAACATTTTGGAGCCGTCAAAGTGCATAACCCAATATTCTTCGTCTCATCCATTGCTTCCGTCCAGTCTGCGATGAAATCAGCTAAAGACTGGGATTTGATGGCTGTACGTGGCTTGTACTGGATATCGAAGGCTGCCAATTCAATTCCCCACTTAGCCACACGTCCAGTGGCATCAGTGTTGTTTATAATGTCACCCAATGGCGCCTTACTGACTACCGTGATTGGGTGCTCTTGGAAATAATGGCGTAATTTTCTGGCTGCGAAGAAAACTCCATAAGCCAGCTTCTGATAGTGAGGGTATCGTTGTTTGGATTCGGAGAAGACTTCGCTGATATAATATACCGGCCTTTGTTCCGGTAGCTCCTTTCCTCTTCCTTTCGTTCAACAACAACCACTGCACTAATAACTAGGTTGGTAGCCGCCATGTAAAGTAGCATCGGCTCTTGTGGTAGAGGAGACGCTAATATTGGTGCTGAAACTAAGGCGTCTTTTAACTGTGCTAAGGCTGCATCTGCCTCTTCAGTCCAGACGAACGTCTTAGTTTTCTTCAACAACCTGTATAGGGGTAAAGCTTTATCCCCAAGCCTACTAATAAATCGGCTTACAGCTGCTGCAGATCCTGTGAGCCTTTGACATCTTTAAGACAAGTAGGCTTTTTGATGTCCATGATAGCTCGAATCTTTTCTGGGTTAACCTCAAGACCTCTTTCTGAAACAATGAAGCCTAAAAGTTTTCCTGCTGGGACGCCAAAAAAGCATTTTCCCGGATTTAGCTTCATGTTATATTTTCTTAAGTTATCAAAGGTTTCTTGAAGGTCAACGATGAGATCGCCGCGTTTTCGCGACATAACGGCAATGTCATCGACATAAGCGTGAACATTGCGGCCTATTTGATCGTGTAGGCAACGTTGTATGCACCGTTGGTACGTTGAGCCAGCGTTTTTAAGCCCGAAAGGCATAGTTATGTAGCAAAACGTTCCGAAAGGTGTGATGAAGGAAGTCTTAATTTGGTCAGACTCCTTCATCTTAATTTGGTGGTAGCCAGAGTAAGCGTCCAAAAAGCATAGTAATTCAGAACCTGATACAGCATCTACGACCTGATCAATTCGCGGCAATGCGAAGGGGTCTTTAGGACAGGCTTTGTTTAAGCCGGTGAAATCTATGCACATGCGCAAGTCTTTCACGTCCTTCTTAGGTACTAATACAGGATTTGCTAGCCAATCTGTGTGGATAACCTCTCTAATGAAATTAGCGGCACTAAGCCGAGCTACCTCTTTTCCTATTGCTTTCTTCTTCTCTGGACCGAAGCGACGAAGACCTTGTTTTACTGGCTTGGCACCTTTGGCGACATTAAGGCTGTGCTCGGCAAGTTCCCGGGGTACTCCTGGCATGTCTGATGGTGACCATGCAAAAATATCCCGTTGCTCACGGAGGAACTTGACGAGCGCGCCTTCCTATGCGTCACTGAGGTCCGCGCCTATGTTCGTCGTCTTGCTTGCATCGGCGTTGTCCAGCACGATCTTCTTCGAGTTTGAGCTGGCCTTGAAAGTGACATCCGAGGCGCAAGGAGGCTTCTTACCATCCGGCATTTCATTGGTGTTAACTTCTTTCTTGTACTGCTCCAGCTCTTCCTTGCTGATGACTGCTTCTGCTAAGACGGCGTTTCCTGCTTCGCATTCCTTCGCCTTCTTGAAGTCGCCATTGACCGTGATGACGCCGTTTGGTCCAGGTATTTTGAGCTTGCTGTAGATGTAACACGGGCGTGCCATGAATTTGGCAAAGGCTGGGCGGCCAAAGATTGCGTGATACGCACTTTTGAATTCCACCACCTCAAAGGCAACTTCCTCAGTCCTATAGTTTGTTTCGTCACCGAAGGTGACGTCTAAGACGATTGTTCCCATAGAACTGGCCTGCCTGCCTGGCACTATGCCGTGAAACTTGACTGTGCTATGTTTTAGCTGTGTCTCAGAAAGGCGCATGCGCTTTAAGGTTTCAAGATAGAGGATGTTGATGCTACTCCCTCCATCCATAAGCACCTTAGAAAGCCTGCATTGCTGCACAATTGGGTTTACAACGAGCGCGTAATTCCCTGGGTTCTGTGGAATATGATCAGGATGATCGCTGCGGTCCCATGTAATGGGTGCTCGGACCAGTTGAGATACTGGGGAACCGCTGGCATAGTGGCATTGAGTTCCCTCCAGGCTGCCTTTTCCTTTTTGGCCGAAGGAGTGGCAAGGAAAGTAACAAGGCTTGTTTCGACCCTTGGAAACTTGTTGCTCCTCTTGTGCTTTGGCTCCTGATCTTCCGGCTCCGAAGCACTTTCCTCGTTGTCCTTCTGCTCTTTTTGTCTTTACGGTTCTTGCGCTTGAACTGCTTTGCCTTGAAGCCAGCGTCGGATCCTTCTTGATATCATCGTTAAGGCGGCACTGCCTGTTGGTATGGGTGCATTTGCCAAGCTTGCTATGATGGGCACAAGGTTCATCTTTGATGTCGTCATAGGTGATTTTAATGGGTCTTGACCCTTGACTGTCATCGCCTTTCTTCTGCCATCTGCTAGCCCCGCTCTGGCCACCCTTCTTATTGGCAAAGGCTACCTCCTTTGATGGTCCTGGCGCATCGTTGGCTTCCTTCTTTTTCCGGCTTTGATTGTTGTTTCGCTTTTCCGGGTTAACAGCTATGTCCATGCGCAGATCGCCGTCGTCAGCTCGAGCGTCGTCTTCTGCTGCAGCGTAATTGTTCGCGCTGTCTAAGAGCTCGCCGAGGTGTTTGATGTTTTGGCTGGCTAACATATATCTCATCATGTTGCCTTTCTTCAGGCTGTTCATAAAAGCATGTATGGCCTGGATCTCAGAAACGTCTTCACATGCATTCTTTGTCTCTGTCCATCGAGCTATGAAAGCTCTGCTTGACTCCCCTCCACTTGAGCGCACTTTAGTAGATCTGAGTAAGCCTTTGGACGTTTGTATGTGCATGAGAAGTGTTGCATGAATGTTTTCTGCATGTCTTGCCAATTGTGGATACTCTTTTCTGGCAAAGTGTCGATCCATAACCGGGCCGTTCCCTCCAACATGAGTGGAAGAAAACGTACAGCTGCGTTGTAATCACCGTCATTAATACCAACGGCGTGGATAATCAGGCAGCCATATGTCCGGTTTGTCAATGCCATTGTACTTGTCACAATTTTCTTGACATTGCCTAGCGAGGATGGGAGTTGCACCTTGCGAATCGCCGGTCCAAAGCACACAGGGCCCAGGTAAGACTCCTCTTGGCCGCTTTAATCTCATCGAGACGGATGCGGGCGTCTGAGATATGAGTGTTTTCCCTGGCTGGCCCTTTGTTGGATTGGCTACGCCTTGGCTCCTCCTGACGGCTTTGGCGATGAGGGGAGCGGGAGCGAGATCGCCTTTGAGGCGGATCTCTGTTGCCCCTGTTTCCTTCGTCTCTTGCCCGTGCTGCGGGCGGAGGTGGCATGTTAAGCCGGTCGCTCCCACGCCGTGCGTCCTTCCCCTTGTCTTGATCTCTTTCGCGGCGAGGCGGATCATTCTTCTTATGGCGCGTGTTATCCTTTTGCCGGTGGTCGTCCTTGCCTTTGTCACTATGGCGGTTGGACCCAGTCTTTGACTCATCCCTGTGCTTGTCAGGAACTTTGTCCTTCCTGGGTTCCTTACCCTTATTGCCATGGCTACTGGAACCAGCTGGTTCCTCTGGATCCCCACCGCCGGCAACGGCCGTCTTGCAAAGACGCGTGTCGTCCGCCAGTTTTGAGTTTGAGTCCGCCTTAGCCTGCTGCTCTACCGCCTTTTCGATGAGCATCTTAGAATAATGGTGGCGCTCTTCAATTGGGACTGTTTCGTCTCCCATGATTTCCCTGGCCGCCTCTATATTTTTGGCCGGGGTGGAGAAGAATATGACTCCATCAGGGTTAACTTGAAAGAGTATTTCTGCCAAGGCTTTAAAGACTTTTGGGCAGAAGGCTTCTCGAAGTTTCCCTGCAGATCCCGATGCAGAAGAGGGTCACGTATACTTCGTACTTTGCGGAATTTCTCAACATCGCGCTCACGCTGATACTCTTCCTCTTCTAGAGCCTTTCCAACTAGGATTAACTCTTTTTCCTTGTTCAGGAGGGACAACTTATACTTGATGTTGACTTCAGTCTCAGCAGGAGCGCTTTCCGTCTTTCCTCAAGTTCACGCGGTTGGATTTGGTCCCAAAGGTGTTTTGAGAAGCTCCAATGCGCGCATGTGTCCTCCTTTGACCGTTCCAGGTCTTCTTCAATAGGCGTAGCCGGGGAGGCCTTTAGGGTCCATACATCCTCTGGCTTTTCCGCCTTGTCACCAATGTTTTGATGCTAGAGGAAACTTCAGCCTCGTCTGGCTTAGCCGCGGCAGCGCCACCTCCACAGCTATCTGTGCCGGGAAAGTCATTAAGACTTCGTTTGGATCGGATGAGCCATAGCCTCGCGCGGCAACCTGTGCTGCAAAGTCTTCCTCCTTATTCATCGAGATCTGAATCTTCCGCCATTGGAGCGGTGCCATCAGATCCGGCTTCTGAGTCTGCTCCTGTCTGTAAGGCAGGTAATATGACTCAGGGTCAGATTCGGCCGGCTTAGGGCCAGATGCGTCAATGACACCGAAAAGCGAGAGGCGGGCTCCATAAGCTCATAAGAGCTGGAGTCAGAATCGCTTTGGGTATCAGAGTCACTCAGATCGCGATAGACAAAGGCCTGATCCGATCTGTATTGTTGCTCGATTGCATAATCGATGGGGTGGTGGGTGGGCCAAAAGGCGGCGGATCCCCTGGGGAATCCATACGCCTCAGCCGTAAAACCCATGAAGATGTTGATGGTGCCGAAGGGGACGACGCTTGACAGTGCGTCGTTTGCTGGGACGTAGGATCCGTCGTCTTCGATGCACCCAAAGTTGTTGATGATGCGGGCGCGACCAACCGCCATAGTCTTGCCGATCTCGCCCAATGCTCCCGCCTGAAACAAAACTCCCGACGCCTTGGGCCCCACGGTGGGCGCCAACTGTCGAGGTATTGGTAACGCGGAACTACTATATGGATTCATACGTACCGTAGAGGAGGTGGGGAAGAACGTAGAGGGTTCCAGTGACGGGATTGCACACACGATCTTACCCAGCTTCGGATCTCACGACGGTGGCGAGATCCTACGTGCTGCTATAATTCACTCAAGGCGAATATGTGTAATTACAATGAGGTTATATGCGTGCCCTAAGGCTGCTGGAAGGCTGGCTTATAAAGGCGCCAAGCCTTCCCCTACAAGGAAAGCCTTAACCGACGTAGATCATGAGTCCTAACTAACACAACAAACCCTAACTTGCTCCCTAAGGTGAACGTAGTCTGGCCTTCGTCTTGGACTTCACTAAGCCATCCCAGGGCTTATTCTTGCGCCTAAGTCCATGAGGCCTTCTGCATTAAGCCCTCCGGCTTTATCTGAAGGGCCTCCTTGGTGGGCCTGGTTTTATCCACTGTGGCAGGTATACCCGTTCGGCATAACCTCCACAAGGAACTTTGATAATTTTGTTTATCATTTTGTTGGTCGGAAATAACAAAAGGGTTATACAACATTCTTAACAAAAATATCTAAGATATCGATTCTTTTTTGGCAATAACATGTTTATGCATTCAGGCATGAGTTGAGGATACCAATCAAACTAACCTGCAATCCACACGTTCTACAGTTCTACGATATTTGTAATTTTTGCATAGCTTTAGAGGGCAATTCAATCTTCTTCTTATACTTCTAGATAGATGAAATAAGTAAGGCTAGTAAAGTTTGAACCGAGACTCATAGGCTCCGTTTGGCATCAAATTATTTTTGAATTATACAGTTTATACTTCAGTTTTTTAAAATAACAAAGTTGTTTCGATCAATACAATGTGGTTTTAAAATCTTCTTCTTATTATACTTCTAGATAGATGAAACAAGTAAGGCTAGTAAAGTTTGAGCCGAGACTCTCAGGCCTTGTTTGGCATCAAATTATTTTTGAAGTATACAGTTTACACTTCGGTTTTTTAAAATAACGAAGTTGTTTCGATCAATAAATAATGTGGTTTAAAACTGATTTTTCTAAAACTGTAGTTTTTTTTTAAGTATTGGAAAAACAGGTCCTACCTTTTTTTTTAACTCAGAAAGTCGAAAAACTATAGTATTTGTTTGCCGATCGTTGGAAGATTTTAGTTTTGAAATACTTTAGTTTAGAAAATATTGACCTACCAAACGGAGCCTTACTTGTATATATAAATGGACCATCTTTTATTACTAAAACAACTAGTTGACATGTACGTGCAACACGTCTTATTTACAAGTAGGAATGACCACCTCACACGGAAACCAACAGAACTGGTGCGTGAACACGG
The DNA here is from genome assembly GCA_947311845.1 of Poa pratensis. NCBI lineage: Eukaryota > Viridiplantae > Streptophyta > Magnoliopsida > Poales > Poaceae > Poa > Poa pratensis. The sequence continues at coordinate 69,327,742 of CAMZMU010000128.1, read as the reverse complement.
TAGTGAGGATGTGCTACTTGGCGGAATCTCGGAACAAATTTTGTCTTGTTTGCACTAACATTTCAATAGACTCTCGAGTTTTCACCCACCAAATTTTATCATTGATTTCTTGTAACCGCCGAAAGAAAGGACAACTATGTCAAGTTCTTGTCGAGCTATTCCTTTTCATTTTAAAAGAGGTATCTTATAGAGAGTGGATTTTTGGAACCCGAGCTACATGGAGCTCGTTTTTTTGAAAATTCAAAATCGACATTTTAATGTTTCCAAAAATCGTGAAAAAATTCACGGATGTAGATATTGTTGAGATCTACAATCATGAGAAATCTCAGCTCCAAATTCGTTGTTGTTTGGGCTGTACAAAAAAGACAAATTGGAGGAAATTTCAAAACTTTGAAACTCCTCACCACCCAGATCCACATGTTTGTCTTTTTTGTGCAGCCTAAAATACAACAAATTTGGGTTTGAAATTTTGCACGATTGTAGATCTAGACAATATCTACATCCCGTAAAATTTTCACGATTTTTTGAGACTTGAAAATGTCGATTTCGAATTTTCAAAAAAAGGGCTCCATGTAACCCGGGCTCTAAAATAGGTTTTTGTACCTTATATTTTTTCCATCTGCTATTTGCTACTGCATTTCTTTGAAAGTTTTCAATCAATTTTCAATATGCAATTGTGGTCCTAGTTTGTCAGATTTTTAAGGTATCTTATAGAGAGTGGATTTTTGGAACCCGAGCTACATGGAGCTCGTTTTTTTGAAAATTCAAAATCGACATTTTTTATGTTTCCAAAAATCACGAAAAAATTCACGGATGTAGATATTGTTGAGATCTACAATCGTGAGAAATCTCAGCTCCAAATTCGTTGTTGTTTGGGCTGTACAAAAAAGACAAATCGGAGGAAATTTCAAAATTTTGAAACTCCTCACCACCCAGATCCACTAGTTTGTCTTTTTTGTGCAGCCCAAAATACAAAATTTTGGGGTTGAAATTTTGCACGATTGTAGATCTAGACAATATCTACATCCCGTAATTTTTTCACGATTTTTTTAGACTTGAAAATGTCGATTTCGAATTTTCAAAAAAGGGCTCCATGTAACCCAGGCTCTAAAATAGGTTTTTGTACCTTATATTTTTTTCCATCTGCTATTTGCTACTGCATTTTCTTTGAAAGTTTTCAATCAATTTTCAATATGCAATTATGGTCCTAGTTTGTCAGATTTTTCAGATTCAGTCAGCAAAGTATTTTGGCTGAATAGATAAATTTTGACAGATCAATCAACCAAGCATGCACAAACGTGCAGTATCTAGATTGTGTTAGGAACAATAGCGGAAACCATTACGGGATACATCCACAAAAATAGTATCCAGCTATGTTTGTCAGATCTGAACATTGCAAACAAACTCGATCAGTGCCATGTAGTATATGCTTATAGAAGTGTTAGGTCTAAATCAATTAAAAAGGGATAGGGTAATTAGCTTGTTGAGAAGGCTCGATGCAAAATTAAGGACACATCATCGCAAGCCATTTCTCATACGATACATTTGAGATTTTAAAACTGTCAGGCCAGGATAAATGTTACAAATGAAGTGAACATCTCAACGGTTAATAGACAAATAAATATGAATATTATCATAGATGGTCTAAGAAATATTCATCCAATGGACCCAAAAATACACAAAAATCAGAGGGAAAATGACTAAATAAGTAGCGTACAGACTCAACAGATAAACTAGTTTAGTAGTTTTTAAAAAAAAATTTATTAATTTAGATAATCCATACATTTTACAGATATGGGGTTAATGTGTTCACCCTGTGCTGAAACTCAACATTCTTGCTTGGGCACTGAGTGTCTGTAAAAGAGAGGCACATGAATAACACAATGCTACTGCTAGCCTGAGCCCTGTGAGCTAATTTAGCCTGATAGTGTGCTTTGACATTGTAACATGTAGGAGTATGTGTTACGTTTGCGCCATTGAAAACCTGTGAAGCCCTGATGCTTGCAGTTGCAGGTCTGATCAACCAAGATGTAGTAGCAGTGAATATCAGCGAAAAAATAGCGTGGCCCCATGTATCATGATGCATACGAATGAAACTGGCTAAAGGTCTCATTCCTCCAACAATTTCTTCCAGGCATCCATCATTTGTATGCAAGCACTCCGCCTCATCGTCACCACCCACCAAAGATGCGGCCCAATGTATATGTGATGAATCTGCTTACTCTGTCCGGGAATAGCTACTATTAAACAGTACCACTGACCTTAAAATTGTAATGCATCAAGGTTTCGTAATTCACATGAACTTGGCAATTCTTCAAACATTGTGGTTTATGCAAAACCTTTAATCTATTTCTGGAAATATCTAATAGAAAGAAATCTTGAATCAGTTTGTGTTTAAAGCAAATGTATACATCATAGACAAATATGCTTCCTGATGCTCAATAACACATCAGTTTGTGTATAAAGCATATATTGACATTGTTTAATACTTCTAATTTTGGATAGCAAATCTGTTTTAAGCTGAACCAAATTACTCTGCATGTGGTTTAAATATTTAAAATATATACCAGTTGCTACATGTTAAAAAGGAAATCAGCGTTTAGTTTCAAACCTGCGATCCTGCACAATCTCATCCCAGCTCGTTTTATCACTTGTACCAAATATTTTGCCGGGCTTCCTGGACAGGTCCAGTTCTATTTGCATGTATATAAGACAAAATCAGGAATGATAGTTGCATACGAAGAAACAGTCTCCATGCAATGTCAATTCAGTTTGTGGCATGCATGATATCGTCAATTCAGTTCACATCAGTGTGAACTATCTCTCAAGCTGTATAATATCATTGTGAAACGAATTATCATTGTTGCTGATGTTTATGATCCACAATTCCAAATCTGAAGCCAGTAAGAAAAATTCCTTGATAACCATACCAATTATCAAGGTATAGCAATTACTGAGTACCTGGATTTCAAACCTGGATTCATCTTTTTTACTGAGCACCTAGCCATACCAATTACATCAAGCAATCAGCAGCAGCGAATCACACACAAACTGGAATTCAGCAGCGAAGCACACACCTGGATTCATCTTTTTTACTGAGCACCTAGCTGAATCTCGCTCCCCGACCACCCCTGCCCTAACCCACACATCCCCTCCGGCGCCGGTCTCCCCTGCATACCTCTGCCGCGGGCCCTCCCCTCCCCTTATTCCCTTCTCACTGGCATAGTGGCATTCCCCCATCCCCGTTATGCATATTCCATGGATCAAATTTATGTGTAATATAGATACCTCGGTATTTCAGGTCACAAATCCGCGCGTAAAGACGTCATGTCCAGCGGAGGCGGTGCAGATCGGCGTCGGCGTGCAAGGCGACGGGCGGCCTGGCAGGTCGGCTTCGGCGTCGCGATGTGCAGGGCGGCCGCGTCATGCAGGTCGGCGTGGGCGTGCAAGTCAACGTGCGTCTGGCGGAACAGATCGTCTGGCCATTGAGGTCACGGGTGGCGCGCTGGAGGGCCGGTGGGCCCCGGACCACGTCGAGCAGCAGGAGGCCGAGGCGGCTGTGCCTCGCCAGCCATCGGTGAGGAGGAACAGAGGAGCCGGCGGCGCTCGGGGAAGGCCGCGCATCAGGGACGCCAAGATTGCCGGCGCGGAGGTCGGGGCGGACCCGGACCACGTCAATCAGCAGGAGGCCTATGCGGCCGAGCTTGCCTCGCCGGCCATCGGTGAGGAGGAGCAGAATGGCCGGCGGCGCTTCGGGAAGGCCGCGTGTCAGGGACGCCCGCGAAGAGGGACCAGGCCATGGTTGAGAAGCTCCGCCGCGAGCCACCCTTGGAATCCCCTGTATTCTCGGTGTCAGTGGCGTGACTCGTGAGGATCGGTAGCAGCAGGCTTGCATGGAGCGGCGGCGTCGCCTGGGCTAGATGGCTAGGCGTAACCGATGAAGGAGGGGAGGTGCGGCGTCGGGGGTTCGCGGGGAGACTTCCGTCGGGACTCGGGACGCTGATGGGAGGCTGCGGCGTGGAGAGTCCGGCACTCCGGCGTTTCTTTTTTAGCGGTGGCATTAATACAAACCGGAAAGGTGTGTTAAGTTATCAAACATTAAAGGAAAGTGCTGGGCGTCCTCTGGAGAATTGGAGTTTCCTATCCTCCGGGTCCCCTAAACGACACGTGTCCTAGTTTTCCTTCCAGCTCCCTCCCAATTCCCGCAATTGTTGTGATGGTGCAAAACAAGGTCCGTGGTAGCACAATTTTTCTTCTATAGTAGCAAAAAACGTTTCAACCGGGTTTGACCACAAAAAAACAAAAAAAAACACCCGACGGACATAGAGCTCGCCGGATACTTCGCCGGAGACCTCGTCGGAAACCTTGTAGCAATTTGTTTTTGCTATTGTAGCAAAACAAATTGTGCTATTACAGCAAAACCGACCTCCTCAAAGGCATCGACGAACTTCTCATTGGAGACATCATAGCAAAAACTTTGTACAATTGTAGCAAAACCACATAACCATTGTAGCAAAAAAAATTAATCGTAGCAAAAAGATCTTCTGGCAATTTCCTTCGAGATGCAAAACAGCAAAACAAATGTAGCAAAAAAATACTTGTTGCGATGCAAAAAGAATTCCGGCGAGGTCCTCCATGCAGCACCACCGGTGGCCTGGTGTCGTTGGCAGCACCATCGTCCTCCCATGACAACGCAGCCCTCCCTCCTCTGGCAGCACTGCCACACTTCTCCGATAGCACCGCCGTGACGCCATGGGAGCATCTCCACCGAGCCCTCGTAGCTCCGTCGTGACGCCATGGGAGCATCTCCGCGCTCCTTCAGCAGCACTGTGAGGACCCGGATTAACTATCCGAGATACTCGTTATGTTTCCTGCAACAATCACATGATCAGTCTGTTGTTGCACATAACTCGGATTGGCATCACAGAACACCCATACATACCGAATAAAATACTTACTTGATTGAAGTAATAACCTTCAATAAGCTCTTGCAGCGGAAATCATCAAACAGCGTGGAGCCCAAGTCATTTGCCACAACCCCACAGGCAGCTGACTGGGAAGCGCCCTAGTTCGCAAAGACGTCATCGGTCTCTCGGTCTCCAGCATACTTCTCTTGAACTCTGGACATGGGAATATCCAGGGACACAGCCATGAGTACATTTACGTACTCGCAAAACTACCCCCGACATGAGCATGCAACAACATCATTTTTATTATAACAAAACCCTTTATTTTGAGAAGACATCTTTATATCTTTGTTGAAAAGAAAAGAAGGCTTTTAGAACTTTTCCCATAAATCTGTCTTTGTAAGAAGTCTCTTTTAAAACTTTCTCCCGTAAATACATCTTTGTTGAAAAAGGTAAGAAGTCTCTTTTATAAACATTTTCCCGGAAAATACATCTTTGTTGAAAAAGGTAAGAAGTCTCTTTTATAAACATTTTCCTGGAAAATCACCGTTTGTTTATTTCTCCAAAACTCCTCCTTTTCCGACCAAAACCATTCCTAGTCAAATCATTTTTTCCAACAACCTTATACCGACCCTTTGGTATAGTTGCATAAAACATTTCCCACTTTCAGGACACAAAACTTTGCACTTCTCGATCATAGCCCCTCAGGGTCCTCCATTTTTCCAGCAACCTCATACCGACTCATCGGTATAGTTGCGCAAACACAACATCTCCATTTTCCTTTTAAATCTTAAACATTTCCAAAACTTGCACATGGTCAGAGGACAGCCTCCCAACTGTCCATATCCGAGGACTCGGCTATTCGAATAGTTTTATTATCCTCTGCAGAGGTAGCACGCTTTTTAACCCACATCCATCCGGTAGCTCATCGTGTCAGCCACGTCCCGCCATACAGGGTGTATGCGAAGTTGAGCCACCGACCATAGCCTCTCCTTTGCTCATGCTAGTATAGGATCCTACCCATATGATAATTCCCATCGACACTCAGTCCGGTCCCCGTCGGCAACCCCAAGTGTGAGGACTCATATGTTTTTCCCGGCGACCACATTTATGAAGTCTTCAATCCTCCTCCTTATCTTTCCATAGAGTTTGAGCGAGGACCCAGGTCAGGGGAGTTCACAAACCATCCCCTCACGCATAACGGAGTCATCTCCGTCGATGAGGTATCCCATACTAATAAGAGCAAATTATATGACTAAGCCCCGTTCCCATATGGGGGTAAACGTGGTCGCACAGATTATTGGCTGGTCGTCATAGTACAAAGACACAATGTGCATTTTTCATAAACACCTCCATTCTCCAGTTCTCCACTTCCATACCGACATCTCGGTATTCCATATCCACACAAGTATTTTCAAAGGAGTTTTGAGTAAACAATATTTTTCCCATCCTATAGTTTGAAAAAGAATTTCCATCTAATATCTCCATATAGGGTGTCAAAATAATATACTTGTATTTTTAAAACAAAGGGTTCTCAAAATCATAGCTTTAGTGGCAAACACCACATAAGTCATTTATGCTCTTTATAGGTAAAACATGTGAACCAAAATAGATGTATATAGATGCAAGCTCAGAGAGTAGCTTGCCTGATTTCAGCATCATGCTCCTGGACTTCTCCTCATTGATCAAAGAAATAAACTCTCATCGTTCTCCGATAAATCCTTTCCAAATACCACCCCGGTAGCGTTTACCTCTAGCGTCGCAACATGAAAATAAAACAACACGCAATAAGCAAACCAAACCACAAGTGGTATACAAACAAGGAATCAAACCACAACATAGCACTATTTTAATCAAGCAACAAACTAAGATCTACACTTACGAGGGCATTATACTAATCAGGAGTATAACACCATGCACATGTCAAAACAAGAGGGCACAAAGACATCCTCAACTAGAGGTAATTAACAAACCCTTTTTCCTATTCAGGAAATACTTCAGACAAAAGTTAAGTCACCAATTCATCTTGTAATTTAAAATATCTCACCAAGCTAATGGTGGATACACTAACAAAATATTTAAGCTAGTACTCAATTCAAAGACCAACGAGTTTATCAAGCAATGCTAACATAATACTCACACCACATGTCTAACATCAAAACGAATAAACTTCACAAATTCCTAATTACTAGGAGAAAAGCTATATAGGGTATAAAACCCTAACAAATACATAACTCAAAAGTAGCTCTCCTAACATGCTTAGCAAAATTAGGAAACTCATCTCCACAGTGGATTACCACCCTACACATGCTAGGAATCACATTTATAACAATAAAGTTATAACACAACTATTAATAAGGGCCTAATAAAAATAGGCAGAAAAGTCCTAAAGTTTATAATTGACACCACAGTCAAACCATGACTCCTAAATTCAAACCAAATTAGGGATAGGTTTCTCTATACATATAGAAGACAATCCAATTGGATTTACTCCAAAATTCAACTCACAAAAATCTACAAAAATCACCAAAGTGTCACTGGTGTGTTTACAAGAATGAATACCACTTCGGTTTTACATTTCATTTGCATACAAGACCAACACATCTAGAAAGGTATCACTTCAACCTATCCAGAGAAATTTAGTTTGCAATTTTTGGAGTTATAAAACTCTAGATATTTAACATTTAGTGAAATAGATACTTTTTACTAGATTAACTCTAGCACACACATAACTACACATTTTGGAAAATGGCCAGTGCCATATGGTTAAGAAAACACATATGAATGCTACAAAATTTGAATCAATCAATTTGGATGCTCTATGATTAAATGGTGGGTTTAAACCTAAACAGATCTAACAGGGTTTAACTAAACCGAAAAAGAATTTATCAGGAAAAAGTTAAATGGGCCAGATCTGCCCAGATCTGAGCCGTGCGGAGATGGGCCGGCCCGCTAGCCTGCGCGGCGTGCGCGCACAAGTGAACAGGTATGCCACCGTCGATCTGGAGATCGACGGTTCCTGATCGTCTCCTTCCTCAGGATAGCAGCACGAACAGGGGCATGGAGGATCTCGACGGGGGCTGCGGTTTGCTCACCGTGGGGGCTTCTGGGGACGGCGAAGACGGTGGAGAGGGGTGCGGAGGTCACGGGAAGGGCAGGGGCAGCAGCAGATCTTGCGGAAGAACTCCCAAACTGCGGCGGCTTCGAGGACGTCCGTGACGGACACGAGACGGCGACGACGGATCCAGTGTTCCTAAAAAGAAACGGCGAGGTCCATGAGGTGGAGCAGGAGAAGGGGAGCACGAGGGTGCAAAAATGGCAGAGAATCATGGATGAAATCGCTCGCGAGCTTCCCAGCAAGCTGACGGCCGGAGCGGAAGAAATGGAGACGAGCTGCTCGATTCACGGCCTCCCGCAGCGATTCCTTGCTCGAGGAAGATGAGGACGACTAGGCGGATCTTCTGGTGGTCTTGTATTCGCTCGGGGAGGCTCCAATCGCCGGCGAGGCGTGACGGCGTCCATGGAGGGGTTCGGTGCCGTGGGGAAGAGAAGAGAGAGAGGAAGCAAGCGAGGGGGCAGGCGAGTGAGGGAGAGCAGAGGTGCGGCGTCGTGGCGTTCTTATTACTCTTCGCAGGGCAGCAGGGAAAAGGGGGGTCCGGTGCGTGCGTGCCTGGACGGCCACGGTCGGCGTCGACGTGCTCTGGTCGCACGGGCCTGGGCGAGCGGGGACAATGAGGAGAGGGGCACCCGGTCGCGGAGGAGCAGGGTCGAGGGCAGCGGAGAGGGGGGGGGGGTCCGGGCGAGCTCGGCGGCAGGAGGACGACACGGCGATGGAGAGGAGGGGGCCTGGGCGACGACGCACGGGAGGTCGACAACGGCAGTGCGCAGCACTGCTGCTACAGGAGGGAGATGACAAAATCGCTGAAAACCCCCTGCACTATTTTTTTTCTATTTGCATTTAGGTCCTTTCTGCTTCTTTTTAATTTCCTTTTTAAAACCAGTAGTGTTTTAGGGATTTAATTGAGGCATCAAAATATTTTAGAAAAATCTGAAATTATTTGGGTAGGCTCCCCACAACATGTGGAGGCTCCACAAAAATTGGGGTGTTCAAATAAAATGTTTTGAACCACATTTGTTCATAGGGTTTAAAAATGGCATTTTTTTTAAATACAATTTTATAATACTTTGAAATTTTGAAGCAAGTTCAAATATTGTTTTTGGAACTCTTGGAACTTCCTTGATAAATATTTTAACTTTATATATAATTTTCATTTTCATAGAGAAGATATTTGTTTGAAGGAGAAAGAGAGTTAAGTAGGGAAAATTATTTATTATGCTCATTTCCTTAACTCCTGATCTGAAATTCCATTTGTTGAATAATTTGAGGAATTTGCTTTAAATTTAAGTCACATTCCAAATTTGTTGTCAGGTGTGTTCTAATTAGTGTTCATGAAATTCTTGATTAATTATCCACACATACAAACACAACAAGACCAACAACACAACCATCACAAGGATGATGCATTCAAGACAAACTAGTCACATACTCAAAAGGAAGCAACCACACATACCAGTCACACAAGGTCAAACAGAGCAATGGGTAGTAAAACACAATCATCAGTGAAATATTTCAAAAGTTTTTGTTGGTTCTGAAATTTGGGTCTTGTGAAACTAAGTTTTTCTTAGTTTCGAAAATTTGGGATGTGACAAGCACCGCCGGCGCTCCTTCAACAGCACCGCCGTGACGCCATGGGAGCCCCTCCGAGCCTGGTGTCATTGGTAGCACCATCGGCCGCCTCTTGCAGCACCGCCGGCAGGTCTGCTCCAGCTCGCCGCCCCGCCATCTGCAGCCTACGACCGATGGGAGCACCGCCGTCCTCTCATGGCAGCATGGCCGCAAACCGATGGGAGCACCGCCGTACTGCCAGGGCAGCATGGCCACGAACCGACGGGAGCACAGGTGGAAGCAGAAGGCGCCGGTGAGCTGGTCGGAGTATAGTCTCAGGTGAAAGAGCCCACCCGCGTCCCCGCGGTGCTCGAATTTGTGCTCCGCTAGCGGGAGAGCCTCCATGATCGGGGTTGGGAGGTCACGCGGAGGGAGGTAGGGTGGATTTGGGGAGGCTGAGATTCGATGGATTTGGCGACCTTGCACGACGGCGGTGGTGTGGGAGCGGGGGACACCGGCGGCGGCGTGGGGGCACGAGTCAACGGCGCGTGAGCTCTCGCATGGAAATGGGGAAGGGGCGCTGGTCCTCTGTTCTATCCTGTGCGAGGAAGAAGATGTCTCAAGACGAAGGGATATGTGGAGGAGAGTGGTCCACGGAATATGTGGAGAAGAGTGGTCCACGGAAGGGGGACGCGTGTCATCGTGCGGAGGCGGAGGATGGATCCTCCGGGGGCTCAACAGGATCTGGACCGTTCACGAAATATTAAAGGTTCAAATTTAATGTATCAACACATGTTTACTCTTTTAATAATGCTAGTAACGTTGCACGTGCAACGCACGTATTTTGCTAAAAATTAAACGCATTTATCTTGCTTAAAATTAAAGTATGTTCTTGTTATAATAATGACATACTTTAAATAATCAAGCAAATATTGAGGTATACAAAGAAGAAATTTAAATGTTCACGAAAACAACACTGCACCACCAAGAAATGTAAAAAAGCACAACCAATAATGTGTAGTCACAAATAAATGCCAGTTTGGGACTAAAATCTGAAGTACATCCCTTTATGGTTATGAATACAAAGAAATGTAGGTTACATGCTGTTTGTTTGCTATTTGTTTCGAAAAACATAATCATTTAATACTTTGAGTTGAGTGCATGGTGATGCATGCATTGAGAATAGGGATAGACATTATAGAGTTCTCACCAACAGGTTGCCTCAAGGATTCGAAGTCCCATTATAACTATGAGTGCGTGTATAGTAACGATATGTATTTATCCATCGACGGATCGATCAACTTGATTTATCAACATATAACCCAAAACATAAAAATGGATTTTTAAACTCTTACATATTGTTTATATCCTTGACACACGATTCAGCATATCAGTACAGAGTACGCTGGGACCATAAATCACATCTTCAATAATTTCCTTTGAAAATTGCCTCAATCCACTGTTGTTTCAGACAAAAATAAGAGCAAATCAATAGCAGATAAATGGCCAGATTAAATGTACACATGGAAAAGAGAAGAATGAAGTATACCTGATAAGTACGGTGATGTGTTTGAGGCATCAACGATATTTGTGCAGCATTAGGGGCTTGTGCGTGAGAGGAGACTGTTGAGAGCATTCTTCTTATTTTCCAGTTGCATAACAGAAGTAGCACATGTTCTTCTGACTTCTGATCCAGAGCAATATTTCCTAGGGTAGCCATCTCCCTCATTTCTTCTATCAAGAATGGGGCTGAAGCGAGGCTTTCTTTCTTGTCATCCATTTAACTTAGCTTGCACGCGTAGAAATGAACCAGAGCCTGAAAATGAGATCTTAATTGTGGCTTAAAACTTCTTTTGCGAATGATTACCGCCGGGGTTAAAATCTTGATGTTCGGTCAGTTGGATAATTTATAGTAGAATTACAAAAATTTAACCAGTTTGGTTCAATATGAATTGTTATGCATGTGACTGGAGAATTGATGCATTGCAGAACCAACAACAATGTAATAGGTAAGAAATGGTGCACCGCAGTTCAAACATAAATGGCTCTAGCAAATCAGCTATATATATATATATATAGCTTTCAGAACTACGTAGTTCTGAAAATTCGAAGGTATAAAATCTACTTTAACTTACCCTAGCTATTAACTGCTTCCGCTAGTACTATGGAAATCACAGACCATGCCGACCTGATCGTAATCTTATCCAATATACATGTATGCTAAACCAAACAGGTGCAAACCAAGTCGAAATCGACAAAAGATCTGGCAATGATTATTTAGTGATTAAAAGCTGTAGACGACTGACAAAATATGTATACCACGCGTTCGTTCCAGTAGATGGAGTGCAGCCTGACCAGCAGGGATTTGGGATGGAGATCAAACGTCTTGACCCGGAGCTTGCAGCGCATGGAGTAAGGGCTGATCACCTGCAGCACAGCCAACGGTGGGAACCTGTTGCTTGCCAGCGACCGACAGCTCATCCGGATCTTGTTGATCGGGAACACAGGGGGGTGCACTGCATGCCTGGGCTTCCTGGTGGGACGAACACGTCGCCCTCAAACATCGGCATGCTCTTGACCACGCCGCCGGCGAGCGAAGCGGCCATGGCCGTGAAGTTTGGTGTTTGGTGGTGGCCCAAGGATTGGAGAGAGAGGACGGGATCACGCGGGGGACAGGCGTCCGGGCGCGTGGTGGCTGTCGTGCGGTGGCAGCGGCCGTGCATATCACCTGCCGGATGCCGGCTGTCGGCCGCGGGTGCGTCGGGCGGGTCGTCAGGCAGGCGGCGGCGGCGTTCTTTGGGATTTATTGTTTTGACGTGGCATTGTTTGCAGTAAGAAAAGAGGAGATCGAAGATCATGTTCCGTTCCCGTTTGTCTTGCAATACTTCAGGTGGTGGCAATTCTTGGTAATTACCCACAAAATGAAAAGGTGTGTTGAGTTGTCAAACATTGGATCGATCTGGACCGTTGGCCAAATATTTTAGGGCACAGATTTAATGTATCAACACAAGTTTGCTCTTTTAATAGTAGTATAGAAGTATATAATATATACGTAAACAAATCAATGGCCAACATGTTCTGATTTTTTTTTCATATTGGTGCCTAATCATGCCTTAACAACTTTTTGTAGGTGCGACAACATGTTCGGACGGTGCGGCGCCACCTTTGGGGGGCAAGTTTTCCCTCCAGATTAGTTTCTATCCACCCTATGTCTATATATAGAAGCCATCATTCTAAACATACTACAGAAATACTCGCTATATTCAGAATTATAAGATGTTTTACTTTTTTCGATTTTTTTTTTGAACGAGAGGAGTACAAATTTGCGTACAACTTAGAGGAAAACAACAAGAACAACAGACGCAAATTCATACAAAAGGAGCTCAGTACAGAGCACAACAGCAGAAACCCTGCTGAACCACCAGACCTCCACCTCGCCGACGATCGCCGGAGGAGCAGAGAGCAGACCTCGTACCAACTGGAAGAGGGAAGACCTTCAAACATTGAAGACGACCGCAAGAGCCACTCGACGCAAGCGACGAGATCTTGTCGTTGAAAGAGCACGGTCAAGCCGTCCGCACGTCCAGCACTGGCACCACCTGCCGCCGGAGCGGCCAAGCCGTGCCCCCACCATCTTCACGCCGTCCATCCCTGCGCTCGAGCCAAGCACCAACCTCTCCGAACCAGAGCTTTGCCTCCCAGAGCCTCCTCCCCTCACCTCCACGGCCGGCCGGAGAAGACACGGAGAACCAGAGCACCAGAACCGCCATTAGCAAGCAAGCCACCACTGCAGCTCCACCCCTCGCCACCACGGCCGGCCAGGGGAGCCAGAGGCGCACGCCAGCATCACCTGCTCCAACACCACCCCCAGAGCTCCACGGAGAGGACGGAGCAGGCCTCACCGCCGCGAAGACGGAGCCGGGTACAAAAAGGCCAGGGGCAGGTCCTCACCTTCGCCACGACGACCACGCCCGAGCCACATGACTCGCCAGATCCGCAGATCGGCGAGCACCAAACGCCAGGAACTCGCCGACGCCGCAGCTATCTAGAGGCATTTTACTGCGTAGATACCCATTTTAGGTCGTAAGGTGTCCACATTGAAATATTTGAAACATTTTATTATCCAGTACAGAGAGTATCAATAAAGAATGGTTCTCCTTTTTTTGTCAATTCACATTTTCCGATCTAGACGTGTATGGACGGGACTCTCCTGTAAAGGTTGTGGAACAACTCCACCTCTCCATGGAGAGGCCGAATTCTCAACCTTCTTTTCAAAAGAAAAAAAGTTTATCTCCCAGCTCCTTAATATAGCAGACCCTAAGTCCAACCCCAAAAATTCTGCCACGTGCGGGATGCTAATATCGGATATGTCAAATTATCCATACGTGGGTAATCGGATCAGATTATCCAAACATTCAACAACGACAGGGTCCAGCTGCCAGCTGAAACCCGCCCTTACCGTTCGCGTTCGATTCATGCCATCTCGCCATGCATGCGCCCGTTCGAGCGCAAACGCCGAGGCGCGCACCACCCGTCCCCCACGGAGACCCGCTCTCGATCGGCGCCACTCTCCTCACTGTCCGTTCTCGCGATCACAGAACACAGATATATAGCCGGCGGCCGGGCACAGCTGCCGCACCCGCACGTACGCCCGCGCCCACCACGCACACTGCCACCGACCACCACCGCACCTCCCAGCGCGCGCGACGCCCGTTCGTCCGTCCATGGCGCCCCCACCGCTCCACCTCCCGCCCTACTTAGCCCCCACCTGGCCCTTCTCTCGCCCCCTCCGATTGAGGCCACCGCCACCGCTCCATCCCTGCTCCGACCTCCTCACCGAGGCGCTCGGGGCCGAGAGCTTAGACCCTGACGACGTCGCCATGGACGGCGTCGCCGCGGCCGAAGCCCGGAACCCGCCTTGCAAGAGGGAGCAGCATGACGACAACGCCGACGCCGACCAAGGTTTCGTGATGCCGAGGCGGACGAGGAGCGGAAGGGCGTTCCCTCCGCCAATTTCGGTGATCGGCAAGGGCGGGCGGCCGTGGCTGACTCTCCTGGCGCACCGGGAGGACGGCCGGCTCGTGCTGCGGGAGATGCGGCTGCCGTCCCAGGAGTTGCTCCAGCCGTGCAGGGAGGACGGGAGGTTCAAGTTGTTCATGCACCCGGAGGCCGGCGGCCGGTGCGTCGTCGCCGGCGCCGGATCACGCGCCGCGGCGGGGGACTAGGGAAAGGGAAACACCTTGAGACGGGGCTGATGGACCAGACTGTTCTGTAATTTAGTTCCTGCGTGAGAGCACTCGAGTTCTAGTTCCTCCTATCTTCCCTGCTTCAACATTGTTGATGATCATCTTGCCTTCCCATATGATCAATACAACATACATGCATGGCTCAAAAATCACCTCCCACGTGTTCAATTGTCTCTTGATCTGACTGATCAGTTTCGTTGCATGTGTACTGAAACGCTGCATAGAGTACACGTCAACCACCTGAAACACAACAATTACAGAACAAAACCATACAAAAGTGCAGATATCCTTCTCCGTATTAGACTCAAAATTATAATGTAATAGAATAATTATTTTATGCTATAAGATTCTTTCTAATATCCGTGTTTGGTTTCACGTGGAATTGGAAGTTAGTTGTTTTCTGAATGTTATTAAAAAAACAATAAAATCAACGAACACGAGGTTGTGATGAATAGATGTCAAAAATGCATCTAAGATTCATTTGAGATTTTGGATGATTAATGCCAAGGAAATTGAGGAATTAGCCATCTTATTAAGTATTGCAGGTTTTAATTCATAGGGTAGTTAGAGAAAATCATTTTTTAGATAAAGAGTATATATTAATATCGCGGAGATACCAATTACACCGGTCTCTGCAATAACGCAATAGCCTAGGTATTACGGATGTACACAGCCGAAAAACAATAAGAAGAAGAAACGAAAAAAGAAAAGTCCCGCTACAGAGTTACAGTTCTTGCAGCAGCAGCACAACCACCATCAAGACAACACCTGATGTCCAAATTCTCCAAAAGCAACGCCTTCAAGAAGGACACAGTGCAAAAGCGCCGTCGTCGCCCGTTCGAAGATCTTGGGTTTTCACCCTGGAGATAGTCCCCGCTCTTAAAACAATGTCTTCAACAAGACCATTGCCAGGCACAACCAATTAAGGCCAGACCTTAGATTTTCACCTAGAAAGGTAAGACATTGAACTTCACCTGTGCTGACGCCCCCACTTACATACCGCTGCTACGAGTTCTGAAGCTCCAAGCAAGTTCCTCATCGTTGCCAAAGGCTCGAATCACCATTAGTAGTCCTCCAATCTGGCTTCCATGACATTCTCCACCTCTGACTTCATCAAGGATTTGCCCATGATGGCAACAGAAGCAGAACTTCCCGCCGCTTCCTCCGGCGCGACCGAATCCATCCGATCCAACGGTCTCTAGGCATAAAAGTCCATGAGAGATCGCCGGCGGAGCCTTCCGAAACCTGACACTCCGGCCAGATAAAAAAGGAAAGGTGTCAGGCAGATCTTCACCTTGTCGTAAGAGGAACCCTAGGACCATCGACTTTATTCAGGCTGAGCCCCCACGCAATCGGCCATCCCGGGACTAGATGTGGGATCAACCACAACCAACCCTGGTAGTCCGTCTTCGGTGAAGAAGAAGGCCGCCGCCGTCATACCTATCATCATGCCTGCGTTGGCCGAGCCCAAAGGCCACGTGTCATCGACGGAGTCGGGAGCAGCCGGACGAGCGCGACCCGTCGGATCCCATTGGGCTCAGACCGGGTGCGCCGCCGCCTGGCCACGCCGTTTGTCGCCATCGTCACGCTGCCTTGGCCACCGCCGGCCCGCCCCGCCGTCATCGATCGGCCCAAAGTGGGGCGCCTCCCCTTCTGATCGATCTACAACCGAGGAAACGCCGCCGTTGCAGCCACGCCACAAGGGCGGGGCCCTGTGACTCCACTGGCGGCGGCGGCGGTAGGAGGGCTCGCGAGAGGGTGGCGGACTGGAGGTGGCCTGCGGGGACTCCCCGGTGCGGCGCGGCGCCGCCGCACGGGGGAAGTTAGGTCATGGGAATAAATGAAAATGATCTGATCAATTTTCAATTAGATAAAATCATGACGACCCATAAAATTTGAGAAAAGAGATGGCTACCATAAAGCTCACAACAATGTATTGTTTGAGTTATAGTCTTATAGATCCGCCGATACTGCAGTTTCTGATATTGATGTTGATTTCTCAAACTGCTAGTGAATATTTTCAAAAATCTCTGAGCTAGACTTAGCGGTTTTGTTCAGGACCGTTTTCAGAGGGTGTTTTGTCAGTCCAGAACTTCTGAGTGGCTTTTTCCTTGGTACTACCGAGCAATGTATCTTTGCATAGGACTAAAACTTTTTTTAATCCAAAACCTCCTGGTTCTTGAGGCCTTGTGTTCTTTTCTGGTACCTCCGAGATAGTGTGGTTCTTGAGGCCTTGTGGACATGCCGATACCCCCTCCCCTATCCTCGTTGTCACTGCGCAGGGTGCCTCTAGGAAACGGAAGGGATGTGTCGCAGTGATTATGGCGAAAATTTGTTTCCGTCTTGAATCCGCTCCACGGTTTGATATATCCGTATTCGAATCTACAACCGGTCGTTGTCCATTCTGTTCCGAATCTGATAAAAAATTGTTTAGAGGTTTGATCCGATCCGTTTACATGCCTACTCGCTGGTGTTTTTTTTTTGGCGAAAATCGCTTGTGTGTTTGTTGTGTTCCTTATCGGCCAGCATGGGTGTCGTGACAATTTTTCACATGTTTTCTGTTAATACACTTAATGAGAATACGAGTCTTGGCTTGTATTAAAAAATCACCAGAATTGGGATTGAGATTTACAATTTCAATTCTTGCGAATTCCAAATAATCCCCGTCTATGATCCAATTTGATTTCTTGAGTTTAGACCCAATTCAGGATAATCAAACAAGAGGTAATTGTGTTATTTGAACCAGTAACATGATTTTCGGGGTTCATGTCCAGTTCGTTCTGCACAACTTCTTCTTCCCGCACATTTCGCATCGCGTCTGACGCTTTGCGCCCCGCCGCGAGATATCGGCATGGACCATGGCCATGGCGATGGCGAATCCTGCACCTCTTCCAACCTTCTCCTCGCAATCACGAACATTGACCCCACACATCTCAGTTCGAAGCTGCAGAGTTACATCTCACTCCCGAGCCCTAGCTCTAACCGCGACACCTGCGTGCTCCATCCGCCTCCGCGTACGGGCGACCAAAGACGGCTCGCATCCGCTCTCTGAGGTCCTCCCCTACGTCGCCGCGGAGTGGCGGACCATCGCCAAGGGTTGGGCGTGCGCCGCCGCCGCCGTGTACTGCCTCTCGCGCACGGTGCCCGCCGCGGGGCGCCTTCCGCGCGCGCTCGCCGCCGGGGTAGGCGGGGGAGTATCGGCGGAGGTCTCGAGGGGCGTGGTCGCGCTCGCGGCTCTCGCCTCCGCGCGCGCGGCCGCGGCGTACGTGCAGCAGGCGTTGCTCTGGGAGGCGGCGCTGCGGGCGGTGGGGCGCCTGCGGGAGCGCGCCTTCGAGCGTTTGCTTGCGCGTGACCTCGCGTTTTTCGATGGCATTGCGGGAATGGCTGCGGGAGACATCGCGCACCGGATCACGGATGAGGCGGACGACGTCGCCGACGCCGTGTACTCTGTTCTTAATGTGAGGTTCCTCCAGCCTCCTATAAAGATGTGTTTGATGAAATGTACGAAAGCTGTTTGGGGAAATGCCCCCTCAGCATATAAGTATGATTGTTGATTACCTTATGTTCTCTCCCTTTTCTTTCCTTTGTGAACGTTGCTCATACTTGATAGGCATTAGCCTAGAGTGGTGGATCGTGTTTACTGGCTTCTGGTCTTAGGTGTAGGCTCAATTATTGCACCTGCAATTCTGCAATGCTAATCTTTATTACTAATTTTGATGCAGACAATTGTGCCGACAAGCTTGCAGTTGATAGCAATGGGTACTCAAATGGTGGCAATTAATCCTCAGCTCTCATTAGTTGCAGCAATGGTAACCAATCTAATAGTTTGGATTGTTTTTTCATGATCACTTCCATCTATACTGTTAATTTTCTCTCTACATTACATGCATAGGTAATTCCATGCATGTGCATAGTCATTGCCAAGCTTGGTGAAAGACTCCGTCAAATGTCCAAGGAGGCTCATCTTAGCCTCGCCATGCTCGCAGCCTATCTCAACGATGTCTGGTTTATTGGCACTCATTAGTTCATGTATAACAATCATGTACATCTAAGCCGGGTTGGTTGCTTACTTAAGTTCCCTTTGTAGGTACTGCCATCGATGCTCACTGTGAAGGTAAACAATGGGGAGCGCAAAGAGATATTAAGATTCCATGAGTTAGCTTTTGTTGATCTGAAGAATAATTTGGGTAAGAAGAAGATGAAAGCTCTCATACCTCAAGCTGTTCGAACTACATATATTGCAGGCCTGGTAGTTCTGTGTGCTGGTTCAGTAGCAGTTTCCGGAACCACATTTGATCCCGAGGGGTTTCTGTCTTTCCTAGCAGCGCTTGCTCTTTTTGTTGAACCTATTCAGGTACCAATCACGACCCAACATTTACTTTAATTAATTCTTTCATATGTGCCATCTCGTCACTTATTTTTCCTGTATGGATGTTACTCAAGTTCAAGCAAGTGTATAAAGCATCTACAACTTACGACAATGATTATTATTTCCTTTATCAGATTGCAAGATAATGTTCTTAGAGTTATGTGTCTGAGTATTACACATTTTTCTCCCAAGAAAACATTACTTGCACATTTTCTTTTCCATTCGATGGGAATATGCATACAGTATTTTTCCCAAGCCTCTTCGCACCAGTAGAGGAATTATCAAGGAGTGCTTGTTGCGTAGGAGTATCCAAAAACAACTTATTGTTTTTTCACTTCTGTAGATATGCTTTAAAAGAAAATTTCATTGAGTATTTACAATAATAATAATAATTATTAAACTTACCCTTGCTCCTACATTGTGTAATCAATATTTTGTTCTCAGAAGTTCCAAATGTTCTTTTTATCAAGTTCTGACTTTAATTTCCATACACCACTTCTTGTGGTCAACATTCTTGATTTAGTTCTTACTGGAATCTACTCCATGCATAGGATTTTGGGAAGGCATACAATGAATATAAGCAAGGAGAACCAGCATTAGAGCGCATATTTGATCTAACAAGGTTCATTCCTGAGGTAATCACCCTTTTCTGTTTTGTAAGGACTGGTTTTTATTTTAAATTTCTAAGATGATCTTGAACAGGGCCAAGTCGCTCGTATATTTTTTCCAAGGTTTCTAATGTATGTGTAATTTTCCAAAAATGCAATATTATTTTTTCTGAATTTGATATTAGCGCGGTATTAGTTCTACTTTGCAAGTTAAAATCTTCTTGGAGGCAGAAAGAAGTCTATTATTCGGATTTGTGAGAAATGAATTCAATAGTATGTACTTGTGAGAAAATATAACAGTTCAATTGCTGTTATCAAGGTTTTTTCTCTAATGTTGTTTATCATGCCTATCATAAGTCGTAACTCATACGTTCATGCTGCTTTCGTGTGCTGTAGGTGAGGGATAAACCGAATGCGGTTAATTTAAATTCTGTTAAAGGAGATATTAAGTTCCATGATATTTCGTTTAGATATGCTGCTGGTATGCCTCCAATAGTAGATGGCGTGAATCTTCATATCAAACCAGGGGAAACTATTGCTATTGTCGGACCATCTGGTGGAGGCAAAACTACTCTTGCCAAATTACTCCTCCGTCTTTATCATCCACAAAATGGTACTGAACTGAACATCAGAAGAGTCTTTTCGCTTAAGTTTGACATCCCTAGTTCCCATTTTGTTGGTTACTTTTTATTAGCTTCTAATATGCCTATGGCTAAACTTTCCTTTTAGGATATATAGTTCTCGACAACTATGATATTCAAGACATTCAGCTACAATGTCTGAGAATACATATTGCTTTTGTTTCACAGGATCCGGTAAGTACCTGTGGTGATTTCTTTTTGTGTCACTGCAGTTTCAAAGCATCTCATTTGGGGTGTTTAAAACGACATTTTGGTTATTTTCACTTTGCAACTCTTGATGGAACTTAGTTTAGGTGGCATCTCAACACACACACACACAATTCAAATAATTTGTCTTTTCCCTTTGCACTATCATTGTATTCTTGCATGCTCATTTCTTATTATTTCATAGATGTTGTTTTCTGGGACAATCGCTCAAAATATTGCTTATGGAGACCCTACGGGAGATACTAATATGAGAAAAGTTGAGAATGCTGCTAAGATTGCCAATGCTGATGAGTTCATTAAGATGTTGCCGGAGGGATACAACTCGTATGTAGGACAGAGAGGTTCTAGTTTAAGTGGCGGGCAGAAACAAAGGTAAAATACTCCCTAGCACAATATCTAGTACTAGTATATTTTAGTTTTGACTAAATTGTCTTAATGTTTTACGAAAGCCATTGCCCTGCATATTTTCAACCCACAGGTTATCTATTGCGAGGGCAATCTACCAGAACTCTTCCATACTGATATTGGATGAAGCAACGTCTGCTTTGGATAGCAGGTCTCAGATGCTACTGAAAGAAGCACTGATGAACTTGATGGCAAATCACACTGTAAGTGGCGTATGCAGTGTTGTTCTTCAGAGATTTGCATGCATATCTGTTCTAATGATTTCACCGCATAAAATTTTCTATTTTCATTTCAGGTTCTCATCATTGCTCATCGGTTGGAGATGATCCTGATGGCTGATAGAATTGTTTTACTGGAGGACGGTAAAGTGCAAGAGATCACAAGATCAGCTTTCTTGTCCAAAGATGGCCACTTGGGCCCGAGTCCAAAATTATGAGAGATTTGATACTATGAGGGAGAAGTTGTTCCCCTTGCTGCAGTGGGGACGTCGAGCCACATGCAGTATTAATGAGTGGCCTATGATGCCCGCCAAACCGAAAGGCAAACCTAGAATGATCAGACGGTGGAAGCAGCATGTTTCCCTAGAGGACGGTTGTCGACAATCCAAACTGAGTGACACACAAGAAAGAATCAACAAATTCATGATAAGTGCATAGGTTGGACTTTCTTGGCGCATAAAACGACAAGTTAGCAGCACATAGTCATGTTAACAGCATGACCGACAATAACAAGGTAGTGAAAGCAGGAACCGGAGGTTGTGACAAGCTACAATGTTGGTTTCTCTGTTTATATCTCTAGATGCTCCGTGTTTTGGAAACATTGTACCGCTCCGCCTGTTATGTGCTGTGCTACTCTCTGTTCCAAACTACTCCATCTGTATCAAAATATAAGATGTTTTAGCATTTTCAGGCCCAAATGCACCTAGACATGTTTTAGTGCAAGATTCAGAATATTGTTCCTGTTTTGGACATGTGTTTTCAGAATTTTGAGACACAGTCGCAGCATAAGCCTCAAAGTATCTAGTTCCACGGTTTCATGATAAAGCTGGCAAATCATTAATTCCATGTAAAAAAAATTGTGCCTTGCAAACACTGACAGGTAATAATGTACGAGGAACATATAATACATGACAACTGTAAAATCTAACTTGTCAACGAAGCATGTTTGGGGAAATGTACAAAGTAATAGCAGGTTCAAGACGTGCATATTCAACTTCCGAAGTATGCAACCCAGCCATAGTCTCAACCTGTGCTGTTGGTTTCATATCATATCATTGCAGTGGTCTTGGTGAAGCACAGATGACAATAGGCATGCAGACGGACGTCCGTTCCGATCAAATTATTTGTCCGTCACGTTCTGATTCGCTTAACACTTCGCTTAGCTGATCGCTGATAATCAACTAGCAGCCGTGCCTGGCGGACGTCCGCCCTGTCCGTCGACATGCCTAGATGACAATTGGTTCCCTTAACTGTCATGATAACTGATAAATAGCCTCCACAACTATAGCGAGGATGAGAAAGTATTTGTGAGACAGCCGCAAAAATAAGCAAAGCAATACAACGGCTCCCATGCATGCCGAGGCCCAGGATGACCAGAATTTCTGAAAACACATGTTGGACGGCTTTCTATATGCCAAACTCAGCTACTCTGCTTCTAACTTCCTCAAGAAATGATCTGAAACCTGTGGAGCTAGCCAGATAGGTACCATCCAGAGCACGATCCTCGATAAGGTATTTCTCGAATGTTGTAGTATCATCATGAGCGCCATGAATAAAAACAAGTCTGGGGGTTAAATTCCTTTCTTGCTTCAGTTTATTGATGGTTGATCTCAACAGACCTGCAAACATCATTTGAGTGTCAGTAGCATTGGCAGAAATAGGCATCAGTAACAATAAATACCACTCAGTCCATTCTTCTTTAAATGACGATTTCAATATGTGTGCACAAAATACAAAACGTCAAAGGAACGCAACTACTACGACTTAAGGTGGGAAGGCTGTTAGTCTCAGGATAATTAAGTGGTAAATTAAACAAAATGGTGCTGTACTCACAGTCACGCGGAGGAGGAAAGGGGATTGAGGTGCTGGCTGTAGGCAAGTAATAAACCAAAAGTTCAGTGTAGGCGTCAAGAAGGAATATTGGTCTCTCGCTGGTGAATACACTGCGACTTAGCGACTGATGAACTTCTGCTTCTACATCAGGAGAGGAGTATGAAATCAACGTTGGACATATAGCTTGCCGAAGAGAAGCTGGCTCCAGTGCACTGTGAAATAAATAATAATACAAGTGTAATTAATATTGGCCATTATAATGAAGCAGCACTAGCATAGCTCAAATTACAGCAGTGAGAAAATAATCTGGAATTTGGAAAGATAATAGCAGACAGAAAACATGTGGAATTTAATTGTTTCTTCCTGAGAATTCTGGAAATTGCATGGTATCCAAATATATGCTTTACCTGAAGAGGCATTGCAAATAAGTCTGATAATCTGGATGAATATGTTGATCTTGAACTTGAAGCAAGGGGCTTACTAGAAAAGCAAATACAAGGCGTGCCAGAGGCTGCAATTGTGAGCAGTTTGAGAAATCAACATCAATATCAGAAACTACAGCGTCAGCGGATCTAACGCTCATATACGCCTTGTTGTACTGGGCAATGAAAATCGCCAACCAATCGTAGAGCCATAGTCTTGCTTCTACCACATCATTTAGAGAAGCCAAAATAACCTGGAAAATAAACTGTTTTCAGTCTCAAAGGAACATCTGCTCGATCTTCTTGGTAGCACTATTTTCTTCTAGCGTTATCGTTAGGTTTGACAATCATGAACACTTCTCTCCTGTTTTTTCAGTCAGCAAGCAAGCATTTATAACAGAAATGGCACATATAGGTAGAGAGTGCCAAAGGTTAATTCAAGATACAATATGTCACTTCAGCACTGTATTTAGTAAACAAGCCAATTCAGAGAATTAGGGTTTAAACTAGGCTGGGATTCCTTATGCTGAATTCATGGATAACATATAATGACTGAACTAGGCTAGAATTCTTTATGCTGAATTCATGGATAACATATAATGACTGAGGTCAAATTTAGCTAACCTTGCATATTAACAATATCCAGATCATTATGGAAACTAAGAATTCATAACTTGCTGGGCTGGATCAATTTCACTAAACCAGAAACTAATGGCAGTAAGCCAGAGTACGTGTAGCTTCAGACTGGCCCAAGCTAGGGCCAAACACTAAAATGCAGTGAACAATATAAACCAGCCCTGCAAACATCGGGACCTACTAACTCCTAAGCCCAGAATATTATATCAATCTGTAGTAATATTAAATATAAAAGTTTAAGGTGAATGTTCAAATAAAACTGTTGGATTAATGTTTTAAAAAAATACTAAGCGTGTACCCAGAGAAAGTTCCTACCCATTATTTTTTGTAAAACTGCACAGTAAGTTGTTATAGTCCTATAGAAGCGGTAGCAACATTCGACTGATATAATATAGCACTAGCAATTTTGCAACAGCTACAATAATCAATCGGTCTAGAGTTTAGAAAAATATGTGCAGTAACTACTTAAAGAGGTGGTAAAACTAGATCCCGTCAGTACAGCCTATGCTGCTAGGCTATCAACTGTATATATATTATGGTCCTAACTTAGGGGCCCAAGCTGCAAAACCATATACCCCGTCTGCCTAAATTTAGAGCAAGCCTCATGAGCAAGAAAATCTCAGCACAGTATGTACAGTCTGCTCTCTTATGAGAACCGGGTAGGAACAGTTTCCAATATCTTCTCGATTTGACGGCCAAGAAAGCCATTAAGCAAAGCTTTGTTGATAACTGGCATGCTTTGAATATAATGCTTATACAACTTAACATCTACCTATCTTAAACAAGCATGCGAATCCATGTTCAGCTAATGGCCTTTGTGGCTTATCACAAACAGCTTATTTGCAGTCCTGTTGCACTGGATAGTCCACACACCATCTTACCACAAACTTGTGTAACAAAACTGTATATGAACAAAAGGATGTACCTGGTGTACAAGTATGGTCAATACCACATCTGGATCAACAAAATCATACAGGTCCCAGATATTGGCAGTCGTGTTGTACTGGATAGTCCGCACCCTTAACCGCCTTTGCAACAAGAACTTAGATCTGGAAAGGGTGTATTTGACTTATAAAAATCAAATACTAATGTGTATAAAACTGCTGCTAGCATGGAACATTCGCAAAATGGCAATCAAATACACAATAGCAAGCAAGTAATGAACTTGCAAGCCACTATATCATTGGATTACCAAAAATAATTTGGACATCTCAGATACTGGAGGAATGAAATATCAACAAACTAATCAGTATTCACAAATCTCTACCAAGCAATATGAAAATTACCTGCTACCAGAATTTGAGACGCCATCAGATGTGTCACCATGGTGCACAATCGTCGTGTACTTGAATGCGATTTGGAGAATAGGAGGTCTTGACTTCCTGCAGGTTCAAATATGATGTAGTAAGGATTTTGCAGATAATATTGAGAAGCAGTATAAATTGTTTGGCTGAAGACTTATTATACTGATTCCAAGTGACAGTACAGTTCCTTTTTAAGCATGAATGTCTACATTTTTGTACTAAAAGACGTACTCGAGCAAGAAATTCACTTTCAACAATGGTTAGTATGTGTCTTATGATTTAGTATTCCATTATCTATTTGTGGTTATTAATATCCCTGGTAGATAACATCCTTGTACATTGTGTATCTCTTATTCTACTGTGGAGTCCTTTCAAGAGCAAATCACAAACATTATACTTGGGATTTGGGTCAGAAGTCCCAAAATCTAGAAAAAATGGTAGATTTCTCGCAGAAAAAGCTGGTTAGTTCCCCCCTCTTAGTAACAAAGTGACCTCCAGTCTAGCGTATTCTGTGTCATAGATATTGGCATATTGCTATTTACAACAAAAGCGTGCAAAAAAAGTCAATTGTCACAACCAACAAGATGGTGTACGTGTCCAACAAGTGTAGTAATGGAGAAATGCGTGTACAATGCACATACTCTTGGATGAGCTTGGTCAATCTAATAGAGGTGATGTGTTGGACAAGATACATAGGTGTCAAGGTTGCTCCATGCAACCAGCACAGCCAAGCCCAAAAGCAGTGGCACTACCAGAAATAGCCACACTTTCCTACAAGAGTTCTTTGGAGTCTTAGTTCGAGTAGTGTTCCTACTTATGGGGGGATTACTGCTATGGCAGTGATAGAAGAATCACTAACTGTCCAGTTTGTGATCTAATAGATTAAGAGACCGATTGTGCTGCAATTTTTCTTTTTTTGAATGTTAGCAGGATCATTGCTAAATTCATTGATTAGAAGAGTTTAATTTATATATTACGAGTGAGAAAAACATGGGAAAAGAGCCCATTTCACCCGTGTAAAAGAAAGGCGTCTAGAACACCTCAGCCTGGATCATAAGGGATGGAGGCCCCAGCTACGTTCCAAAGGGCGGTTTCATCTCGTATCCGGGTGACTAAACCATCCACAGAGAGCTCTTCTTTTTGGAAAATTCGTCGGTTCCGTTCAAGCCATATTTCCCATGATGCGAGGAGCATAAGGATTGAGCTCCTTTCCTCTTGTTAGCTGGTGCACGGAGGTGGCAAGCTTGCAACCATTCAGAGATGGAGGAGATGTCATTCCAGGAGTACAATTCAGCCATATTTCCCATGATGCAAGGGTCCGTGCAAGGCAAACCCTCTATATAATGGGTTAGTAATGCGATGAAAATATCAAGCAAAGAATTAGACCTATCCTTCTATTTGTGCAACATGCCCTATCATATCCATGTGTCTGGGGCTTCCAGGCCTAGCTGCACACTTCTACATGACCCTCATGCGGTAAGTTCACTACACCTAGCCTAATCCTCCCACAATCGCCTCTGTCCCCAAAACTCGAGTACTAACAACAGGTAAGAATGAATTAAAATTTCCTTGTTCAGCTATGGATGTGGTTTATGCTGACCTTTCCCATAGTTCAGTAACAAACTAATTCAAGTTTTATATGGTGACGACAGATTGGCATATATACTTCCCTATTCAGACTAGGCATGAGCCTAAACAGCAGAAAACATATTATAACCTAAAGTCAACTTGTGAATAGCCAGATACAGGATCCATGTATATAGGATAATGAAGAAAAAAGGTCAATTGGTGGATTCAGGCAAGAGTACTGAATACCTAAAGCTAGCAACTACGAAAATACATGTGTACTCGTATGGTCTTGACCACAAAATGGCACCCTACCAGCAGAGAAAAAACAAATCTCCGATACAAAGATCTGGAGACAATTTGACACAACTAATTACTATCAAAGACCAATGCTGCAAATGGAACAATAGAAGTTTCCATTTGGTCAAACTGGGGAAATGTAAAGTTCACATTTGTCAGAGCAACGGAAAAAACTGCCCCATTGCTTCTAATTAGCTCAAATTTGTAATAACAGATTAATACATGTAAAAAACACAATCTGTTACAAAAAAATAGAATGACCTTTACCTCGAAAATCGAGAGTCCTTTTCAAACTCAAAGTCATAGGTGTAGCTCGCAAACGAATCACAACAATTAGCGTGCTGAACATGCATGTATTGAGGATCCGGAAAGAAATGACCATACTGTTGGACATAAATTAAACAATATCAGCACCAGGAGCATATACAAAGTACAGTAGGTAAATTTAAATGTCTCTCAGAGTACTTACAGAATCAGCAATCTTGAACTCCGAAGATGTTCTCAATCGCAGTACACATCCAAAGGCATATGGACGGCTTAGCATTTTGTATCTGAAAAGTGAAAATGGTGGATAAATTTACATTGTTGCTTCATGGCAATGGCATCAGCAAGTTGACATGATCTAAGATTCAAACAGTGAAAAGTACTAGGACCAATTGTCCATAATAGAACAATAGGAAGATACCTATTGAAGGAAGAAACCTATAATTGTATGGGAGATCTCAAATTATAAACAAAAGCACTAAATAGATCAAAATGTCAATAGACGAGATTCCAATTGTATGGGGGTTCCAAGCAGTCAAGCCCCAATTTCTTGAGTCACACTTATCTACAGAACATGGGCATTGGTTATCTTATTATTCTAACTGTCCTACACAAAGGAAGGAATGAAGTATACACAGATCAATGAGTGGCTTGATATAGGATATATTTTACTTAAAGCAATACAGTTGGCTGCTGAATAAAAGGATGCAGAGCACAGATGACGACTGAACTTACATATCTTGAGGAAGTGTGGATTCATCTGTATTTGAATACAGAAACAATGACCCACCACTTTCAACACTCAGAACTTTCAGGGAAGTAATATCTGTGTACTCATTTGTTATGGCGAAAAGGTCCACACACACACCTGCTTGAACAGCACTAGCAGCCTGTGATATGCCAATCAGGATACCTCCCAAAATATTCTCCAGAATGCATTGACCAATATTATGCAGACTTACCAGATTCTTGTAGAAACTTGTCTGTTCAGGAAGCAACGTATGATCTGAATTCGCCACTTTACCAGTATGGTGGTCTCCATTGCTTCCCGCGGCTAGTTTGCCAGCCCCATAATTTGGCGGTCCAGACAAAAACACAAATATCCTAGCTGTTTTCAAAATTAACAGGAGAATGTATTTAGTACAAGGTAAGGCTACGTAGTAATAAAACCTTCAAACAGAAGATAAGTCTTTTCTACTATAACAGAATGATACTGTAGTCAATACAATAACACAACAACTTTCCCGCAAGAAAAAAAATCACATGCCAAGTTCAAACGTAGTTCCATATTCCACACTTAGGTAGTTGACAAGAGCATCCATTGCTACCCCAAAACCACGTGTCTGACGCAGTGCATGATCTTGAACTTGCGATGCAGTTGCTGCCATTTCCCATGAAGATATTGGTTTAATTGTTTCCAGTGCTTGAGCAATGCTATCTTTGCAGGTGTCAACCTGTTAAGATGTAATTAACATAAGTATATACAAGAGAGATGAATACTCTATAGGTACACAGCTAGAATAAACAAAAGGACACCAAAGTGAAGGAATTAAAAATAAGATGATAAGTGTAATTTATAGTGTAATATACATACAGGGGCCAAAAATGAATGAAATGGCATGACATCTTTAAGGTCCACAAATAAGGTGCCATCGGAATCAGGAGGGATAAAGACATTCTTCACAATTGGTATCGGACCTTGAACATCATATAGTCCTATCTTGCTGCTAAATGTTAGAATTCCAAATAATGATCCTGGAGGAAGAGCTGCAAGGCATCACTAGATCAGTGTTTTGTATGAAAATCTTCTGAGTTTTATGACAGAATAGTACATATTAGCTCCTAAAGTTGTGACCGGACCTTACCTTCAAGAGCTGCCAGAAGAGCACTTTTGACTAGCTCCAAAAACTCCTCAGAAGCTAAAACACAACATGAAGAAATAATTTATGAGAAGACACAAACAAGTGAACTTCAAAGAAAAGGAAAAAAAAGGTCTCAACATTCTGGGAGGGAAACTGGGAAATTACTCTTGAGTTATTGTTTTAAAAATGCAAAATATTCTTCTAACAGGACAACACGTACAAAAGTCATAATCTAAACTATGAGAATTCAGGCTCAACTGGAATGATTTTGGATGGCATCAATCCATTTTATCGTGTTAGAAGAAAATTAAATGCAGCAACAGAAAAGAATCTTGGATTGGTAGAGTTGCTCAGTGTAATGCTGCAATGGTTCCCTTCCATACTTCAAAGAAACCGCAGGAACCATGCGTCCAAAGGTCCCGCAAAAAGAAAACCATAATCATATCAATCACTTGGTGGACCAAACTCAAGGCAAGTGCACAGCATGGCCGTTGTTTTCTCCATTCAATCATTCATATAGAGACCCTTAGTAGGTGTACATTCTTATTCATATTTGGACATGCTTAGCACGCTTAAAACTTAAGAGGCAACCATTTCCCTTATCAGTTTATCAGTCTTTTGTTTGGAGCCCCACTGACGATCACAACAAGTTAAGAGAAACGGCACAAATAAGCTGGAACCCAATGTATAATATGTCTTGACGCGACGAAATTCTGAGATCATCATATCTTACAGGATAAGTCGACTGCTGCAACGTACACGGGCGTCGTCACAGCCGCCGCCTCGCCCTCCTCCCCTGCAAAAAATCACAAGCCCGTCATCTCACTGCACCACATTGCATCAGATCGGAACTTCGGGAGGCATACCCGGGAGGAGGAGGTCGACGAAGGCGGAGCGTAACTCGGGCGGGTCGTGGCTGCTGTCGCGGGAGTAGCGCGCGGCGGCGTCCGCTGAGAGGTCGTTGTCCTCGGAGCATATGGAGCACGTCCACGACCAGCGGTGCAGAGAGCAATGAGTGCTGAAGTAGCCGAAGCAGGACGCGCAGCGCGGGATGAGGTGGCCCTCTTCGCCGGTGACCGGAGGCGAGCCGCGCTCGTCAGTAGGGGAGAAGGGCGTGACGGCGACGCCCCACGGGAGACCGGATGAGTCGAGGAGCGCGGCGTCGGAGGGGAAGTAAGCGAGGCTCGGCCGTACCGCCATTGCTGCCGCGGAAGGTTTGGGATATGGATCTGGTGGGGTGGTGACGTGAGATCTGATGAGCGAGACGGCAGGAGAACGCAAGCGTGGCTCGGGCACTAGTGTAGTGTAGGCTTTGCGTTTGACTGGTGTACTACCGAAGACGATCAGGACCGTCTAATCGTTAATGTACGGCTGCAAGACTGGGTGAGCGTTGACTATGGTGCTAGGCCGCGGCCATAATTTAACCGGGTAGGTCCACGACCAAACTATTTCTACACCGTCGATAATATAGTGATAACATGGTATATTAAGTAGAAAAAACATCTGATTTGACAAGTAATAATGAGAAGAGGAAAATAGGAGTAACAAGTGACGGAACCGAAGATGATGAAGAGCTTTCTATTATTCAAATTCTTATTTATTGATTAATTATTCAATTTACTTAGATCCATATTCATTTTCATTGCAAATACAAATTAATTTTCATTTTATTTTGACTTTTGCGCTAAGGATAAGGGAAATGAGAATAGCTTGTGTCATGAGTGGTTTGGCAATCTATATTTTCCGGCTGAGGGGGCGTGACCTTGTCGATATGAATTGATCTTTAACCCAATGACAATGCTTCGATTTCAATCTTGACGTCTTTCTTGGATGTGTGAAGTTTGTGTTCGCATTTCATCAAAGGAAAAGTGGGTTGTATCCACATGAAGAAAGAGGTGCTCGTGTAAAAGTAATGTTTTATATTTTACTTGTCTAGTTGTATCTTGTCTTGCACATAGTCGGCTCGGTGAATGGTTCATCTTCGAAGTTAGACAAAAAAATCGTTCTTTACTACTCAAAAGTTCATGCCAAGTAGATTTAAATAAAAAACTCACACCTAGTCTCAACATTGATAGGATGTAGCCGTAGCAATAATATGGCTCCCATACTTGGTCAAAAAAAATATGACTCCCACCCTAATAAAATAAGAACATTATAATTGTGATCTATTTCAGGCAACTAGTTGTCAAAGCTGCTATTTGCGACAGCTCGTGACAGGTCTAAATTTGAAAACCCTTTGATAACTGAGTACATAAAACGGGTGGGCTTGCGGTGGATACATGCTTAATGGTCTTATCATGATGACTAAACCAACTAAACAATTGCCAACAGTCGTAGAAGGGCATTCCATGTCGCAAGTTGGGGTCCCACTAAATCTGGTACAAACATCACATTCGGTGGAGAGGTTTCCACAAATTCAGTGATGATATTGCTCTTGTGATGTAAAATATTATACAGAGAAAGATATTAGTCTTGGAGAGTAGTATTTCCAAGCCACTTGTCTTTCCAGAACCTAAATTTTGAGCCATCCTTGATGTTAAAGCATCCAAACCGGAAGAAGCATTTTTTTGTCGCCATCAGATCAACAAAAATGTGTGAGTCCCCTATTTCCCAATACATCTGGGATAGCTCCTTAGAAACTATATACTTTCTCCTAAATTTTTTTTAACAAACCGCATCCTTTCTAAGTTGGAAAAGCCATTTAGCGAGGAGGGCCGAGTTTTCACCCTGACGACAAACCACATTCCACCTGGTCAATCGGGTTTTCTTTTATCACCATCGCCTTCACAAAAGAATCTCGATTGGAAGCAATCTGATCTATGAAGGAAGCGTTTCCGGAGCTGGAAGAATGCTATCTATCTATCTATCTATCTATCTATCTATCTTATAAGCCAAAAACCCACTAAGATACATTTATGATAGTCTATCTCAACATGCAACTTATCCACATCATCAACCTTCCTACCATTCAATTATCCACCTCATATGTCATTCTAACAACGCAATTGCCCAGCTCACCCCACTAATATTCATTAGCATCCACAATTTTAGTCATTGAATTGCCCACGTCATCATTTGTCTTTATCTACACGTAAGACATCCACATATCATTATTTTAGCAATGCAATTGTTCACATTATTATTTTTTAGTCACCCGATTGATGAGATCACACCATTATATGATGTAATTACAAAATTAAATATGCGCAAGTTACTTTCGTTCTTAATTGCCTTAAGCCAACTTGTTCAAATTTGCCCAAATTTATAGAAAAATATTCACATCTACATTATCAAATAACTACAATATGAAAACATTTTGTGTGATGGATCTAATAATAATGACTTGGTATTGTAGATAGATATTTGGCCAAATTTCAATTTATTGACTGAAGACAAAACCAATAGGTCTTATATAGACCCCAACAAAGGGAGTTTACATATTCATAGTATTATCTTACACTTTGATTCTTCAGAAAGCTATTTACCTCATATAACTACTTACTACGTAAATATTAGCAATACCCGTGTAATTTAAGCATTGGCCGGTTGCTATCAGTGGTGTAAAAAAAAATGTGCGAGTGGATGCTTAAATTTCCACGGAATTGAGATGGAGGAACACAATCAATACAAATAAATTTTAATGATGCCATTTCTCTGGATCGGAACCTGCAAATCCTTCAATCCAAAGGCACTTCAACTGTAATACGAATCTGAGATGGAGAAAAACAGATAATTGAATAATAAATTTACGGGATTAAAGTTGGAAGTCAATTAGCACCATTGCTATTACACAACGAAACAGCGAAACTGAAATAGCGAGTAACGCATCTGAAACTTCAATAGGAAAGAACGAAGAGCAATTGGACTACATATGAACGGGTACGCATTACAGTTGTTAATTAGCCGTTGCAGAGCGCAACAAGCACGTCGCAAAATCAGAGCCACCTAGGCTCGATCATCAGACATTCAGACGGGTAGACAAGCAAATCAACCCAATGCAACACCAAAGACCAAACAATCCACATCTGCAGCCTCATCACGAGCATATGGGGCACCGGACCAGGCCGTTCTCGTTGCACTCGCCGCACTGGGCCGTCTCCTTCCGCTCGCCGTCGACGCGCACCTTGCGGCTGCCGTTGCAGTCCCTGCACATGACGAACCTCACGCCGGCGCACCCCGCGCACCAGACCCGCGCCCGCGGCAGCCCCTGGAGCAGGGCCTTGAGCTTGCCCTCCTCCTCCATCTTGGTCACCTCCGCGGCGCCGCCGACGTGCTTGCCCCGGACGAACACCGCGGGCACGCGCAGCTCCCGCCCTCCCAGCAGCAGCCGCAGCTCCTCTCTGTAGCCCGAGTCCATGGACACGTCCCGCTCGATGACCTTCACGTCGTGCGCCTCGATCGCGGCGCGCACCGCGTTGCACTCCTCGAATGTCTTCCGGATGCCGCGGAGCGTGGTGGTGTACAGCACGACCGCGTCCGCGCCGCCGGGCGGGCACTTTCCCTCCGCCACGATCGCCGGCACCACCTTGGGCTGCTTGGGCTTCTCGGACCCAATGACCCGCTTGATGTGGGCGCCTTCTTCCGACAGCTCGCGCTCGATGGACGCGAGGAGCTCCGGATCGAACAGCGGGCTCAGGCTCCGACGCGACGACGACATGCCGCCGGTCTCGGCGGGGCTGGGCTTCCGAGCGACCCGGGCGGCGCTCGCAGGGGAGAACCGCTTCGACGCCCTGGACAGCTTGGAGTTGTCGATGGAGTTGTACGGCCTGAGGACCCTGTCCGCGCCGGCGACGTCGCTGGGCTTGCTGTTGATGGAGCAGCGCTGCAGCGGGCTGTTCTCCTTCCCCGGCGTGCTCCTCCTCTTCGCCGACGACCTCTTGGGCGACGGCAGGGCCAAGGCGGGGACTCTGGCGGGAGACCAGCGGCCCGGCCTGGACGGCTTCTTCGCCGGCGAATCGGCGTCCTCCAGCCCGGCCATGATCTCCCACGCGTTGATCACCTCCATGCCGGACTCCGGCTTCTTGGCTTCCGGCGCCGGCTTCTTGGCGTCAGGGATGACGAGGGGCGGCGGCCGCTTGCTGGCGGCGCGCTTCCACTCCCTGCTTATCGGCTTCTCCTGCTCCTGCGGCAGCGGGTGCTCCTTGTCTTGGCACGATGCAGCGGCGGCGCCGTGCTTGGTCTGCAGGTCGAGGACGCCGTAGGTGGTGGAGGTGAGGGAGACGACGTGGTCGACGCGGCCGCGCACGGTGGTGCGCGCGCCGCCGCTGCCGTGGCCTCCGGGCCTCGGCGGGAGGAGCTTCGACGAGATGCACCCCATTGACACGGCGGTGCTACGGCGACGGAGCAGAGCGCGCCTCTCTCTGTCAGCGATCCTCCTCTTGCACTTTGGGTTTGTTGACCAGCAGCGAGTGAGTGAGAATGCGGGCGTTCACAGTGTGGCCTTTGAAGCGTGGGCGCAACGGTCTTCAAGTGTGCAGTTGCTGCAGATTTAGTTCTTTTCTTTTGATCTCTCCTCGCGCGGTGGGGAGCGATGTGCTTTCATTCCAACGGTCGAATTCGGCGAGACGGTTGGTGCGAGGTGCGAGCGCCAGGAGGACGACGGTACGGATACCTAAAAAAGAGTGGCGCGGCAGTGTCAGACTAATCACAATGGAGAGTAAGTTAGACTAGTAACATGCATATGTTACTACTCTAAGTTACTACCTCCATAGTGGGGAGTAATATGTGTGTAGTGTCATATTTATAATAGGTTAAACACTCATCTTGCCTCGAAATGTGTGATGTTATGGTAACATAGCTAGTTATCACAACCATCTCTCTCCTCATTAATTACCCGCCACATCAGATTTTTTGCTTATGTGGCATTGATGTTACTCCTATGTTACTCCCCATTGTGACTAGTCTTAGGAGAGGATACCCGTTGGAAGGTGCACCCGCATTGGGCCGTGATTTTCTTCTTCGACTACTGCGTGCGACGGTGCGAGCCCGTAAAGCTTCCTACTTTTTTCATTTTATATCTTTTTTAGGCGCCCGTGCTTCCCTTAAAAAAAGGAGACTGGTCATACACAAGATTAGAACATCTTTTCTTTCTGTTTTTCATTCTGTTGATTTCCTTTGCATTGCCATTCCATTGAGTTTAGATACAATATAAGATTAGAACATCATTTCTTTTATATTATTTTCAATTGCTTACTAATTTGTGAAACCGTGAATGAGAGATAAAAGAACTCGTTATTTACCAAAGTCAAACATCTATATATAACTCAAAGGTAGATGTAGCCTGTACAAAAGAAAGAGACGGATACACACGACAAGATTGGGTTTTTCAGCACAGGTACAAACAACTGCAGAAGCAGGCCCGAAGCACGTGAATGTAACATCTGTCTCTGTGCGCCGGTGCCTCTCCAAGCACGCACGCAAGAGATTCAAACCGGACACCGCACTTCTCCTGCCACGCCATCCGGCCACCGTCGCGAAGCAAGCCGCTTCACGTCTCCCAGCCCCGGAACCGGCCGCGGCGGCGATAGAGTGGCCGCCGTCGGTGACTTGGACGCCGTGGCCATCGATTCACGCGCCGGCGATTCAACTTCGCGACGACTGTCGGAGCGGCACAAGCCACGAAGCGCGGCAGCAACGCTCGCCCAGCACCCGCTCCGCTCCTCCTCCCCACTCGGCGCATGCGCCGCCGCACGGCTCTGAGTCTCGGACCGCACAGCGCCAAAGCACGACACCTTCAGGGACGAAGGCTCCTCCGTCTCCACGGCCTCGCTCGCGAAGACCCTGGCCCCTCCTCCCGCCGGCCGGTGCCAGGGCCGGCCCTGGAGGGTGGCAGGGTGGGTGGGCGGCCGCCCCGGGCCCCTAAAATCCAGGGGCCCCTGCCAGGTATATAACCGTATGTTGTACATATGCTACCTGATATGAATTGCCATAAAAAGAAAAGAAACGATCGCAAGAGAAAAGGCCTATGTGCTAATGGGCTTCAGGATCGTGGCCCAAGGAGGCAACGGTCACATCACATGTCATGCAGCAGGGAACACAACCCAACCCTTTCCGTTGTTCTATTGTCTCGCCGATTTTCATTCTTGGGGCCCCCGTTCGCGACCATATCATTTCTGCCTCTTTTCTTTCATCTCTCAAGGCGCGGTACGCACGCACAGGGCCGGTCCAGAGATTTTGGGGGCCCAGGGCGAGCCTAAAACTTGGGGCCCTTAGCTCCTTAAGAGCAGTCAGTGTGGCCATCGTCAAATCTGTCATCTAGGAAATACTAATTTGGACCCTTAATGCCTAATTTTTTGGCTTTGGCAACACCTCCACGGCGTAGAAAATCATAACCTAAAGCCAAATTCACATTTGGCAACGTTATTTGGCAACAAATTGTGGCTGCCCTAATACAGACATCGTAGAATAATAATTAATATACGTCTCAACTTATCATTTGGCCTGGTTTGTCGAAACAATAGTATTATCTCTAAAAAATTGTGAATATCTTATCTCTACTGTATCAAGTCATCCACATGTTTTGCTCTTTTCCTTTTTTTCGCTACCATATGGATATTTTCTAGACGACATGATAATACAGAATAATGGATAAAAATTACATTATATATTGAAAATGAATGGTACCAGCTATGCATCGTATATGTAGGACTTATGTAGGACTGGAGGTAGAGATTACCGTTTCGTACCTCGTCAAATTGGTGATGTGCGTGCGTACCGCGCCTTGAGAGAAGAAAGAAAAGAGGCAGAAATGATATGGTCGCGAACGGGGGCCCCAAGAATGGAAATCGGTGAGACAATAGAACAACGGAAAGGGTTGGGTTGTTTCCCTGCTGCATGACATGTGATGTGACCGTTGCCTCCTTGGGCCACGATCCTGAAGCCCATTAGCACATAGGCCTTTTTCTCTTGCGATCGTTTCTTTTCTTTTTATGGCAATTCATATCAGGTAGCATATGTACAACATACGGTTATATACCTGGCAGAGGCCCCTGGATTTTGGGGGCCCGGGGCGGCCGCCCACCCTGCCACCCTCCAGGGCCAGCCCTGCGCACGCACATCACCAATTTGACGAGGTACGAAACGGTAATCTCTACCTCCTGTCCTACATAAGTCCTACATATACGATGCATAGCTGGTACCATTCATTTTCAATATATAATGTAATTTTTATCCATTATTCTGTATTATCATGTCGTCTAGAAAATATCCATATGGTAGCGAAAAAAGGAAAAGAGCAAAACATGTGGATGACTTGATACAGTAGAGATAAGATATTCACAATTTTTTAGAGATAATACTATTGTTTCGACAAACCAGGCCAAATGATAAGTTGAGACGTATATTAATTATTATTCTACGATGTCTGTATTAGGGCAGCCACAATTTGTTGCCAAATAACGTTGCCAAATGTGAATTTGGCTTTTGGTTACGATTTTCTACGCCGTGGAGGTGTTGCCAAAGCCAAAAAAATTAGGCGTTAAGGGTCCAAATTAGTATTTCCTAGATGACAGATTTGACGATGGCCACACTGGCTGCTCTTAAGGAGCTAAGGGCCCCAAGTTTTAGGCTCGCCTTGGGCCCCCAAAATCTCTGGACCGGCCCTGGCCGGCGCCAGCCGCGCCCGGGGACGGGAGAGCGCCGCCGCTGCACGTGCACGGCCATCTTGCGAACGCCGATGACGACGGCCGGCGGCGGCCTCCTCGGCTTCGGCGCACCCTGGTTGCTCGTCCCCGCCGCGGCCGCCTTGGGGTTGGAGCTGCCCTTGGTGGACCCGTCCCGCTCCAGCACCGCGCCGGCGGCGGCCAGCCCGGGCCAGGCCCAGCTCATCCGGCGCGACTCTGCCCGGCCGTCCGCATGGTCGTTGATGGCATTGATGTTGCGTTGGCCACTTTCGTCGGAGCCTGCGACTGCGATGGTCTCGCACGAGACCTTGGACCTCGACTCGCCGGCGCCAACGCACAAGCGGGACTCCAGATCGGGCTGTGGCATTCTTGCCTCTTGCCCGCTACTACTAGCCTGCTGCTACTAACACTGACTAACACTGAGAGAGAGAGAGCTGTGACTGACTGGAATTAAGTGTGTGACTGAGAAGCGAGACCAGGGAGATTTGGTATTAAAGGGGAGGCGCCAAAGGCGTGGGGAGTTTGAAAGGTTGTGTGGGGAGCGCCGGGACGGTGGCGAGTGCCGTTGGAACTTGGAAGGGAAGGGGTCGTCGAGTGAGGTGCACCGGGTTGACGGGGAGTTTTGGAGTGAGGCCAACAGCTACTACATGACAACTGCCAAGTGCGCTCTCTCTCTCGTGACCAAGGAAAAAAATAGCGTGCTATAATAAAATAGCGTCGGCCTTAAAATACACTATTAGCAGTGGGGGCGAACACATGAGGTCGAAATTTTTTAAGACATAAAAGAAGTCCATTCAATAAAAACGTGTCCTCGCCGCACCTAATCTGCGATTCTTTTAAAGATATTTGTGACGAATATAGCGTGTATATAGCGATATTTTAGCCAAAGGTTTAACCCAGAGTGTAATCAAAGTCACTGTTTGGCA
This sequence comes from Poa pratensis, assembly GCA_947311845.1. Lineage (NCBI taxonomy): Eukaryota > Viridiplantae > Streptophyta > Magnoliopsida > Poales > Poaceae > Poa > Poa pratensis. The sequence continues at coordinate 69,288,741 of CAMZMU010000128.1, read as the reverse complement.
AAAATTTTATACAGGTATAATATTTGATCATGTTTACCCAATTGTCGGTTTCGGTATTTTGTTTACTTTTTTAATTTCTAATTTGTTTTACATATTGGATGCAATGGTAACCAGATTCTCCAATGTATTTTCGGTCCTCGCCTTGCATGAAAACATAGCATAATATGTTTGTCTCATTTTTTGTAAATATTACTTTATTAACATAGCAAATCATATATGTTCAATTGGTCAATCAACACGCTTGCTGGATCAAATTCTTCGGGAGCACCAGCTTGTGGAGGTTCCTGCAACATCAAAGTCGAAATTGACATTGAGAGTTCTTCTACTCTACACTGAATATCAAAATTAAAATAAAAAGGAGGGCAATAATCTGTTGTTCCCACTGTTGATTGTTGGCCATGAAGTCGCGTGAACGCTTGCGATTTCTTGAAGATTCTGCCGTCGGCAACGTTTGTTGCTGCTGCCACTTCTTTGTTCCTCTGCCAGTCTGCCTACACTTTGGCTGCTAGGCTATCCAGAACGTGTGGTCTTCCTCAATCCTCATCCATTACCATTAGGCCCTGCTTTTTTTTTTGTGGAATCCTTTTTTTAGAAGGTTTAGTGGAATCCATTAGGTCATGCTTGTACCGTGGTGTGGTGCTCTAGCCGACTCGAATTTTGGCCCAATAAGGCCCATCGTCAACATCAGGGGACCATCCAGGAAACGGTTCGTCAAAACGCAGTCGATATGCCCCTGCCATGGTTTTGCAGCGAAGCTAATGGCGCCGCCGCCTCAGGACGCTGGAAAGGGGGTGCCTGCTCCCGCCCAGGGGAGCCGGGGCGACCGCCCCTCCTCGCCCCGGTAGTGGCGCCGACCCTGGCTATTAGCATGCTATATCGTGAGATATTATACACGATTTATTTAGCGAGACAATTATCAAAACGCTATAGCATGCTATTAGCGGCGGTATAGCGTGCTAATTTTTTCCATGCTCGTGACAGTCGCAAAACTACTCATCAGCGGTGGAGCCACGCCGATCTCGGGTGAAGAGCTGATCTGTCTTTCGTCACTTTGGTGGTCGCTTCGGTGGTGTCGAAGTAGCAGGATAGGCAATGGTTTTCTGCATAGATTTATCCTATCTTATCTGTTATGTAACGTCCGTGTGCATGTGCTTGTAACTAGATCTTTATTTTATAAATGAGATACATATTACCATGTAAAAAACGTCATGGCAGAAGCCTGTGTGAATGTGGATGGTTATATTGTTCTGCTTTCTTGGTAGTTTCTCTTCCGAATCTACTATTTCTAATCCTGCAGTATGGTATGTAGTCTTATACACCGAACAAAAACTCAGGATGGGATTTGGTTAACCATTTTTGTTCTGTACACTAACCTATTTAACCGTCGTGTAAACGTGTATGATGGGTTAACCATTAGGTTAACAGGTTTAGAGATGGTAACGCGATCCTACGTGTAAGCTACTCAAGGATCTAACTAGCAACAGAGTGGAGTAGCACGGATCTGGCATGAATTGTCGTGAATATCGTAGAATTGCTGCGTGATTATTGTTCCTCCCAACCTCCCACACGTTTGTTCATGCCTATCCTAGCCGAGCGAGGACAATGGCCGTTTCTTCCATTCCGAGTTTACATTTACGAACTCAACTCCTTAAGTATTACAGGCAGAAGTGTTGTACCCAGCTTGCAAGCTGTGCCAGGATGCGTTTCACCCTAATGGGCCTGCCTGGTAGCCCATTACCTGTAGACGCAGGTAGCTGCTTGATCATCAGCATCACTCCAACGCACCAAGACTTGGACAATAACAGGATGCCCCACTTGCTTCACCCGACGCTGCAAGACACGAACTAGATATTGCAACTCAACTGCATCAGAAGGTAAATTAGCAGATACATGATGAGTAGGTTTGATGCATTGCCGCAGCTGAGATACATGAAAAACTGGATGGATTCTGCTGGTTTCAGGCAACTTCAACTTGTACGCCATTGAACCAATGCGCTCCAGAATTTTCTAATGACCACAATAGCGGAAAGCAAGCTTATGACATGCACAGTGAACAACTGAAGCTTGAACATATGGATGCAGTTTCAAAAATACCGAATCACCAGGTTGGAATTGTCGATTAGTGCGCTTCTTATCATCCTGGTGCTTCATCGTTGTTGTGCTCAGAGCAAATGTTTTTTTTTTTGAAACTTTTCTACTGCAGGGGAGTCCCCCACAGCCTCTTTTCCACTTTATTCACAGAACGTAATATTTACAAAATGTACAACAGAAAGATTAAGGAAGGTTACTAAGCCATAATTCTAGGAGGGGTAGAACAGAAGCTTTTAACCTGTACCTAAGCAAGGTTACATCAGCAACAAACTCGGCCTTCCACCCTCCGAAAGAAGGTCTCACATTCTTGAAAATCCATCCATTCCTTTGCTTCCAAATATTCCAGCACGACAGCGTGACAATTTCAGTGAAACATGGGCCATCAAAGGATTTCTTGGCGTTTGACAAACAGGTAGAAAGCTGATCGCTGGACCACTCAATTTGTAAATAATTCCAATTTCGGCTGCTAAAAGTGCAGTTAAAGAATAAGTGTATCCAGTCTTCAAGCACTTGGGCCTGGCAGAGAACACATGAGTTGTCATCCGTAACCTTCCAGTGGCGCCACAACATCATATCCTTTGTATTTAATCTATCATGCAAGATCAACCAAGCAAAAACCTTGTGCTTTGACATGCACTTGGATTTCCAAATCCATTTGGAAGGACCGTGGACAGGCATCTGAGAGAAATGCAGGTTATAGAAAGCCTTGGGAGTGAAGACTCCCTTATTTATATTACAAATCTACTTGTCATCAGAATTCTGAATATCCACCCTACTGAGCTCCTCTTGCAGGGTGTTATACTCCTGGAAAGCTTCCACCGATAAAGGAAGGTGGAAGGCGTCTGCTAGCTGATCCAAAGCAAAAATTTCCTTAACTGAAGCAATTTTATCCTTGGCATAAGAAAACAATCTGTGGAATTTTGTCGCCAAGGAGACAGGAAGCCATAAATCCTCCCAAAACAAAGCAGTAGCTCCATTGCCAATTTCACAATGCGAAATAGCTCTCCAACTGTCAGCCAGATTCAAAATACCCCTCCACCAAAAAGAACCGCTCAGCACAACAGCATGAGGCACGGTTTCAAAATAATAAGAATCTCTAATAAGCTGAACCCAAGGCAGATCAGCATTATTGTAGAACTTATCCAAATGCTTAAGCAGAAGTGCTCTATTCTGTACATGCAAGTTGATTATTGTAGAATCTCTTTAGGCCTGCATACCATGTCCCATGTGGCCAAGGAATTAACCCTCTGCTTATTCTTGTCCTTTCTCCACAAGCATCTCCTTCTGGCCTTGTCAATAACCTCGATCACTCCCTTCGGTATTACCAACGTGAGCATGAAATAGGTTGGGAGTGAGGACAATACAGAGTTAACCAACATAAGGCTGTCACCATATGAGAGAAAAGAAACAGTTGCTGACATCCTTCTCTCAATCCTGTCAATTAGTGGAGCAAAATCCACAATGGAAGGCTTCGTTGTCCCCATAGGCAGACCTAGATAAGTAAAAGGCATGGAAGCCATTTGACAGTTCATTATCTGAGCAAGACTTGCTGCCTCATCACCTTCCAAGTTTATTGGGATCATGGAGGATTTATGATAATTCACTTTTAGGCTATTCATTAATCACTTGACATTGCTCTAACCATGCCTGAACATCATCGTGGTCAATGGTAGCATCAACAGTAATTCCAAAGTAACGAGGCTCATGATCATACAGAACCTCAAAAGGTGTCTTCCCCGGCGATGAGTGCCAGTTAGTATTATACCAATACTCACATAAAGATAACCATTTCAACCATCGAGAAGGATGTGCACTAATAAAACAACACAAATAGCATTCCACTTGCTGGTTAACAACACAGTGCAACTCGACCTCTGTGAAAGAACAACAAGAGCACCCGAACCCAAGACGGCAGTACTACTACTAGTATGAATGTACCAACCAGACACAAATCAACACCAGACTCGACATGGTCAATTTCATGCACATCTTAGTCGTGTGGGGAAGGGGGGAGGAGGGGGGGGGGGGGGGGCGTTGCCCCCCTCCCATTGGCCCTACTTAACGATGATTTTCTTGATTTTTTTCATACGATTTTTTTAACACCCCATGTCCCTAATTAACGATGATATATTTTCTTGATTTTTGCCATGCCAAAAATTTGAACCGTGCTCCTCCACCACCGATTTCCGTGATGTATAGATCTCTCCATCGGATCAGTAAAATTACGATCTTGCCGTCCTGAGATTGCCCTAGTATCATCTGAGCAAGAACATGCCGTTTTTTGACCTTTAGTGACATCCACTCATCAGGAGGCTGCTTCCCAATCTCATCCCCAAGCATCTTCTTCATAGTTTCCTTGATCTGTTTGGTCATCTTAGGGCATGTGGACTTTAGATTGCCCAGCTCCAAAGTAAATTCCTTTGACAATGGATTCTATGTACTAGAAGAAGAGATAAATTTGACAAATACAACTTATAAACTCAACAAAGACAAGGATAGATGAAAATCAAACCATTCATCCATATGAATCGGGCGTAGGCTCTGTGATGAGGTGATTTACTTGTGTATTTTAATTGGTTCACAACATGCATGTCAGCTAACGCCTTGCCTCGGCCTAGCGCCACAAAAAAGAGATTCGGTGGATGTTTTCAATCTTATGAAATCAACACGAAAAAGGAAGTTTCCATTTGAAACATTGTTCATCAATCCTTCGTTCTGAACGGTAGAATAGGAAAAATTCCACAAGAACAGATTTCCTACAATTTTTTTTTCAAAAATCCCGTGTACCGAACGGGGCCTTAGGGCTCTCTTGGGATTGCAAGAAGTTTTGAACATAGGAATGTGAAAGGACCGGGATATCTCGAATGGTGGATTCCTTCATGATTTAAGAACACGATAATTTTCTGAGATGTGTCTTTCAATGGTGTACATAAATCAAACACAATAATTCCACAAAATTTAGGATAGAGTAGAAAGAGACACAAGGTAAGTGCATTGGACTTCTCAGACGAACAATAGAATATTGCTAGAACTCATGCTGAGGTTTGTATAAAAAGGAGGGCATAATAAGAATATACTCCATAGGAATTTGATGTCTGTAATTCTATGGATGAATAGATTGGAATTTTCCATAATTCGTATGCAATTTTTCTCGGATCCAAAGTGGACCATAATGACAAGTGTGTGAATTACGTAAATCAAGCAAAAACTTCGGTAGTCTAAGGCTTTCAACACCTCCTTATAAAAAAAAGGTAAGGATGGCCGCATTGATAACCCACAAGTGTAGGATCGTTTGTAACCTTTTCGATAAGTAAGAGTGTCGAACCCAACGAGGAGTTAAAGGTAGGATAAGTATTCTCTCAAATTCTATCAACCATTAATACAACTCTACGCACACTGGATGTTTGCTCTATCTAGGAAATAAAACTAGAGAAACAATATGGGTATAAAAAGATAGTTTGGAAGATAATACTCCCTCCGTTCCTGAATATAGAGTGTATAGTTTGCTGCATGAATATTAAGACAGTGTATTTTGCACATAGTGGACTCATTTTTTTATGCAAACAATCGCTAGAGATTAGTTCTTAATATGTACAAAATGAATACAATCCATTTAATCCATCTTTTGAGACTAGGTCTCCTTTTTTGATGGGTCAAATTGTCCATTAATAGCAAATACACCTTATATTATGGATTTTTCTTCAAAAAACTATACACCTTATATCAAGGAACGGAGGGAGTAATGAACAATAAAGTAAAAGTTAGTTGCTGCAGCAATAAGGTAACATAAAGTGACATAAAGTAACTGGACCATGAGTGTGAAAAAGTCGTGGAAAGTGTGACGGAATGGTCCATGATTAATTAGCGAAGATACTTAGTTCATTGTCTTCGATTCAGTTTTCTATGTGCGAGAGGCTAGATATACATGTTCTCAGCTACTTGTGATTACATATAGTATAAACGTTAACAAGCATCCGCAACTACTAACATTCATTAAGGTTCCGAGTAACCCAACCATAGCCTTAAGTTGTGGTCCTCTTTATCCCATACATGTAAAAATCCGGTTCGACTGCTCAGGTTTCTATCGCTCCGGCAGCCCTTCTCCCTTCGTCGTACACGTAATACAGACCCTATGATGATAATCCATGTGCGCATAAATATAATGGACACCAAAGGACTGTACCATATCAACATACAACTCGAATGAACCAAAGATATTCAATAATCCAACCGTAGGACAAAAAGATCTACGCAAACATAGTATAAATCATTTAGAAACAATTGTAGCTATAGATACATGGAGATGACGATGGGGATGGCGGTGAAGATGAAGAAGGGGACAACGCGGGGCACATGGTGGTGCCGGCAGTGGCGCAGGGGCTCCTCCTGCGCCGCCGGCTATCAAGGGGATGTGCCGTCCCTTAGCCCCCTTCCTCCATGGCTTCTTGGTGTTGTAGGGAGCCCTCCCCATGGAGATGTGGTCCATGGGGGAGGCAAAACCGTGACTTTGGTGGCTGCAAATTAGTGACAATGGGTGGCTCTCCCAAAAACTAGGGTTTCCTCTCTTTATATAAGCTGGAACGATCATCCTTTACCCTCCGATGGATACCCCTTTGATCCAAGTGCTCTTGGCCACCTCTACAACCTTCCTAGGGACTTATCTCAGCCCCCATGTGTCAATGGGGTCGTGAATTGGCCGACTCCAACAAGTTTGGCAAGAGTTAGAGTCAATCACGTCATAAATTTTCGGATTCCCGTAATTAGATATTTTGCCTTCAGTACAACGGGTTCACATGCTGCGTACGAACTCCGATTGGGCCGTTTTGGGCTTAAATTAAAGCTATGGAAATTGTCAACAACTTTGTAGTCACGAGGCTTTCTGTTGTCAATTTCAACAAGGCTCCTTTTGCGTTTTTGTAGGATGGACAGAGTCCACCTTCAACAAGGCTCCTTTTGCGTTTTTGTCAATTTCCAAGCAATTCCTACACATCAAAGTGTAAGATCATTGTGCACTTTTGCAATAGGCTAGTCAAAATAAATCGTAAACTTAATATAAAAACGTCAAAGGCATAAATGTAGCATGAAACAATAAAAAATTATAGCTACGTTTTGGACGTATCACTCATCTATGACAGTACTTCTTGTGTGTGTGTGTGTGTGGTGTGGATGTGGGTGGGGGGGGGGGGACCCTAAACCGCATATGCACTTTTCCCATCACCCTCCCCTTGACCGACGTCGATGGGCCCGATGAGTCGACACGCCGACAACCGGAAGCAAGCAGACAACGAACATCCCCATTCCCCAAGCAGCCATCCCCAACCACGTAGACCTAATTGGAGACTGGATCTAGGACGAGCGTCGGAATCTGAGACCACAGACCCGCAAACCACCACCCACCTCTCCCACCGGACACCCTGTCGAGCGGGAGACGAGCCAACACGCCGGAGGCCAACTAGAGGGTGAAGGAACGATGGTCCGCCGCGAGGATCAGAGGGGAAAACGACCGCGGGAGACGAGCCAACACGCCGGAGGCCAACCAAAGGGCGACGTGACGGGCCACCGCCAGAATCAGAGGGGGAAAAACGACTGTGGGCAACCCTACTCGGTGTAAGAAATGATCCATGTATCTGCTGGCTGCTGCAGAGGTGGCGTCGCAGATCGTGGCTGATTGGGAGGAACTCGTCGAACGGGGGGCGGGTCGGGGTCGCGAGGAGACAAAGGTCGGCACACGCGGGGGAGAGACGGAGGCCCCAGCGTAGCAGCCTCCTCTGATCTGCAATAGGGTTCTGAGAGGCACAGATCCCCGTCGCTCCCTTCACCGATGTCGCGCGGACTTGTCCGACGGCTGCCTCCGCAGAGGGCGAGGAAGGAAGAGGGCATGAGAGGGGAGGCGGCGGGGGGCTATGGTTTCACCCCTTCCGTCGCGCAGAGGCGAAGCGAGGAGCTTTTCGTCAAAATACCTTTATCTTTCTAACTAATGCCTATCTTTCTAACTAGCTAACGGATCATCTCTTATCTAAGAAGATCGTTATTTTTCTTCATTGTAAACAGTACTGCGTTCAATCCTTTCAAAAAAAAGTACTGCGTTCAATCTTCCATGTGCGCATGGAGAAAAAACATGCAAACGGCAACGTCACGCGGCACGTCACGGAATCGAGCGACTAGCAACACGAAACGCCGAGGGTGATTGAGCTGGTTTCGCCGTAAAGACGGGCGAGCCCACTTGGAACTAGCTCCGTACGCGACAACTCGACAAGCGCATGCCTAAATGAGCAAGTCAGGCGGCATCGAGCCAACGACAGCAATGAGAACCTGTGGTAGAACGGAACGGTTAGCTGGTGGTTGTACCCGGTCAGCAGAGTTTAAATTCTAGGTTTGAAACTGATGTTTTTCATTAGGTGGAATATTGTTTAGTGGGATGCGACGTTTCCGTCGACAGCGAAGGCCTGCGGTAACTTCGTCAATCTTAAAATTCGACACGCCGGATCAGCCTCTCAGAGTGCTTAAGGGGTAAGGTGTGCGCGCGTACGTTCATAGGGGTGAGTGTGTACGTGTATATGAGCGTCCGTGTTTGTACCATTTCAAAACAACAACGACATCATTAGCTGAAAGTGACAAGCGCTTGCAAAACAGTCTCTCGTTTCTGAGTATTTGTCACATCCCGCTCAACAGACTGAGCAAGACGCACGGAACTTTGATCACTAGATATTTAAGTGAAGATTTAGCATAACTTTGTAGACAAAAGGAGGATCACATGAACCCCCGCCCCCCACGACTCATTTACAGACACGAAAGGCCTTACACTAAGGGTGTGTTCGGTTGGAGCATGAAGTGGAACGTAACGGGTCCGACCTGCACCTGGGCATGATTCCCGTGTTCGGTTGACATGTAGAATTGGAACCAAGCGAATCCCCGAAACGGCATATTCGTCTGAGATGCGGAATTTGCTGGTTCCGCCGAATCGGTGGAATCACCTCGTTCCGTGTCTCTCTCCTCGCTAATCCCTTGTCTCGTCCTCTATCCCTCCCGAGACAGGCGACCTCTGCATCTCTCCCACTCCCACGACCACGTCGCCCTGCCGAACCCCATCGTCGAACCCCATCGTCGACCTGCCGCCGCTGCCGGTGAAGGCGCCGACCCCTCGGCCCCCTCCGACGGCCTCGGATCCGCGCTCGCCGTGAGCTGGGCCACCGCCAACTACCCCCTCGGATCCGCCGCCTCCGCCCCCCTCGTCTTCACCAACGCTGCCGCCTCCGCCCCCCTCGGATCCGCGCTCGCCATGAGCTGGGCCGTCGCCAACTACCTCCACCCGGGCGACGCCGTCATCCTCCTCCACGTCCGCTCCACCAACGCAGGCCGGCGGCGGCGTGAGCACGTGGGGATGCGGCAGCAGGCGCGAGGCAGGCTGTCGGCGGTGCGAGGAACGCGCGGCGGCGGTGCCAGGCAGGCCGGCGGCGGCGCGAGCACGCGGGGACGCGGCAGCGGGCGTGAGGCACGCGCGGCGGCGGCGCGAGGCAGGCCGCCGGCGGCGCGAGCACGCGAGCACGCCAGGCACAATACCTAATCATATGAGACAAAAGGTTAACTTTAAGCTCAAATTATTAGCATTTTAAGCATGATTATGGCTATTCCATTCCGCTCCTAGTTCCTCCAGCCGAACACAATACGGAACCATTCCGTTCCTCGTTCCTTTCCGAACCGAACACAGGGTCGGAACCGTCCCGTGACCTCGGAACAGAACCATTCCATTCCATTCCCTCTCGTTCTGGAAACGAACACACCCTAAGTTAACCAAATTCAGACTTATATAAGCTAATACCACTTGCAGAAATAACTTTTTCCCTGGACCGAAACCCAAAGACGACACACTGCATATATAATCATCATCACCAAAGACCGACGCGCATCGATCATGCTTACGGCGTCTCGCTAGTCATGTTCTTCTTCCAGAACCGGCGATAGAGCTGCACGGTGCGGCCGTTGAGCTGCTGCGTCGGCCTGTTGTTCCGCCGGTAGCCTTCCTCCAGGGGCGCTATCAGGGCGGCGGCCTGCTCCATCGTCATCTCCCTCACCTGCAAACAGGGTACAAGCATCCATTAATTCAGCAGCACAAGCTTTCCTGCGGAGAAAATCGATCGACATACCTGGCCGAGGATATTCCAGATGATGTTCTCGGTGCACGGTGGCGTGGTCAGTGATCCGACGTATCGGTAGTACGAGTGGGTGTAGCGCCGCAGCGACCACATGCTCACCACTCCGGCGGAAATCGGAGCACCTTTCTCTGCACGGCAGGCCTCCACGTAGAGCTCAGAAAGCTTATCCTGTATCTGTCGCGCATGAACAAAGAAACAGTTACATACAAAATTCAGAAGAAGGCTGCATATTAAGCTGTTCTAAATCACTCTATCTCGTGAATTAATCTTAATATACTGCATAGTTAAGGCAATATAGTAGTGTAATTCTAAAGATTTACCTGCATAAGAAAAGGTTCTGGCCTGCCGAGTCGGTACAGGATCGCTACAACAGTTACGTTGCCCTCGTCACTGATGTGAACCATGTGTTGCTCCACGGCAAACCTGTGAGACATGTCATCGCTCACGCGTGAAAAAACAGTTTTAAAAAAGACGACCCATCCTTTCTGTGCACGTTTGGCTTTGCAAACCTTTCGCCGTTGATGGTGTGCTCTGAAGGAGAGTGCCAATGGATATTCTTCAGCTTGTACTTCACCCCGTCGATCTGCACCGCCCCAGGTGGTACGTCCACGTATCGGAGCTGCACCGATCAATGATACAGATCAAGAACGCACTTAATGGAACCAATGAGATAAACGGTTTTCGGCAAGATGATGAAACCACAAGCTGGAACACAGGTAATAAGCGTTTGAGATTACCGCGATGTTGTATATGTTGTCGACGAGGGTGGCATTTGCGGCGGTGTAATCCCGGTGGAGACGCCCCAAATCTGGGCTGTAAACCACCTCGTCGGTCTTGATGTCAACCGGGGACTGCATCGTTCCAATGGCGCAGCGGGTGAAGTTGGGGCTCAGTCTGCCCCAGTGCTTGGGACCAAGAGAACCGTTGTATCCAAACTGCACGCCATCTGCTTAATCCAGTTGCGTCAAGAATGGACGTATCACACATCAACTGAAACTGCTACTAGTAGAAATGAGGAACACTGAAAATTTGGTGGTTAATGCAGGGTTGAACTAAGAACGTACTGTTGTCGCATGCATGGGTCGTGAGAAAGCAAGCGCACAGCAGCAGAACAAACACTGCATTCCCGTCGCGAGTAGTAGCCATCTTGTCCTGCAACAACAAGCGCCAAGGGAAGTTAAGCGACGACAGGTAGCTAGAACTAGAAAGAAGGCGGAAATAAATAGGCGTAGAAAGATAGGGCTTGCGGCATTGTCATGGCCAATCTTCATCGGCCGGCCGAGCCTCCGCCCACCTCTGCTTTGCTTAGTGGCGATCAACTTCAGTCGATGATGCTTTGGTCTCTGAACACAAAGTGGACGTGGTGACCTTCCTGCGCTTCCAATCTAGTACTACCGGAGATGCAAGTTCCTGCAAAGAGAGAGACGGAAGATGAGATGATTCCCTGTGTCCATCAAGAGATCGCACGTAAAGGAGGGGTAATCATGCAAAGCTCTCACAGTCACAGTGACCTGACCTCGACCTAGATGACCTCAAGCCTCAGAATCAGATGAACCCCAACCTTTCCAAAAGGTGAGTCGACCCCTCGATCGGTGCTCGGCGCGGCAGGAATCTTTCTTCCGGCGAGAACGGGCGCTGCCGGTGAAGGTGCTAGCTTGGGTTTTGGTCTTTTCACAGACGGCCGCGTATATATACACAAACAAGAGACAGGTCGCCGCTCTTTCTATCTAGATCTGGTCTTTTATTTTTTTGCTGATGGTCCCTGTGAAAAAATTGCGGGCAGAGTTACGGTGGCGTGGGAGTAGTGGCTACTGCTCCCCGTGGTAATAGTAGCACGTACATACATCGACTTCGTGCAGGCATGCACGAGCGATGCTTCAGAGTTCCACCTCTTTCGCGGCCATTTTGAACAGTAGGTCGTGTGTAATAACACAACTCAAAAATCAAAATAGAATTATAAGAAAAGCCGTTACTCATGGGCTTTTGGAAAAAAAATTGCTGTCAGGAAACATAAAGATTCATCACTAGCTAGAAACAAGAGACGTCAAAATGGCATGACACATGTATCGTTTAGATACAGGAATATATCCCACAATACAGGATTACAACACAAGGTCCACAACTTTGCAAGCTCTAGAGCCCATGCCACATTCTGGATCAAATCTTGGACGAAATAATAGATGCACCTCGAAGAGCATGACATTGATAAGTTTATCCATGCATGCCACCATTGCCTACCACTTCAACAGGCGCAAAAAGGTTAACTCCAATAAGCTGAAGATCAAATCATTAACAGTAGTCAAGGGAATAATTGAACATCAGTAGAGCCTATGGCAGGCCAAACCTGTGTCATGGCCACTTCAAATGTGACAAGGGGATTCCTTGTTTACGTACCTTCATAATTTTGCCGCCCCATTATCGTTTAGTGGGGGAAGATAAGGTCGGTCCAAGGGGCTGTCGAGTAGTACGTGCAAAGCATCTGCAGCGCGCGCGCACACACACATCGTTCACAAGCCTTCCATGCATAAATATGCAAGCAAATTGCAGGGAGCACACAAAGTAGAGCATCGCATGCATAACATCGAGAAAGAGTATAACATGGAGATATGCACATGCAAAAGGCTATCAGCTGCATGCACATGATTTCTCATATTCAGCACTAAACATTTCTGCGGGGTAGCGAACGTAACATTGAATGTTGCCTTCACTACATACTTCACCTATGTGTCCCCTGTATCATCTACCTATTTTTCCCATGTATTATCTACATAGAAATAGATACTACCGGAAACGGCTCAATTGCCGAGTTCAAATTATTGGGCGCTCTACAACAACCAACATATCCCGAGTACCGAAAATATACACTCAACCATAGACCGACACTCGACCCTGAATGTCGAGTGTTATCTCGACGACACCTGGCAAAGTCCTCACATATGAGGGGTCGGAATGGGACACTCGGTAATACCTGAAACAAACGACAAAGTGGATGGACACGTGTCTGTAAGATTGAAATAATCTCATAATTGATTGATTGATTGATTCGGTGTGGCTACAAGTGTTTATATAGTACATGTGATAACCGACTTAGGCTAAGAGTCTAACTTGAACTATAAGTCTAGGAGAAATACAACTCGTATTGGAGTGTAACTCTATAGTCTAACATCCCCCCGCAGTATCAACGTGGGGTTCAACAGCGTTGAGACTGAAACGTATGTCGGTGAAAGGTGCGGTAGCAAGTCCTTTGGTAAAAATGTCAGCAAACTGAGCAGTTGTGGGCACATGAAGAACTCGGACTTGACCCAAAGCAACCTTCTCACGAACAAAGTGTATGTCGATTTCAATGTGCTTGGTACGCCGATGTTGCACTGGATTGCTGGACATATAAACCGCTGAAATGTTGTCACAATAAACAATTGTGGCCTGCTGAATAGGACGATGTAGCTCGATAACAATTGGCGTAGCCAAGCAGTTTCAGCAACGGCGTGCGCAACATCACGGTACTCAGCTTCAGCAAACGTGAGACTGTAACCTGCCTTTTGGAAGACGTGGACCGACGACTATCTGGACAACCAGCCCAATCTACATCGGAATATGCTGTCAACGAGGTGGGAGGTGAAGGATTAATGTGAAGACCATGATCGAGGGTGCCCTTGAGGTAACGAAGCACATGTTTGACATGATTATAATGAGGAACACATGTTTCATGCATATATAAGCAAGCTTACTGAACAACATATGAAAGTTCAGGTCGTGTAATAGTGAGATATTGGGGTGCACCGGTAACACTACGATAGAGAGTGGCATCTGGAAAAGGATCACCGTCAGAGGACAATTTGGAGGTGGTGTCGACAGGAGTACGAGAGGGCTGACAGTCAAGTATACCGGCTCGGGAGAGAAGATCAAGTATGTATTAGCGTTGGGAAAGAAACAAACCGTTAGAATCACGAGTGACAGCAATACCCAGAAAATGATGGAGCAAACCAAGATCAGTCATGGAAAATTCGACACTAAGTAAGGAGATGATATGATCAAGAAATTGTTGAGTAGAATAAGTTAGAATTATGTCATCAACGTAGAGAAGTAAATAGGCAGTGTGAGAATTGTTTTTGTACACAAAGAGAGACGTGTCAGAGAGGGATGGAAGAAAACCAATGGTTTGAATGAAGGTGGAGAAGCGTTGAAACCATGCTCGGGGTGCTTGTTTTAAACAATAAAGGGATTTTTGAAGAAGGCAAACATGATCAGGAACGGAAGAGTCCACAAAGCCGTGGGGTTGCTGGCAATAAACAGTTTCTTGAAGAGAGCCATTTAGAAAAGCGTTTTTCACGTCGAGTTGATGGATGGGCCATGTGGAGGAGATTGCTATACTCAGAACAGTTCGAATGGTACTTGGTTTAACGACAGGAGAAAAAGTCTCATCATAGTCAATTCCGTGCTGTTGTGAATAACCACGACAAACCCAACGAGCTTTGTAACGAGAGAGAGAGTACCATCAGAGTGAAATTTTTGACGAGAAACCCATTTACCAGAAACGACATTTGCACGAGAAGGACGAGGAACAAGTTGCCAAGTGTTATTTTGAATTAGGGCATTATATTCATCTTTCATAGCTGCAGCCCAATTGGGATCGAGGAGAGCAGATTTATAATTGGACGGAAGTGGTGAGACGGAGGGGGTGACGTGCAAATTTAGAAGCTCACGGGGTTGACGAAAACCAGATTTGCGCGCGTCCGCATAACATGATCGTTTGTTGGAGCAGTGGTTGGAACGACACGACGAGGGAGGGGACAAAGAGGACCAGAGCCCGGCGCAGCGGATGAAACGGACACTGGAGAGGGAGGATCGGTGTTTGCGGCAGAGTTGTCTGCTGCGGCAGAGGTTTGAGTGGTTTCAGTTGACGCGGCAGAGCGAGGGGATGGCGGGTTAGTCGCGGCAGAAAAATCTGCCGAAAAGGGTGCCGCGGCAGGAGTGGGTGGTGTTGGCAGGTCGGAGGGTGCCATGGTATAAGAAGGAGGGGGAAAAGGTGGCACGGTAGGAATTGTGACAGTGGGAAGGAGGGCACGGTTTGAAGACAATGGTGGGTTCGAAGGGGTGTTGGTGGGAAGTGTCCGGGTGACAAAAGGAAAAATAGTCTTAACAAACGTGACATGGCGTGAGATATGAACACGACCAATGAGTAAATCAAGGCATCTATAACCTTTATGTTCATCCGAGTAACCAAGAAAAATGCAAGAAATAGACCGAGGAGCTAATTTGTTTGGAGATGTGGCATAAGCGTTTGGAAAACAAGGACATCCGAAAACACGAAGATCGGGATAGTTGGGGTGAGAAAGAAAGAGGGAGAAATAGGGAGTAGTTTGTGGGTTGTGTTTAGAGGGTCGAATGTTGAGAAAATAGGTGGCCATACACAAGGCTTCAGCCCAAAATTTTGGGTGCATGGATGAGTGGATCAAGAGTGTGCGGACAATGTCGTTGAGTGTGTGAAGGGATCGTTTGGTTTTTCCATTCCGGGGAGAAGTGTAGGGACATGAAAAACGCAAAAGGATAGCATGTTGAAGGAAAAAGTTTCGGTTTTGGAAATTATCAAATTCGCTACCATTATCACATTGGATGAAACGAATGGGAAGAAAGAAGTGTGTGTCAACATATCGTTGGAAGTTAAGAAATATGGTGTGTACATCAGATTTATGACGAAGGGGGAAGGTCCAAACATAGTGTGTAAAATCATCCAATAAAACAAGATAGTATTTAAAACCAGAAACACTAATATGTGGCGAGGTCCATAGATCACAGTGTAGTAATTCAAAGGGAAAAGTACTTATGGAGTAAGAGGTACTAAAAGGAAGGCGAACATGTTTTCCTAATTGACAAGACTCACAAACTAAAGCATCATGACTAACACGATTACATGGAATAGAAAATTCACTAAGAATGGATGACAATGTGGCAGCGTGTGGGTGGCCGAGGCGTTGATGCCAGAGATCGACTGAAGCCACCAAGGATGAAGGGGCAGCGCTAGCAGGAACACCGTGTAGAGAATAAAGATAACCAGAGCTGTTGAAGCGCACGATCTCCGCCTTAGTATGGAAGTCCTCACAGATAAACCAAAAGGATCAAATTCAACAGAAACAAGATTATCAGAAGTGAATTTTCGGACATAGATTAGGTTTTTAATTAGGGTTGGTGCAACTAGAACATCGCAGAGAAGAAGTGGCATAGTAGAAGTGGGGATTGTGGTTTGACCGACACAATGAATAGGTATAGAAGAACCATCACCAAGGGTAATAGAAGAAAAAGGAGAAGGAGTGCAAGATGACAACATATTGCGCAAAGAAGACATATGGCTAGAAGCACCAGAATCGAAAATCTAGTCCATACCTGAGTTTCCTTGAGCAGCAAAATTATTCATGGCCTATAAGAAGGCGGCTTGATCCCAGGTGGTGTCGGAGGAGGCAGCTGAGATGGAGTAGGCAGCAGTGGTAGCATCGGTAACAGTGGTGGCAGGGCCATCGGGGCAGGCATCTGGTACAGAGCATACGAGCCACCTCCAGTAGCAGGGGTGCCGTAGGGGTTGTAGTTCAGAGGAGCGAGATAGGCGTTCGCCGGAGGACGGGATGCGAGGAGACCTGGTGAGCCGGTATGTGGACGCACGCCTAGCATCGAGGAGCCGGAGTAGACCAGAGGAGCTCCGATCGGTGAAGGGGCGGCCCAAGGCATAGGCCATGCCTGCACCATCCCTCTCCATGGATCATGAGGGGGACGCCAACTCGGAGATGCGGGAGGAGCAGACGGCGGTGGAGCTGGTGGCGGAGCGCTGCTTGACGAGGGTGTCGATGTAGATCGCGGTGGCCACTAGATAGGGTTTTTGCCCTTGTAGTTTGGACTGGGACGCCAGCCTGGAGGTGGTTGCACGAATGGCGCGGACGGCGCGGCAGCAGGAGACGGCATATGAGGCGCCGATGGAGACAGTGCAGGGGCTGAGCCGCAGCATGTAAGACCTTGGGGCGAGAGTCCTTGCGAGCTTGAGTCTCCGCGGCGAGCTGCAACATGGAGCGAACTTCGGCGAAGGTGGGAGGCGGCCGCATCATGGGGATGAAGGAGGCCTGCTTGTCGAAGTCCTCGCTGAGACCGACGATGATGATGTTGATGAGTTGCGAGTCGCTGACAGGGTCGCCGAGTTTACGGAATTCATCACCGATGGCCTTGACGCGTTGGCAAAAGAGATTCACCGGAGAATCTCCTTGAGCCATGTTACGAAGCTCGGTATGCAGAACGTTTTTCCGAGCGTCTCTATTGCTCTGAAAGAGCTGTCGGAGGGAGCTCCAGATGGCGGCGGCCGTGGCGCCGTCATGGTCAAGCATGTTGAAGATCTCGGTGGAGATGTGTGTGTAGAACCACTGGACAATCGCGAGATCGTCTTTGACCCATTGAGGATCATCAGGACGTGGGATACTGTTGGCGGCGACATGGGACCGTAGGTTGCAGCAGCCAAGGTGTAGATCGAAGAGATGACGCCAATGATAATAGTTGTGCGCGGCGAGGTCAAGAACAATAGGGATAAAGGGGCTGACATCGGCTATGGTGTCGGCGAGCGACATTGGAGCAGCCAGGAGAGTAGTAGGTAGGGGATTGGCAGCAGGAACAAGAGAGGTTTGCGCCGCGGCGGAGGATTGTGCCGTGGCGGCGGCTTTGGCAATGAGAGCTGCCCGCCGTGCGAAGTAGCCGGGCGGCGGGAGCGGCGGTGGTGTGGGAGGCGGAGCCATACCCTAGGATCAGAAATCTGATCCCATGAAAGATTGAAATAATCTCATAATTGATTGATTGATTCGGTGTGGCTACAAGTGTTTATATAGTACATGTGATAACCGACTTAGGCTAAGAGTCTAACTTGAACTACAAATCTAGGAGAAATACAACTCATATTGGAGTCTAACTCTATACTCTAACAGTGTCCCCATGGCTGCACCTAACAGCGCCGTCTTGTTGCCGAGTGCCATATCAGATGCACTCGGCAAAAAACTCGTCAATGGTGTTATTGTCGAGTGTGTTTTACATGGCACCCGACACACATTAAAACAATATTAATTTTTTTCCAACTCTATTTTTTTACTTGTCCTCATCACGACCTTTTTCTTCCTTGCTCTTTCCTTATTCCCCCGCTTATTGTTTTCCCACGGTTATTCTCACGCCACTAGATAGAGTCTAGAGATATAGTCTAGGTCAAGCATTTAGATATAGGGAATAGATCTATATTTCAGTTCTTGGGTTTAGGGCCAAGGTCTAGGGTGTAGTTGTGGGTTAGCTTTTAGGTTCTACGATTTAAATCCAGGGTTTGGAACTAGGGTTTAAGTGTAGTAATAAAAGGTACTCCCTAGATTCCAAAATGAAAGGCGTATTTCGTCTCCTTTGACCGATGCTTTGACCTAGAATTACTCATCTAGCACACCATTTATATGATAGAAATCAAAACCATAAGAAAGTGCTTTTGACTAGGAATATAATGATATGAATTATATGTCACATAAATTACATATTAATATACTAATTTTTGGTAGCATCATTGGTCAAAGCAAATGAATACGCCCTGCATTATGGAATGGAGGTAGTATAGATTTAGAACCAAGATACCTTAACCCTAAATATACATATACACGCTTAAAGTTGGCGTGTTTCCATTATATGGCCCGCATAACAGGGGGCACGTGGAAATCACGTACACATGGGTACAGATTTACGTTAAGCTTCAAGACAGCCAACCGATGATGCTGCTGGAACGGTTCGCGCCCGCCTCCCAAACCCTTGGCACACATTACTCATGGAAACATGGCGCACGATGACAAGCATTTGGTTTGACGGTGCCACAGTTGGATGAACACGATCTCCTTGATATTTTACTTGAGGATTCACCCTAATAAACGACTACTTGCGCAATCAAGGTGCAAACAACAAAGGATAAGCATCACATGCAATTAATAATAATTCATGTGCTTTGGTATAGCCTTTGTTATTCTTCGGAAGTTCTTGACGCTCGTCCTTGAGGATCACCATCTTCATAATTTCCAGTCACAGCAAAATCCCCGAGGGAAAATTACCATAGCCGAAAACTCGCCAAGTTCTCGTCACCAGCATAGCCGCCGGGGCCTCCTCCCGGTCCATGCGACGAACTCTTCTTCGCTTACTTGTCGGTGACGAACTTGATCAACTGTTTTGGTTTTGGCCATCTTGTTAAAACACCGCAACAAATAGCTATACCAAAACACATGCACACAATCCTGCAAAACCAAGTTAGACGTTTCTAACGTTTGTTTGCAAGTTTTACGTGGCCTTGTAGGATCTACAGAAGAACCGTCACTACCTACGAACTGAAGCACGTCTAGGCTAGTTGCTAGATTAACTTTGCGGGGTGATTGAGATCCCAACATTACGAAAACGTTGCGAACCCCCATGAGGCATCCAACCCTTATGCCTCGTCCGTATATACAACAACGTCCACAACTATAGGTATAGACCCGAAGCTACTGAAGCACTTCGTTGGCACCAACGGGCATACTAGGAGCAGCCGGAAGGTCCGCGGATTGCCAGAAGTTCGTAAAGATCTTGCCTATGCCGCCATGGAATATGATGTACAACATATTGGGAAGAAACTAAAATAAACTTAATGCAAGAACTATGCAATGCTCGCACCAACTTGTGCTCTAGATCAAATCATACCTACGCATAGATCGGCTCTGATACCACTATTGGGTTACGGGTAAAACTTTAAAAAATTCCATAACCTTGCCGCCAAGATCTATTCTATGAAGATATGCTGCACCCCATAATGCTAGATCTAGATACTTACAAACACCGTTGCGGAAGATCATGTGTTTGTCGAAGTAGACGTCGGTGAAGCCTGATGAGGAATCTCACGTCCACGCCGGGAGGTGAGATTGTTGCCAGTCCGTCATCGAGGAACTACTTGCGCAACCCCGCTCTAACAGTATCCACACGTACGCCGCGCCAATCTGTCAAGCACGTTCACAGCCTAGAGCTACTAGTACCGACGAAGAGAGACTACCTTTCGGCGTAGATTTAGTGCTAGATCTAATCGGGCTCGATTAGATCTATATGAGACTGGAGACTTCTAATTCTCAACACATGAGATCTACTAGAGAGAGATTAGATTGAAGTCTAATTAGAGCGACGTCTAGATTTAGAGTTTCGTCTAATTGCACAATATCTAGAGAGAGAAACTTATGCAAGTCAATTGGATTGTTCTCCTTGTGGGAGGGGGTGGAGTATATAAAGGGGAGCAAGGGGAGGAGGTGCTTGGGGCAGGGGCAAACCCTCCCCTTGGTGCGCCGTCCCTAGGGAGGCTGGCCCCTCTCCCAAGTCGGCTTGGGGGAGGAGTCCTTGTCCAACAAGGACTCCCTCCCTTCCCTTTTATCTTTTTGCCTTTTTCGTTTATTCTTTCCTTTTCCAATTCGGACTCTTTTAAATCTCCAAATCAAACAAGGAAAGAGAGGGGGAGGAGTTGGTGCGCCGGCCAGGAGGGTGGGGCCCAGTCGTCCGACCCGCACCAGGTGCGGTTCGGCCCCTAGGGTCCCCCTTCTTCCTCCGGCACTTCCCCCCTTCGTGGCAAACCTCCGAAACTCTTCCGGAACCAAATATACTCTATAGATAAAATCATCGACTCTATCCACTGATGTCGGAAACACTACCCGGCATCCCGGAACATCTCATGTTCGCCATATTTTCTTGTAGGAAATTCTGCCCTATACCGACATCATTTCCCTCTCATGATAACTTCATTGGAACTTCTCCGAATCACTCCGGAGTTGTTCCTGTGACATCGGAGGGACTCCGACCACTTCTCATAACCAAAAAACTACAACTTTATTCTCTCAATAAAAGATTGACTCACAGCTTAAGTGTGTGACCCGAAAGGTTCGGTAAACACAAAGACATGTCCGGGAACTTACCAGACAATAACCAGCATTGGGACCTAGACGGCCGCACTGGCTCCCGTGTGTTCATGAGTGAACGACAGAACCTGTGTGTTACTCATTACGCTAATCCCCTTACGTACACGATACCAATGATATCTCGAGATTGAGACAATGTGCTCTAGTGTGATCAAACCCTTTGATCATAACACATATTATTCTTGTACCAATATCATTCTCTTTTCTCATTCCGTATTTATATTGTCCCGTGATTAATCACGCTGTGTCTGGCCAGACGATTGGGTGACAATAATAATACTGAGATGGCCTAGAGGATGTATCTCTCCATCGTCTGGAGGAGTAAGTGCCATTCTTAAATAATCTCTGTTCCAATAGATTATTCTAGTTCACGCCCAAAGGTCACCGTTATGGTCCCCAGTTACGGCCGGACGTTAGGTGACAATCAAATCATGAGTGTCAAATAAGCGGTCACCAGATATTCTCATAGCAAAGGAATACAGCTAATGAAAACAAAACATATGATCAATTGATACCTTCATCGTTTACGATTAGTCTCTTAGCAAGATCATATAATGGGTCGGTTCAGTACTATTGTCATTCCGACAATAAACTCATATAGTTATGTGACTTATACAAAGTCCATGATCAGGAAAACATGATCATCAAACAACAAGATAGGTTAGTCTTAGGGACAAGACTAGGAACACTTTTACTTGTTCGTATCTCTACACCTGTATTGGAGGTTTTTCTCTTGAACACGTTGTATTTGCTATTCAAGTGCCCAATACAGTTATAGCATAAAGATATAAACATTAATAATCAACTTGGAGATAAATAATAACTAAATTATTATTGTCTCTAGGGCATATCTCCAACAAGGGCAAGTTTTCGGACCTCTCGCCCTTGTGATACTGTACAGGAAATTACAAATCATGTTTTGAAAAGCACCTCACGAGACTACTCGTGTTATTCATCACGAGTCTTCTACCGTCCAAATCGGACGGTGTTGCTTACCGCCCTCTTTACCACGGTCTAATTCGACTGGTTTTGCTTACCGCCCTCTTTTCCACGGTCTAATTCGACCGGTTTTTACCAACGTTGTCGTCAACAACACCGTTAGCCAGGGGCGGCCCAGGATTTGAAGAGTGGGTATTCAAAATTTTAAAGGCTAATTTTTATAAGACTAAGACCTTAATTTTTTCATATATAACCGATCGTAGCACCATATTGCATAGTATACATAAGATATAGAACCATAATAGCAAATAAATTTAATGTATTATACTTCTTAATAACTTGAAATGATTATCGCGTTTAAATGGTTCCTGCTTTTGAATCACTACAAATAAGTCACGGATTTCAATGCATATGTAGTGTAATTTCATATGGAAATAGGATGCGACCAAGCCAGATAATCGCGTGTCAAAATAAATTAGCCAGATAATTTAGATTAGCACATGCTTGTAGCAGGCCCTGTAGAGAAATAATAGTGAAGAAAATGGCCATGAGGTCTCAAACCAAATAAGCTAGATAATCTAGATTAACTCATGCTGCTGTCTGATAAAACGACAACCCTATCTGCTCGTGTCGTGTGGGAGCAGCGAGCGACGACGCTGGTTCCTGAATGATTCGTACGAACATTGAGGCTGTAGTTATTTTCGTTCTGGGCCTGGAGAAGAAGAGATAATGGGCCACTCGGCCATGTGGGGTGGGGAGGGAGAAAACAAACATGTGGGTTGTCCTTGTTTTAGGCTGAACGCGGGGAACGACCTCAGATGTTCTGCCATTTTGTTTTTTCCTACACTTTACGTACTAACAGGATATATAATTATATATACATAGTATTTTGGCGAAAACAATGGGTATTCAACTGAATACCCTTGAATTGAAGTGGGCCCGCCCTTGCCGTTAGCGTCATACCAACGGTTTCATGTACAACCAATCAGTACGTGAGAAGTTGATTGTTATTTTTCTGATTATGATTCTTATTGTTTATGGACTGCTGCTATTCATGTTGCTTAATACGTCTAATATAATAGTTGACGAAAAGGATAACGACTCGGCAGTACTGGGCCGTGGGTCATGCAAAGGGACTGCCTCGGCGAGAGTGTGATAGAAGTGGAGGATTTCCAGTTTGTCAAAGGAAAAAAAAGTGCTTCGTATTATGCTGTGCTGCTACTGGGCTTTTAATAGCGTAGTAGGGGCTGGCCGGCTGACGAGGAGGCCTCCCGTTTCTGGTGTTTAGTTTTGCTCAAAAAAAAAAAATCCTTGAGTCAGAACAAGCTGAGCGAGCAAAACCAGGCGTGTTGTGCTTTTTTAGAAATGGGAGCCTCGCCCCAGCCTCTGCATCAAAATGATGCATATGGCCGGTTTTTTATATAAATTTAAAAGCGTCAAGGTCTTAAAGTATTACAAAAGTTCGAATCACTGATCGCACAGAGCAAAGATGAAAATAAGCCAAAGGAAGAACAATAGCCTAGCCATATATTCTTCTAGCATGCCGCCACCCATTCTGGCAGAAGATAGCCTGAACGACCGCCATCATTCGAGTACATCCGGAATCCATAAGATCCCACTGGGCTTCGGGGAGTAGGAGCGACCACGACTGTATCTAGTGGATAGCTCTGAGCACAACCTGCATAAAATGAGGAGTTTGTGTTTTGTTAAAGACAATACCATTTCGGCAATCCTAAATTGCCCAAAGAAAGGCTGACACACCGATGCGAATCCGAACCTTAGTGTCTTTGTCAATACCATTAAGCCAGTTTCCAAACATATGCGAAATACTGTTAGGAGGAGTGATGTTGAAAGTAAAATGAACTAATCTCCAGATGTTTTTAACAAAATGACATGATGCAAACAAATGTTCCGCAGACTCTTCTGTATCGCAAAAAACACATTTCGTACATCCTATCCACCTTCTCTTAGCAAGATTATCTTTCGTTAATAATACACGTTTGTTAAGAAACCAAAGAAAGATCTTTATCTTCAGAGGATTTTTAATTTCCACAGATATTTATGCAAAAATCTCGTATGCTCGTTCATGTAATCTGCATACATCGACTTAACAGAGAAACATCCGCTTGATGACAGTCTCCATTTAAAAAGGGAATTTTCATTCGAAAGTGTCACGTGAAACAGCCGAGCAACAAGATGCATCCAGGCATCCCTTTTATCACCTATGATAGCTCGACGGAATTGTAAATTAATGGGGACCGTGGTCATCACATGTGCAACTAAAATGTTTTTATGTCGCACAATGTTGTATAAACTCGGGTATTGGGATGCCAAAGGTGTTTCGCTGTGTCCGCCCAAAATCTGGTTCGCAAACCGTTTCCCACTGTAAAAGACCCACGGGAAAAGAAATATTGTTTAACCCCCATAATCCCCTTCCAAAAGGGCGAATCTGTTGGTTTTGCTTGTACTTGGGACAACGACTTGCCACCCAAGTACTTGTTACATAGTAATTCTTGCCACACCCCTTCTTCTGTTAAAATTTCAAATAACCATTTGGAAAGAAGACTCTTATTTTTAAGTTCTAACATATCGATCCCCAAACCTCCTTGCTCCTTGGGTCGGCAAATAATGTTCCATTTTGTAAGTCTATACTTACGTTTGTTCTGATCGCTTTGCCAAAAGAAACGAGATCAATAGAAATCCAACATTTTCCGAACCCCGACGGATATCTCAAAGAAAGACAAAAGAAACATAGGTAAACTAGTTAAAACCGAATTTATAAGGACTAAACGGTCTCCGTATGAGAGCAGTTTCCCTATCCATGCTCCTAGTTTCTTTTCGAATCTATCCTCTATTGGTTTCCATTCCTTATTTAACATTCTTCCGTAATGTATAGGAACCCAAGATATTTAAAAGGAACTGAACCGCTTTCACATCCAAAAATATGTCGGTATTCATCTTGCACCTCTTTTGCCTTACCAAAACAATAGATCTCACTCTTATGAAAATTGATTTTCAAACCCGAAAGTTGTTCAAAAAAGGATAAAATTAATTTCATGTTCACAGCCTTCGCTAAGTCATGTTCAAGAAATAAGATAGTATCATCCGCATATTGTAAGATTGATACCCCACCTTCGACTAGGTGAGGGATCAAGCCACCAACTTTTCCATCCTCTTTTGCCCGGGCTATCAAGATTGCCAACATATCCGCGACGAGATTAAAAAGAATTGGGGATAGAGGGTCCCCTTGGCGGAGTCCTTTGAGTGTTTGGAAATAATGACCGATATCATTATTAACTTTCACCCCTACACTCCCACCTTGCACAAACCTCACAATCCATTCACACCACTTGTGCGAAAAGCCTTTCATGCGTACTGCTAATTCTACCGCGTACTGGTTCAGACTTCGTATGATTTACGACCTTTCACCTCTCATGAAGATTGAAGAAATACAAGGTGTTTTTTTCCTGAGAAGACAGCACCGCTTTATATGATAAAAACTACAACCTCCGTTCAGAAATACAAGATGTTTTAACTTTTTTCTGATTCGGACCTACTTAGATGTGTTTCCGTGTGTAGATTCAGTAATTTCATAATTAAATATATCTAAAACATTTGATAATTTGAAACGGAGGGAGTAGAAGAGAAGACAACATTGCTCCTCCTTATGTATTGTTTGCGAGGGACAGTATTACATCAATGCTCTTTTGGCGAACTGAATTTTAACAAGTCTGTGTCGCTGGCGTTCAAACTGGGGTTTACGTCTCAAAGCGAATCTTCCTGTCCATGGAACTAACTATTATTACTCTTTTAGTAGCACTCAGCAGCATGTTGGTCATCTTATTAACAGGGTTGCCATGTACTTTAACAAATGCTTAGAATAAGCAATTCAGAAGAAAGATGGGAAGAAAAATACAATCTTTCAATTGGCAGCCTTGGCCTGCCTGAATTTGTCTCCTGTAGTCTGTCCCACTTATATACAAATACTATACAATTTCATGGAGAAGATATCTCCAGAATGAATCATCAAATCATTGTTGTTTGTACAAAGTTGGCAATGTATCATCGTCAGTATGGAGCTAACTTCGTAGTAATTGCCAGGGTTAGCTGTGTGTTTCTGATGATCACGAGAAAAGTTCTGCATCCTGGAGAAAATAACACATTGGTTAGCTTTTGTGAGCAAAATAGTATCTTGATTATGAGCAGTGGTCTTCGGTACATGAATATCTGCATTGGAGGTTTTCATGACACATCCTCTGCCAAGCAATTTTCAAAAGCACGTTTCAGTCAGTTTTCTTACCTTCGTGTATCTGCTTGTGGAATCCCTAGCAGCAAGAGATGCTCCGGGTCAATATCTTTGTCCGCTTTACTGCGCGCGGTGGTCAACAGTATATACTCTTATGATAAGATGAAAGTGAAAGATGCCATTGCGATGAGGGCAAACAAGTGAACCACCTGCAAACCATTTCGCAGCATGTCAGATTCAGGTATCATACAAAGTAAAATGCGACAGCGTCGTCTCGTAAAGAACTAAGACTTTGCATAGCTACAATCACCTAGTAATATTCTAGTACTTGTGAATGAGGTTCAGAAAGTATATTCAGAATGTGACAACACGAAGCCTGAGGACTGAAGAAAATTACCGTTCGCGTGCCATCCGAGTCATCCATGGGCGGCAGGTACCCGCGCAGGCCGACATTGTAGACCGGCGTGCCGTCAGGGTAGAACAGCCCGTAGTTCCGTTCAGAGGCCGGCCCCGGCTTGAGGTTCTCGTTGAAGAGCGCGAAGACGTAGACGTCTATCGGCACCGCCGGCCTGAGCGGCGTCCCCTGCTTCATCTCGATCCTCCGCAGCAGGTTCCCAATGTAGATCCCGGCGTACTGCGGCGTGGCGCCGGCCTCGTCGGGGTCGCCCCTGGACGGCCACCCGGTCTCGGAGATCTTCACGTCGACGTCCGTGTGTCCCAGCGCCTGGATCGCGGCGTACACGGAGTCCACCTGGGCGTACAGCATGTTGTCGTAGTTGAGCCCCGTGGTCGGGTCCGTCACGCCGGCGTTGGGCTGGAAGAGCACGTACTCCAGCGGCACGCCGTGGGGGTCATCCTTGTAGGCGAAGTAAGGGTAGCAGTTGATGAGGAATGGCGACCTCGCCGTCGACAGGAAGTCGAGGAGCGGGGTGATGTACGGCGCGACGTCGGGCCGGAACGCGCCGGCGGAGGGAGGGTAGGAGCTGCCCATGATGTCCAGGGAGTGCGCCGTGGTGACGTTCACCTGCCCCTGCAGCCCCAGCGCGCCTAGCGCCTGGTACACGGACTGCATCGCCGGCAGGAGGTTGTCCTTGAGGGCGGTGTCGTTGCCCTTGAACACCTCGTTGCCGACGGTGATGCAGGTGATCCGCGTGCTGGGGAGGTACGGCCGGACGTGGTGCTGGACCCACGCCTGCGCCGTCGCCGGGTCAACCATGGCCGACACGTTCTCGTTCCCGATGCCGATGACGAACTCCACGCCCGTGTTCAGGAACGCGCGCAGCACGTTCTGGTCGGCGTCGTACAGCTTCACCTTGCTCACCTGCATCGACCGGAGGAGCGACGACACCCGGGATGGCGAAGGGAGGTTGTCCGCGATTTGCCCGTAGTTTATCCCGATCGACAGGCCTCCACCAGCTGCCACCGCTTGATCTGCTGCATGCGATGTATCAAAATCAAGTTCTCACAAAACAAAACTGCATTTTCTGACAAGCAAAAAAGGGGAAAATCATTAGTTGGATATCTCGACGACAACTCTTCACTACCATCCAGTATTTATGGTTACGATTTCGTGACTTGGTCTTCGTCACTTGGACGATCACAGTAATACAAATCATTAGAGACTACCATTTTCGTCTTTTAAAAATGCTGGTAAGAAACTACGAATTGATAAGAGGTTCAAAATAGAATGAACAGCTTGTTCAAATGAAATTAAACAAATGAACGAACAATCTAAGCTGCACCCTACACCAACCAGCTCTGCACAGTCTTAGATCAATTACGCGATCCAGTGCAAGCTCGGGTCCACATGCGAACATGTGATTGGGGTATCCTACCAAGAATCAACCCAATAAAATAGCACGTACTTTGTCAAACACCTTTTAGCTATAGTTTGTTTCTGTCCCCGGTGGCCACAAGTGATCAAAAAGCACACACCAGGTTTAGCTGCCAGCTACGATTACGAACTGTAATAAGCAAGCCACTTGGCCGTCCTTTCAAAACATACTTTACGGGGAAAGTCATCACAGGTCAGTTCCAGAGATCGGATCCACCTCAAAATTGGAGGAAAAGCAGAGGGAAAATGGCAGCAGATAGAATCGTATCTAGGTAAAATAGCCCAAAAATATCTTAGATTTAGTATTAGGATTGGGAGATGCTATGCCATCGTAGTGGGTTGTGTCTTACGGCATGGAGCACCTTGAGGGACCGTGTGAGCTCACTGGATATTGGTTGAAAACGAAGATATGTGTAAGATACTCTCAGCAAGTACACCTAATAACCACCGTTGGTTGCAGCATCGTCATGTCATACCGACACTTAAGAAAATCAAGCATATCACAATTAAGTTTTAGTTGCTCAGACAAATAAATTACAGCAAAGATTGCCTTTCAAAACCAAGCAGAAATTCAGCATAGGATAAAACGAAAACAAAGAAGCCGCTGGTAGTGTCACTTCACTCCATGATCAATGATATGCGGTGTAAGTTTGATATTGGAGTGTAAGAATGGACAGGTAAATATCACTTGGGCCTAAATGAAAACCAGTTATCTCTGCCCGGTCAATCACACATTCAAAGACCTGTGGGAGCTTGATGCGAAAGGATGGCGAACTTCATCAGGGCGATCCAGCTTCCAATTTAACCCTGTGTAATCCCCGCGAAAACCTTCTGTACGTATACGCAACACCGTTGTGTGAGGAGGTTGAGCGGCGCTCACCTGTTGCCGTGAGGAGGATTGTGAGGACGAGGAGGAAGCAGCGACGGAGCGGCAACGACGACCAAGCTCTCGACGGCTTCGGCACGGCCATGGTCGGATTACTCGACGAGCGACGTAGCTAGCTCGAGTTCCAGCCAGGGACTATAGGGATCAGGCAGTGAGCCAACCGATGGAGAGCAGCTGATCGAGGCTGCTGATGCTGAACCTTTCGATGCTCTCTCTCGCTCGCGTAGGTGTTTGTGTGGTCAGCGAGAGTGTGTCTGTCGCTTGCTCGCTGCGGTTTTTGCTTGTGTCTGTTTCTTGGGGCTTCGGCAGCGCGCGGGCGGCGTCGAGGATATTTAAGCAGCGGGAAAGGCAAGGCAGTAGCCGGTGGACGGGTGATGACTGGCCCCTGGGCGGTTACAGCCGTTAGTTTAGGCCGCGTTGCGCTGCATGTGCTTGAGCGAGGGGAGCCTGAAACTGAAACTCGTTGTGAAAGTGTGCGTGGGTCGGTCCGGCCGCTACTTCTCACTGCCAGTTGTAGTACGCGTGTCGATCTCGATCGGATCTCCGCCGCGCCGACCATCCCATGTTTGGGACGCATCCGACCTGTGCATCGTCAGCTCAGTTTGGTACTGTTCTGAACAACAACATCGTCAGTTTGGTGATCTGCTGCTTTTCTCGGCCGAATCCTCCGTCCAACCCGCCGGTAGACGAGATCAGAGCTTCCTCAGGCGAAAATAGACGCGCGCGCTCGTCAGACGTCAGGCAATGCATTTTCAACTGGCCGTCCTCATCAGGTTCATATGGTTTCTCCCAAACGGGAAGCTACCAAGTTTACAACTCCTGAGTCCTAGAGCGGGACGGCGTCGGTGCGCGGTGATGGGCGGTGGCGATCGACCGCGTGTGACGCCGCTCCGACTCGGCGGCACGTCGACCGCCGGGCCCGCGCGCAGGCCGTTGTGCGCATCGGACTCGCGTTCCAGTCACGGGGGGCTCCGCTGCTGCTCCCGCTTTTGTCCACGCCTCCACGGACCTATAAGGTGCACCGTGCACGCATGCACGATTTCAGCTTATCGGTGGTCCTGCTCATCTTTATATATAGACTCCAAATTGTAGATAAATAAATCTGTTTCCAGATATGACTCATCATGTTAGAATAACCACAATACCGATGTAGCGAACCTGCACTTAAAAATTAGCAAGATCCCTGTGTATAGTGCAAACCACTGGATCGATTCATTTGCACACACAGTTTAAGATGTAATATCACAACAAAGTATCAATTATTACATATGGATCCAGTACATAGGAAAATATCCAATACAAATTGCATAGCATGAAACTAGGTTTGAAAGAGTAAATCAGCGGAAATAAAAGTAGCAGTAAGTCTCCATCATCTTCATGTGGCACAGACGAAACATATTGGTTGTAGACTCGGCGGTACGTCGACCGCCGGGCCCGCGCGCAGGCGTTGTGCGCATCGGACTCGCGTTCCAGTCACGGGGGGCTCCGCTGCTGCTCCCGCTTTTGTCCACGCCTACACGGACCTATAAGGTGCACCGTGCACGCATGCACGATTTCAGCTTATCGGTGGTCCTGCTCATAATGCATCTTGAGACTAGAGGGGTGGATCTTTATATAGACTCTAAATTGTAGATAAATAAATCTTTTTTCAGATAGGACTCATCATGTTAGAATAACCACAATACCGATGTAGTGGACCTGCACTTAAAAATTGGCAAGATCCCTGTGTATAGTGCAAACCCTTGGATCGATTCATTTGCACACACAGTTTAAGATGTAATATCACAACAAAGTATCAATTATTACACATGGATCCAGTACTTAGGAAAATATCCAATACAAATTGCATAGCACGAAGCTAGATTTGAAAGAGTAAAGCAACGGAAATAAAAGTAGCAGTGAGTCTCCATCATCTTCATGTGGCACAGGCGAAACATGTTGGTTATAGACTCGAAACTCTTAAACGAAACCTCACTCGTCGTCCGAACAATCTGCAACAGGAAAAATGTTGCAACAAGGTGGTTTATAACCATATAAAATGGAACTGGCAAGTGACACTCTGTGAACTCATAGAGGAATAACTCCAATAACCTATATGCATATTTGACTGGTGGAGTTCAAAGGCTATTTTACATAAAGCCAACTTTCTCCTAACTCTTTGGAAAACTCTTTTCATCTAGTCGAGACAAGTATGACATGAAAACCATTGTCTCGTCTACCCTTGTTCACCCTTTAAAGTTTTACTTGATAAATTTGAATGTTGGGATCCTCCGTTGACGTCCTTGATCAGCTGCTCAGAATTGTCCGTAACCGGGGACACGGCTAAGTACTTAGTTTTGACACTCTCGAGAGGTTCTGCACGTTCACCACAAGACTCAATCAGCCCAAACTATTCTCTACACTCCATTAGTGATAAGAAAAAGGAGAAAATTGAGACGAGACCTTTTGGAAACAGTCCACTGTTTCTCTGGGCCGACCCATACAAGACATTCATCCGCTGAGAACTGACAGAATCAGGTTTCTTGAACTTACTTAGTCAAGACAGAGCCATAGTACCAAGTGGCTGCACTGGAAGCAATCTTCACTTGAAGTAACTTCAATCCCTTTGTCCCTAGGTGGCAATCCACAAGTGCACATACTCAGGTAAAACCATAGAAATGGCCCTGGGTAGCCACTCAACTCCGACCTCCTCTATCAAACCAATCCACCCAGGAGTTTCATTTTACTTAGAAGAATTTAGCTTTTATCAAAACAATCTTTTGCATAGCATATCAATATTTCTACTAAGTTATAATAGGATTCTAAACCACTAGTATATAGGTGCTACTATAATTTTTTTTTGCATAGCAATACTATCCAACACATGCTTATAGAAAAAATACTCTACTCATGCATATACAAAATACTTAGGAAATTTATGAATGTGCCACTTGCCTTTGGAGGTTGTCGTTGCTCACACACTCTTTTCAACAAGGAACGTTGCACTCCGTTCAATCTAAACAATATAAACAAACAACAATACAACAATCAACATACAACACAACATCAAACTTGGAAAACAACATAACATTTGGGTTTGGTTTAAAAGAGCTTAACACATTTTAAAACCAAGGTTTGCAAATCAAAACATTTAAAAGACTTTTAGCACAAACTTAAATATATAAAATATAAAATAACTTAACAAAGATGGTTTTTGTGCCTCTCTGGTCAGAGGCAAAAATTTGTGATATTTTTCAAAAAAGAAACATATTAAAATAATTTATAGGATTTAAACTATGCCAAAAACATGCAAATAGGGTCCCTGATTTGTAAATAAAAATAAATATGCCCGAAAATTATTTCTAACAGTGAAGCCTTATTCTACAGATACTAAGGTTTCCAAGAATATTTTATTTGCAAAATTTGAACTTATCGATATTTTATTATAATTAAAATACTATCGACTTGTATTTTAAATAGTAGAAAATAAAGATTCGGTAAAACTTAGATTTTATTACAGATCTGTAATCTAGACAAGTTAGTGAATTAAAATTTATATTATGTGTAATTGTTGGACGTCTAGATCTTTTTCTATGGATTTTACAAGTTTAAAAAGTAAAAATCATTTTTAATAATTTAAACAATACATTTGAATAACCAATAATAAAATATAAGTTCCAAAAGTTATGTTTTTATACTACTGTACAAAGGGTCTGAAATAGCAACATTGGCAACAAGAATCATCTCAAAATAATTTATAGAATTAAAATTATAACTAAAATAGTGTTTTACATGTTTCTGTAAATAACAAGTTTGTGCACGACTAAAATATATGTTATTATTATACCACTGTATGCTACACGTTCATACGAATCCATAGACTTCAAAAACGTTGAAAACGGAGTAACGGTTGATTTGATATGGAATTAACAAATTTTAACAATTTTCTGAAAATTTAGAACAATTTAAAAGTGTTGGGGTGTATGGGCTGGCCTTGGCCCAACTCCACCCCAACGCCTTGCTGCTGCTGGCCATCTTCCAGCACTTCTGCGAGACCTTCGTCGGTGTCAAGCCGAGCATCGCCCTCTTGCGCCACTACTTCTACCCCGGGTCGAGACCGGGAACGCCATCTCCGGCTCCGTCATCTTCCGCTTCTGCGACAACCTCGCCGGCACCTTCCTTGCCTTGGACAAGAGGCGATGGGAAGAGTAGCGGCACGGGTGGGTCTTCGTCTGCTTTCCCGCGGCCGACGAGGCTCTGGCGGAGCCCACGGCGGTCCCCGTCCGTCCAGAGAGCTGGTCCGACCTGGGAGAGCGTGATGCGGACCTGGCTCCGGTGCACCACTGGATTCTCCTCTTCCGCAATCGGGGCTTGACCGGCCGCGACGTGGTGGAGCACTTCCCCAGCCTCGCCATCGCCCCCCTACAACAGCGCTCCCACTGCATGTGGGAGTATGAGGGGCCCAACGACAAGACTCGGCTTTTCAGGTCGAAGGTGCTTCCCGGGGCCCTGAGTGGGCTGTTGAATGACAGAGTACGTGGGCCTGCCGGCGGGGGTCACTCCCTTGTACAGGGACGAGGACATCGACGACATTATCTCGTCCCTGCCAGAGTGCGACGAATGGGGGATCCTCTTGACTTGGCATCCGCCCACGCGGCACTCCCCCGGACTTCTCTTCTGGAGTCTTCTCGCCGTCCCCGAGGCGACTCCCTCGGAGACTCCAGTCGTCGCCGAGGGTCTCCACTCCCCGAGGGCTCCTCCAAGACGGGGAGGCGTGCTGCTCCGGAAGTAGGGGAGGACGACACCGACTCGGTGCCGCTGTACCATCGCCCCCGCGTCCCCGCGAGACAGCGAACCACGGAGGAGCTGGCCGCCGCTGGCTATGTGCCCTCGGACGACGAACTCCCCGGGGAGACTCTCCCGGCTCCTCCGCCTCTTGGGGTCTTTATCTCGAAGGGGTCTTGGTCCCTCCGTCTGGACTCCGCCAGGTAACGTCTTCTCTCCTAGCCATCTTTCCTGGATGTGGCATCCCTCGTTCCTGAGCGTGCTCTTCTTTTTCTATAGCCCCCAGCTTCCTCTTCAAAGAGGGCCCGCGTTGAGCCGGGAGCCTTCTTCCCCCTGCTCAAGAAGACATGCGCCGGCGCAGCCCCGGGCCGAGCGCTGCTGCGCCTGCGCCGCCCTCGGTGGCGGTGGTCTCCGGGGCTGGTGCCGCCCCTGGTGGCGACTGCGGCCAGAGGTAGCTTCATGAGAAACGTCTTCTCCGCGAAGGGTTGCCCTGCATTCCGTTTCCCGTATTAGTGTCTTCATTCCTGACTCTCTTCCACCTCGTTCCAGGCCCTGCGCAGGACCCTCACCCACGTGAGGTTGTGGCGGTGGAGTCGGCCTCTGACGACAGCGACGCCGGGGACGCTCTTCGGTTCGCGAGGCATTCTTCGGCGAGGCCCTGCCGCAAGGCCCTGGGCCCAGTTGCTTCCTGTCCCTATGCCGCTGGCGGCTCCTTGGGTGCCTCCGGCCCTTCTTCCTTGGTTCTTCGTTCGGACCGCGGGGTGGTTCCTGCCGCCGGCATCGTCCAGGATGCCTCCGTCTTCTCCTCGGTGCATAGTGTGCTGGATGGCGTGGAGCAGCACCAGCAGCTGTTGGTAGACGCCGATGCCTGCGCCAAGGAGGAGAATGAGCGCACCAGGGAATTCCTCATCCTCCTGCGCGGGGAGATCGAAGAGGGCCGCCACACACTCGAGGAGCGCGAGGCGTCTGTCCATGCTCGGGAGCAGCAGGCAGCCGCTACCCAAGCCAAGACAGAGGCCACCCTAGTGTAATACCCAGCAATTATAGGACTCGAGAGGGTAGAAATAGGAACTGCATTTGTGCATTCATGCATCTTTTGGTGAAATCTGGAAAAATTTCGCGCTTTTGTGTTAAAATGAATCGAGGGTTGATTCCAGACGAGTGTCGATGTTCTGGGAGTCAGATATTGACAGATAGTCGAGAGGAGTCGATAAACCCTACGACATATTTTCAAAACCTTTGTTAGTACTTCTCCAACACAATCATTTGATTTCATTTGATTTCATCTGATTTCATTTGATTTCAAAAGGAAATTTGAAATAATCTAAAGTTTAAAAGCAATTCTATTCTTTCCTAAATCTTTCTATACATATATACCACAAATATAACAAGATATAAATCACAAGAATTGTGAGGACATCATTTCAAATAATAAAGTCATTCTATTTCATCCACATCACAACTCCATACACAAATATTTCCAAAAGAATCTCTAAAAAGGAATATATATACAAGAATTACATGGATTTAAACTCAAATGTTTAGGAAACATTTGGATACAAATGATACAATTGATCAACACAATTAAATTACAAGACTACAGAACAAATAATCTTACAACATTTGAAACAATACAAAAACAGTACCAAAAAATCCTAAACTAAAGTCTTCAAGTCTTCTTCATCATCTAACCTGCAAAATAAACAACAGAAACAAGTAGAATTTTGGGTTATGATTAAAATGTTGCCCACACCATTTGGTGCTGGCATGTAACTGTGTTGAAACCTGGTTTTAGCCTAATTAAAACTGAGGTTCAATTAGGCTAAATTGGGGAATATTGCAAATCATCAAAGGCAACAGAAGGGACTGATCAATTGGATCATGCTCTTTTAATCCGAAGGCAACAAGGAGGGGCAAAGGCATGTTGCAGCACTTAGAAAATCAACTCAGGCAACTTAAATCTTAGGCAAACAAGTGCTGTATTGAGCTTATGATCTTGATCTTCAAAAGACAAAGCCACAGATAAAATGCTTTCCCCAAAAATCAAACCAGGAGGTAAATAAAACCTTAGCCCACAATTATGGTATCACATTTGCCCATTAATTAGGCAAATGGACCATAAACCCCTCACTAAGCTAGCCATCAGCTTAATTGGCCACACATTTGAGTTTAATCATCTCAAACCGACTATCTCAAGCCTTTCAATTCTCAGCCAAGCATTTCCACACAAATATCTGGATCAGATAGGATCAATGACTCAAGAATGACTCATGTTTATCACCTGGGAGTGATGAACTGCGCAGCAGCAGCAGCAGAGAGCTGATCATCTAGGTGAAAAGGAGTGCAAAAGTAGTCAAATAAAGCAGCTCGAGGTGAGAAGGGCCACTGTAAGCAGGTTACTCACCACAACTCAATTATCCTGGTGTCACTAGCCCAGGACACCTCAAATTTGTATAAATATAGACCCAAGCCGCATCCACCAGCACACACAATTCACAGCAACCACAATACACACAGTGCACAACCATCATCACATCCAGATCACCATTTCCATCTGTTCTTCACCAAGAACAACCACAAACCACAAGCACATCATGGAGATTACTTAAACCCATCCACCACAAGCCATTTCAGCTAGCAATTGAACTCTAGGAAAAGGAAG
Organism: Poa pratensis; assembly: GCA_947311845.1. Lineage (NCBI taxonomy): Eukaryota > Viridiplantae > Streptophyta > Magnoliopsida > Poales > Poaceae > Poa > Poa pratensis. Next base: position 69,252,199 of record CAMZMU010000128.1, on the reverse strand, counting down.
CACCAAGAAGGAGACGGTTGAACCTTGGAGCAAGATCAGAGCTCTTCCGTAGCTCTAGCTGCTCTACAACAGAGGTTGATTCATAAGTGCCAGTGAGAGGCTAAGCAGGTTCTGTAATGACAGAATCATGCTAGAGTGTTCATTTTAGCATTTGTTCTTAACAGAGCCTTGCACTGCAAGGTAGGGTGCTATAGGAAAATAAATTGCACCACAGAGAACTTCTGTTTTGTGCAAGAAATAGGACAGAGAGATGAAAGGGAGTGAAGTTGTGTGCTTTATCAATTGTTTGAGCATTGGAGACAAGGGAAAAAGGCAATAGTGTAGTATTTGTTCTTATTTTGTTTTTAACAAAGCATCACACAAGCCAGTGAATCAGCAGAGCTGGATTAGCTGAGCTATGCACATCCTTACACCTGGAAGAAGCACAGGAAATGATAAAAAAATAATCTCTAAACAAGCAAGCTGCTGTGTAACTCTACAAGGAGGCATCACAGCAAGCAAAACTTGCCTAAATCATTCTTATAACACTTATTCATCACAGCTAGATCATTTAGTACAAGTTCTAGCTCAGAATTATTTTTCTATAGAGAATTTCATCTTCCGTGAACAAGAAATGCTCCCAACAATACATCCAGAGGTAATGGATGGATCTAAACATGCTAGATCTACACCATTCACCTCATTCTTGGTGCACAGTAGGTGGACAGTGCACATAAAGGAGAAAATCATCTAGAATCATCATCTGTTCATCAAAAACCTAAAACAACCGAAAGCAATATGTTCAAATCAATTCTTACAGCAGCATCTCGAGCTAGCTAAGGGTAGAGAGTGGAGAAGAGAGGGAGGAGACGAAGTTTTACCTTGCGTCCATGGCCGTAGCTCTACGGCGGCGAGGCAGGGCTCGCGCTACCGTTGGAGGGTGCATATGGAAGTCGGGGTACAGCACCACCGCACCACGGCGGCACAGAGGTTGAAGCTCTGCGCCGAGCCATGGTGGGCACGCCGGAGAAGATGAATCGAAGGCAGGCGAGCGGCGGCAGCACCGTAACCCTAACCCTAGGGTTGGGTTGCGTGCGACCGCTAGGGGAGGCGAGGCTCAAATCGCCTGGGTAGGAAGGTAGAGCGGAGCGTGGGGATCGTTTTGCCCCAGAGCACGGCGGCGGAGATGGCCGGAGCTGGCCAGAGTGGGGCGGCGCCACCGCAGGCGACACGGGATCCAGAGGAGCTCGAGCACGGGCTCGTGCTCGTGCGAGTGAGGAGTGAGAGAAAGAGGGAGTGGACCGGTTCGGTTGAACCGAACCAAGTCCTTATTTTGATCTGGTTCAACCAGAGTTGACTAGGGACTTAATTGTAAAATTTTGAATTTACAAATTCTTCCAGATTTCAAAACTTGCTATAAATTCAAATAAAATCCTAAAAATAATTTAAAAATATCTACAAATATCAGAAGAAAATAAGTAATCCAAATAAAATATCTACTTGATTTATTGAAAACTATTTCTTGTAAAAATTCAAATGATCCTTAAGTGGAAATGACTTTGAAATATTTCAAATTACTTTCAAAAGAAAATAATATGGGAAAATTATGTATCAAGTTCAAAGTATAATTTGAACTACATTATGACTGTCATGTTACTCATCCTAACTAAAATTCAAATCAAAGAAATTTATAAAAAAAGAAATCTTTAACAAAACTCTGGTGAATTTTGGGAAAGAATAAAAATCATCTCATTCTATGCATATTGGCATGTATTTGGTTTTTCAACATTGTCTCATACAGACAATGATATTGATTTTCAGAACGCGAGGGTCCCAATTCGTCGGAAGCTTTAGACTGCATTACCTGTCAGTCTCAAGGCAAGTTCCAACTTGCATGTCCTACTTGGTTAATTTTATCAAAGTAATTGCAAAGTACTAAGGTTTATCATTGCATGAAAAAGAAAAACCTATTTAAGAATGATGTGAATTGCTATACATATATATTGTTGGCTGACAATGGAACCATGGTTTGATGTTGTGGTGGAGGTTCCATTGTACGGGAAAGTATATACCTAGGATTAATAACCCATGGCCCAGTAATCCTTGCGCCGTATTGAAGCATCAACCAACAGATTCACTATGGATGGGCTCGTCAGAGGTTTCTTCCTTCGTTCGCATATCCTCGGCAGACTATTACCTGGTTGCGTCCGTTGCGGCGGCCAACAGCGTGGGAGCGCATACCTTCCCCACCCGACCGGATGATTTGGATTAGGAGCTCGGGAGTGGTGATGAGTCTTTGGTTTATATCAGACTGGGTCATAAGGGGCGGATATGCATTGTGCAGGGAAGCGACTCCACATGACTTGTTGCCCTGAGTTCTGGCTATAGCACACATGGTGTGCTGAGAGAGCAAAAGGAGCCAGGCTGCTGTTGGGTAAAGTGGTGCAGCTCTGCAGAGTTAAACAAAGAAATTGTGACTGTCACATCCTTGTTCCAGGAGGGAACTACAGAACGCTGCGGGAAAGGCATCCCAAGTGATGACTAAAGACCCGTGGAGGCTGGGGGCATAGTTTTCTAAAATAAAATGGACCTTTTCCTAAAAATATTTTACAAAAGTTTGCATATTCATCCATGACTTTTTGGTCAGGATGGTAGATAGTGCATCTATTATTTGAACTTGCTGGGTAACGCTAGTGTTGCTCACCCTTTCCTCCGTTGATCTCTGCTTAGACTCTGAGGAGATCGCTGAAGACGGCTTTGGAGCATACCATGCCGACGAGGTGTACTTTGAAGCACCTGATCTGTCTGGAGGAGTAGAATGCGTTGACTACATCATCGCCTACGGAGCCGACGACGCCGACGAGGAGGAGGTGGAGACTTAAAGTTATCATAGTAGGAACCTGGCCGAGTCAGACTAGACTAGTACTATTTAGCGGCTGAGCCAAGATGGTTCTTAGTTTGCTGTTTTCTATCGCTTGTAGGTTGACTCCTGTCAACATCGCAATAATAGACATTCCTCCCATGTCGGAGGAAGACGTCGATGTTTTTATGCATTTCTGGCTTGTAATCTTTAGCAGTGTGTAATAAAGTGGACCCGCAATGTTTCTGTTGTACTACTCTGAGTGATGTAATATTTACGGATTAGTCCTTCCGTGGGTGTTATGTCAACGACTTGTACATAATATGCAGTGGTGTGCTGGGTCACCGCACCTAGCCACCACGGTGCTCCCCGCGGAGGAAGCCTCTGCCCTCAAGGACAATTTACAGAGGGTTCTGGTGGCAGCCATCACTGCGGCGAGGCGCGCTGAGAACAGCCAGTCGGGAGACTCAGAGTCGGCGCGGCAGCTGGTGGCAGCGCAGCAAGAGTACCCCCAAGCTCTTCGGGGTTCCTGAGCTCCTCGGTGGGCACAGCCGAGTACCCCCAAGCCACTGCGCTTTATATAAAAGCTTTCCCTCCTTCTTTCCCCTCAACTTCTACGAGGCATCTGCTCACCCTGAACCTGAGCTCGGGTTCCCTTCGGTACTTTCGATGCCCAACCCGCGTGCTGGGTGCATCTTAGTTCGAGTTTGGTGAGGAAGCCCCTTCCTCCCCGGCCCAGGTTCGGGTCTATGTTTCTCGTGCGGGAAGTGAGGCACTAGATTGGAGGGAAACACACAGATAGATGCAAACTCAATTTATTAGACGCTGAGGAGGATCGACTTTTCAAAGGATACAGCGGGCCACACTCGGGGCGCCCGTCTCCGGCCTTTCCAGATGGCTCCAGCAGGACTCGCCATGGTTGAGCATCCCCCGTCCTCGTCTTCGTGCGCCGCTCTTGGCGCTGGGCCCCGCCGGGAACGCTCCTTGTCCCCGGGCTCAGCAGCCCCTCGACTTCTTGGCGGGCCCTCTGGTGGCCAGGCAAGAAGGGCAAGCCCAGGCGTAGTATCCGGGCTGACCACACGTGTGGCACGGCCCCACTTGGCTGGACCCTCCCGCCTCAGCTAGGTATTTCCTCCTGAGGTTGGCGAGGTCGCGTATGGCGCGATTTTCGACAGTCAGGGGCGTCATGGACTCCAGTGTCGTGCACTGGACACCATGGCGCCGGCACCTCCCTCACGCGCCTTCCTCCCTCGCCGACGGGTATCCCCAGCAGCTCAACGGAGTGATGGGTTCCGCCCGCGGAGCTGTGCATGGGCACCCGTCGCATGGCCGCTTCTGTGCCTTGCCCGCCGGCTTCCGCTCCAAATCTCCTGGGGAAGGGGATGGAGAGCCTCCCCTCCTCCATCTGGGCGCACTTGTCCGCCATGGCGTATAGCTCTGAGGTGGTGTAGACGTCGTGGCTTCCGAGCTTCTCCAACATGCGGACGTCGCAGACGTTCCGGCAGAACGTCCGGATGACAGACACGTCGGGCGCGTCAGGGATGTGGCTCAGGATGGGCCGAAACCGCAAGGTGTACCCATGGAGGGTCTCACCGGGCCTCTGCACCACCGAGTCGAGGTCTGTCAGGGGAATACTTTCTGGATTAACCCGCGGCCCAGTGCGATTTAACTTACTCGCACGGATGAAGGCCCACTTGGGAACAAGCCCAATATTGAACCGCCATAAGGAGAAAGATCTAGAAGACAACTCCCGGAGGACGTGAAGACCAAGTAGTCTCCGAGTAGGCCTCTGTGGATGTATTCCTTATGGGGAAGTTTCCTTTTGTAACCTAGCGAGCCTCTGTGTATATAAAGAGGACTCGCAGGACTTAGAGCGGGTTAAGCTATCAAGCCCCAAACCCTAGCTTATACGGCGAGTACCAGATCGGATCGCCTCCATTGTAACACCTCGATTATCATATCAATACCAATCTAGGGTAGGCAGGAAGTAGGTCTTTTACCTCACATTGAGGGGGCCGAACCTGGGTAAATCTGTGTTGATCTTTGTTCCTGCGATCCCAAGCTCGGAGATGCTTGACTCGCGTAATCCCACACCTACGAAGTCATCTATGACACCTGACGTGACAAACCCACGACAGTTGGCGCCCACCGTGGGGCCTGCGGTCAAAAGCGTCACGTTCCGCGCAGGATCCATGAAGGGAGCTGAAGATCTCGTTGTTGGCCGTATCATCACGGTCAATGGCACACCCCTCATCGACGATTCAAGCTGGGGGCCGGAAGCAGATTACTTGGAGACCGGCCACGTCATCCCCTTTGGATCCATCAACGTCTTCGTCGGCTTCATTGGCGGCGAGTCAGAGGATCCATCGCAGCATGGCGACTCAGAAGAAGGAGTCGCGGTAACAGTGGACCAAGAAGAAGGATCTATCAACCACGAGTCGCTGCCTCTCGAAGACGAAGAAGGCCAATCCATTGAGTATGTCCTTGAGGAAAGGCTATGCGGAGGCCCTGTGGACAGTGGCTCGCCCTCTGTAGAAGATCGGCACGTGGAAGGGGTCTACAGGACCACAGAAGCAGACGAAGGGCTGGGCATGCCACCAGGCAGCTTAGCCCCCACACCGCCGGAAGCAGCAGAACAAGCCGCGCTAGATGCATCAGGAGTCGCGGCATCCGCTGTGATCACGCCAGGAGTCGCGGCCTCAGGAGTCGCAAACAGAGAAACTCCACCTGGAGTCGCGCCTGCGGAATCAGGGGCAAGGGTAACCCCCAGCGCAGCGGTCACGCCGCCACAGGGAAGCGTGTTGTTTACACCAATATCTGCGGTTAACGCGGCTGCTAGAGTAACAGAATTGGAGGCTACCAGGATCGGGCTATATGATGAGGTCCAGAGAATCGCAGATGAGAGAGCCAGGCTGGCGCGTGAGGAACAGCGCCTCCAACAGGAACAACTGCGACTCATCGAGGAAACCAATTCTCTGCAAGGAATACAGGCCACCTTGCCACATAGACGTCACGCGAGTCGCCTGCAGCCAGGAACAGTGAACCCTATGGAGCTGTTCCAATCACCCACCATTGAACCAGCAATTGCGGTACCATCAGTCGCCACCAACACGACGCACCCGGTAGCATGGTCAGGGGTCGCACAACCTCCAGTCGCGATACCCGCGCGCACGGCACCATCTGCCATGGTTATGCGGTCAGTGGCCCCGTTAGCCGCGCCCGCGGTTCAAGCAATCGCGGTACCATCAATCGTGCCAGCGGTTCCATCTTTCGCAGCACCAAGAGTAGCAGAGATACCTGGATCAAGGGCCATAGTACCGGCTAACAACAGGGCCATGATGCCCCCGCCACTGACGCAGCCAACCTTTGTGCAGCAGTCGCCACAGCAGCCTCAAAGGTTCCACACGCCGCAAGGACATTATGTTAGCCCGGTGGAGAATCTCTTTGCAGCCACAAACATCTTGGCCAGATTAGCGCCAGCAGGAAACACGCCAATGGACAGAGAGGCACGGCGCGCCATTGAGATGCTGAGCACAGCAGTGATACAGCAGGCGAATATGTCCGAACACGCAGGACGGCTGCACTCCACCCCTTACAATAGCAGAGCAACCGGAGAGAAGCATCCACGCGGAGTCGCCACACGTTGCGACCTCAAGCTCGGCTAGGCGACAAAGGGAAGATCAGCCTGCGGCTCAAGATCAACCTCAGCAAGTTCAACCTATAGAGATTGTGCAGCCGCGCCCGGCGGCCAACCCAATAGGAAGGCCAGCTTCGTCCAACCTATCGTCGCGACTCAAAGGCCCAGTCTGTTTCAACGAAAGAATCAGGTCTGAACCGTTTCCTGCAGATTTTAAAGGACCTCGCAAGGTCGCCAACTACAACGCCAGCATGGACCCTGTTACTTGGCTCAACAATTACGAGATGGGCATGAGCATCCTAAACGCATCCGAAGAGATCTGCGCACGTTACCTAAACATGATGTTAGAGGGCGCAGCCCACATATGGCTACAAAATTTGCCACCAAATTCAATAAACTCTTGGGATGAGATGAAGGAAGCTTTTATCAAGAATTTCCAAGGGACATGCAAGCGACTCTGCAGCATAGAGGACCTAGAGCGTTGTGTACAGAAGGAAGGCGAGTCAAGTCGCCACTGGATGAGAAGGGTCGCAGAGATCATACATTCCTCAGACAATATACCACCCAGTTCAGCAGTCCTTGTCATGGAGAAAAATTGCAAATTTGAGCCGCTAGTCCACAAACTAGGTCGCATGAAGGATAAAGTCAAGAGCCTAAGTGAGGTAATGGCGGCGGCCAACAAGTATGCTAGCTCGGATAAAACCAGGGACGCATCTGATGGGGAGGAAGAGGAAAGCACTGGCAAAGGAAAAAAGGCCAGTAGCAAGCCTCAACAACAGCAAGCTAGCAATGCCAATACGAGTTATAACAAGCGCAAAAACGAAGAAGGAAACTCAGGGTTAGTCGCAAATACGAATACTCGTTACAAACAAAGCAGCAGCAGAGGAAGGAATTTTCACCCAGTCAATTTGGAAGAGGTTTTCAACCGCCCCTGCGACATCCATATAGGAAAAGATGGGAAACCACCCAACCACACGAAGGCACAGTGTTATCATTACAAAAAGTGGAAGGATGGACAGCCACTCAACACAAACTTCAATCATCAAAACAACGAGGAAGGTAAAAATGGCGGAGGCAACAACAGCAACAACGCCGTCCCAAATCCGCAGCCAGATCAGCCACAGTTCCCAAAACAGTTGGGTCAGTATCATACCATTGTGGTGAATACTTCAAGGAGGGAACAAAAACTGCGACGACGCAATCAGGCTGTTAATGCCATAGTACCAGCCGTCCCACAATGGCTAAAGTGGTCCGAACAACCAGTAATTTGGAGCCGCGAGGATCACCCAGGAGAAATAAATGAAGAGGGAAAACTCGCGCTGGTGGTTGCCCCTCAAGTCGCAGGATACAAGTTGAGCAAAGTACTCATGGATGGAGGCAGCAGTATCAACATATTATATTATGAAACCTTCAAAAGAATGAACCTTCAAGAAAAGCAGCTACACCCATCAAGAACAACATTTCATGGTGTCGTGCCAGGCATATCAGCCCAGCCATTGGGGCGAGTTAACTTGGAGGTCGCCTTTGGGACACAAAGCAACTTCAGGAGCGAGTACATTTGGTTCGAGGTTGTAGATTTCCAGAGCCCATATCATGCGCTGTTTGGCAGAGAAGCATTCGCAAAGTTTATGGCTAGGCCGTGCTATGTGTACCTAAAGCTCAAAATACCAGGCCCTAGAGGTGTCATCACCATCAATGGCGACAAAAGAATAGCTCAAGAATGTGAAGAAGGCGACAAGGCCATAGCCAGAGCAGCTTGCATTGCAGAGAGCGCGACCATGCGCGAGTCGCAGGAGAATTTTGATGACATCGTGAAGGCCAAGAGGCACCTGCCTGACTTGCGACTTCAGATTACAGCCGCAAGGGAGGCAAGGAAGTCAAAGGCTACGAGCCATTGCCAATAAGGACACATCCCAGGCATCGCGAGTTGCCATCAGCAGTCGCAGCAAAATTATTAAGAGTTTACATCATCAAGCAAGCCACTCAGGGCTAAAAAAGCTTCAATTCTGATCGCCACCTAGGCGCGATCGACCCCATTCTGGTCGCCACTTAGGCGCGACCGACCCAATGCAACAATTCTGATCGCCACCTAGGCGCGATCGACCCAATTCTGGTCGCCACTCAGGCGCGACCGACCCATGTATCATCTCTGGTTGCCACCTAGGCGCAACCGACCCAATTCTGGTCGCCACTCAGGCGCGACCGACCCATGTAACATCTCTGGTTGCCACCTAGGCGCAACCGACCCAATTCTGGTCGCCACTCAGGCGCGACCGACCCATGTAACATCTCTGGTTGCCACCTAGGCGCAACCGACCCAATTCTGGTCGCCACTCAGGCGCGACCGACCCATGTAACATCTCTGATCGCCACCTAGGCGCGATCGACCCAATTCTGGTTGCCACCTAGGCGCAACCGACCCAAGCATCACTTCTGGTCGCCACCTAGGCGCGACCGACCCTATGTATCATATAATGATTCTGAAATAAAGCATCTCAAACTACCAATTGAGTTGTGAGTCTTTTATTTTTTAATCATTGGTCCCTTGGGGGTGCGGCAGCTTTTTAGCGCGGCCTATTCCTTGGGATCGCCAAACAAGTGGCATTTATCGTGATTATACTCAACCTCTCTTGGATGCGACTTGCACAATGCGGCCAAAGTACTGGGGGTGTGGCGTCAATCGAGTTTGATTGCCTATCATGGCCGCTCTCGACCCTGAACACGCACTTTTTACCTGGGAAATACTGAGCCGCGCAAGGGCCTAAGTGAGGAAAAACCGAGACAAATCATAAGGACCAGCCTATTGGTCGAAACATGTACTGCCAAGAGTACTTAAGCAAACCATAAAATTGTCTTATGACACATAAACTCTAACAATTATTACAGACCGCTAAGGGCCAAGGCCATCAAACCATTGTTTTCTCTTCTTCACTTGTGCGCAGCTTTTGGCCGGTGGGAAGGAGGAACAGGCGGCTTACCAAGCTTGCCAGAAGGAGCAGTCGCAGGCTCGCTGGAGGGCTCTTCAGTCGCGGGCTTGGGGGCTGCAGAGCTGGATACGCCTGGAGAGGGGTTCTTGTCCTGCGGAATCACCGCGCTGGACGACGGAGCGGGTAACTTCTCCCATCTGCTTCCATCTGCGTTATACTTGCCCATATAGGTCGCAAGATCAATCCCCTCCACCAGTTCAGTCGCATGGCCGCGCATATCCTTCCAAGTTGTCGCATATTCTGAGGCCGTCAGTTCGGTGCCATCCACCTTCTTCGAGGGCCTACCTTTTGCAACCTTGGCAGCATCAAAAGAAGGATAGTACGTCTTGGCCAAAGCAAGAACATGAGCCGCGCCGGTGCGAGCTGAGGACTCTTTCCAGTCCAAAAAGAACTGAGGCGCCCTAAGCAGTCTTTTCAGCAGCCCTTCAGAATCACCAGGGACTGGCTTGGTCGGCAGCAGGCACTTAGACAGTGATTTCAAGGCGTCACAAGTTCTTCGCGAAAAATCGCGGATATACTCCAGCTGCTCCTGAGTACTGCCGCGCTGATCCTTGGCATCTTCACCTACATCAAGGCATGTCTCCGTCAGCTCTACAACACACAGGCAAAGATAATAGAGAAAAAAGATGCAGTTACAAGTCGCAATACATACCAGTTAATTCTTGAGTCATGATGCACACTTTGGCGTGGACGAGGTTATGGGCATCAGAAACTTTCTTCAATTTTTCTCAAGTTCGCCAATGGAAACGCCTTCAGCCTTGCGTCCTCATTGACATCAGCAATGGCGTCTTTCTGAGCACTGACTTGGAGCTCCAGCTGCTGGACCCTCTCATGGAATTTCTCTTCAACAGTTTTAAGTCGCAGCTCGGTATTTTTGGCTTGCTCAGAAAACTTGAAGCTTTCATCAGATAGCTCGCCCATCCTGGTTTCCCTCTTCTTTAGCTCAGCGTCACGCTGGCCAAGGAGCTCGCGTAGCCTCTCCAGTTCAGAGGGAGTATCCCCCAGCTGCTTTTCCAAGGCAATTTTGGCAGCTGTTATGGAGCTTAGTTCCTCCTATGAAGGGAACGTCAGTCAGTAAGTATATGTCAAACAGCTAAAAGAGAAGCATCAAGTCTCCCTTTACAGTCAAAGAAGAAACTTGATCCTTGGGGGCTAGAGACAGATAACTGGAGATAGAAGTTTACCTTATAAGCCGCAGACAGGTCAGATAGTGCCTTGCGGAGCTCCATGGCTTGCTTGTCATTTGAGGCAATGATAGCCTCTGACAGTTTCTCAGCGCGGCTTGTGGAGGAGGAAGAAGCAACCTCAGCATGTGGAATGGCGGCCGCAGATTGTCCGCCGCTGGCGACTCAACCACTGGCGTATCAGCATCCTTGGCCATTACATCTATGGAGGAGGGGTTGACCTCTCCACGTCCTGGATCATAAGGGGATCCGTTCTATCCTCCAGAGCCACCTCTTGGGTGGCTGTGTCAACAACAGGAACCGTGGCCAGGTCATCAGTGGTGGCCACGCCCTCTACCATGGCGGTATGAGCCACAGGTGATAAATGCGGCTCAACCGCGGTTCCAGGCTCAGTCGCGGGTTCAGCCGCACTTCTGTAAAAAGCAAGGGCATTATGAGAAGAAGAAGAACATAAGCCAGAATAAAAGTATTGAAAGCACAGGGAAAAGTTACTAACTCTGGAGCCATCTTCACAAAGGCCATAAGTTCACCACTTGATGGTGAGGACAGGCCTTGGGTCCCAGAATCTACGAGTAAAGTTTTACGTGTCAGTAGAGGAAAAAGAATAAGCATTCAAGATGACAAGACAGCAGAAATTACCAGAGTGGGGACCCATGTCTTCTTCAGCAGAGGCGGTAGCTTTGAAAGCACGCCTGGCAACAAGGAGATCGCGCCCGTAACAGGTTTGCGACGCTTCGTGGCCTCGGGGTTTTCCAGAGCATCAACCTCTGGTTCTTCACGAGATAGCCTCTTGGAGGCTCTACGGGGAGTTGGTTCAGCCGCGGCAACAGAACTCGCGGCTGGCGCTGGACTCACGTCCTCGTCCAGTTCGGTCTCTTCATCATCTGAGGCCGCAGAGGCAACAGAAGGGATATCAGCAGTCTCGCTGCCCTCTAGAGTGGGCAGCAACTTCTTTCGTGCGGCACGCTTGGGAGCAGCAGTGCCGGCGACAGTCGCAGGCAGCGACCAGTAGTTCTCGTCAGCCTGGATGAGAGAAATATAAGTTGCAGTGTAAAGAAAAGGAATGCGACTCAACTATGAAGGTGAAAAGACAGAGAAGAGGAGTTACCTCAAAAGGCTTGTTGTTAACACTGAAAGGGGCAAGCCCCACCTTATCGAAGGAGATGTCCTTCTCCTCAGTCACGCGGGTGACAAATTCCACCCAATCCTCAGGCCTCCAGTCCGAAGCCTTGATACGATCAACATCAGCAGAGGTGCCTGTGCACTCAAGGAAAGATCGCTGTCGTGACTCACGGGCTGAATGCGCCATTTGGTCCAGCAAGAGAGAAGATCAAGGCCAGTAAGACCATGACCTATTAAGGCGCGGACTTTGATCAGCGACTCATTGATGAAGGACATGGACGAGTCGCGGGGTTTTGATTTCAGTGCCTCGGTAGGCACGAAGAGGGTGTTAGACCAGGAGGGAAGGCGAGTTTCGCCCTCCGGTGAAGTATCTTGGCAATAAAAGAAAGATTTTTGCCAAGCCCTGGGTCGATTCGCTAGGGCTAGCTTGGGAAGGCAAGAATTCCTATGGCGCTGAAGAGAGATGGCGCCGACCTGAACGTAGGCGCCACCCTTGGAGACAAGTTGGCTGTTGCAGGTGAAAGAGGCCAGCCACAGATCGATGTTGGGGGCTATGCCAAGATAATCCTCGCACAGCACGTGAAAATTGCTCACCTGGAGCATTGAGTTGGGCCCGATGTCGTGAAGACGGAGGCCTAGGCGTTGCAGCAAATTGCGGAAGAAGGGAGAACCTGGCGGCGTGAATCCACGCTCCACGTGCTCCACGAACATCACCAGCTCGTTGGGCTTGGGGCGCGGCTCGATTTCATCGCCTGGTGCCCGCCAGACGCCGTCCCCCTTCGGCGGCAAGAAGCCAGCCTCGGCCAGATCCGCAAGAGTTTCCTCTGTTACCCAGGATCCTTCCCAGTTGCAGGAGATCTGGCGCCTATTGTCAGATGGCTTCGCCTTGGGCGCCATTGCGAGGGGAGATTGAATTGGGGAACTAGGCTTGGGTCGAGGAAGAAGACGGCGCGGCTAGGGATGAGAAGATTGCAGGGCAAATGGATAATGACCTAGGTGGCCGCAGCTTATAACTGAAGGGGCCCGCAACTAACGGCATTATCTGTGCTCGCAACCAACGGCACAATTTGCGCCCGCAAAAAGAGTAACGGTCCGCAATTAAAGGAAACGAATATTTCCAGAAGAAGAGATGAGTCGCACAGATGAGTCACAGCTCTGAATCGCATGAGTCAGGAGATTGGTCAGAACGTTTACAGTGCGGCTCAGAGACCATTTCAAGAGGCCAGAAGATTCTCACCGTAAAGTCCTAACCAATCTTGGGGGCTAATGTCGGGGGAATACTTTCTGGATTAACCCGCGGCCCAGTGCGATTTAACTTACTCGCACGGATGAAGGCCCACTTGGGAACAAGCCCAATATTGAACCGCCATAAGGAGAAAGATCTAGAAGACAACTCCCGGAGGACGTGAAGACCAAGTAGTCTCCGAGTAGGCCTCTGTGGATGTATTCCTTATGGGGAAGTTTCCTTTTGTAACCTAGCGAGCCTCTGTGTATATAAAGAGGACTCGCAGGACTTAGAGCGGGTTAAGCTATCAAGCCCCAAACCCTAGCTCATACGGCGAGTACCAGATCGGATCGCCTCCATTGTAACACCTCGATTATCATATCAATACCAATCTAGGGTAGGCAGGAAGTAGGTCTTTTACCTCACATTGAGGGGGCCGAACCTGGGTAAATCTGTGTTGATCTTTGTTCCTGCGATCCCAAGCTCGGAGATGCTTGACTCGCGTAATCCCACACCTACGAAGTCATCTATGACACCTGACGTGACAAACCCACGACAAGGTCGCTGATCGATTTGAGGCGCAAGTACTTGCCCTGGATCGATTGCGTGACCCGCACGCACAAATCCTGGCACGAGGCCACTGACCCCTCAGGTGGGAATACCAGCCGAGTCCCTACGGGCGGGGCAACGAAGGGGCCGCCCGGACCGCTAACTCCATGCGTGGGATCCTGGAGGCCGGGCCCAGAGGTGGCCGCCCGCCCCCGAGCCCCCAGCTTGGCATGGTATGGTGCCATGCGGGCTTCAGGTTTCGACGATGAAGCACGTGCGCCCCCTACCTGGCGCGCCAGATGTCGCGTATCGGTACGCAGACACCAGGGATGTTGGACACCCCCTATTTGTTTGGTAGGAGGGCGCGAGGTGCTCCGGAATCGGTCCCCGAACTCAAGCACGAACACACAAGTTTTTACCCAGGTTCGGGCCGCGTCGCCGTGTAACACCCTACGTCCTGCTTGTCTGGTTGGATTGTGGAGCTGATGATTTATAGTGAGAAGGCTACCAGCGCTCGCTAACCCCCGTGAGCAGTTGAGGTACACACCGAGAGGTTCCCGAGGTGTAGCTCGTCCAGCCCCCAAGTACAAGTGGAGAACTATCAGCAGCTGCTAGTCATCGTGTGTCCTCTCTGCTCAATGACCTAGGGCCTCCTTTTATATGCCAAGGGGACACCACAAGTGGTCCTGCTGAGGGCGTGACACCGAGGCAGGGCACGTGTCGCGCCTCGGCCCAGGTGGCAGCCACCGGCCATCTTCGTGGCGGCGTCTCGACGCGCTGTCTTCCATGCCGCTTGCCCCGCCGGGACGGAGGTGACGGCAAGTCGGGTCCCGTCTGCGGCCCGGGCATCATGCCGGGCGCTGCACCAGCACTGACGGGGCGGAGCACCGGGTCTTGTCGATGTAACGCCTACGCCCGGCAGCAGGCGTGAGTGGTCTTGTCCGTGATGTCAGCTGTGTCTTCCTTCCCTGCAAAGCAATCCTTCCCGAGGAGCGGTGCAGGGATCTCGTGCCACGTTGGAGGCTCCTGTCTTCCCGAGTCGACGGTGCCCTTCCCGGGGTGAGCCCCACAGCAGGGGTGGTCCTGAGAGTCTCCGGGGCTTCCTCCCGGGGTCTTCTACGGCGTCTGCTTCCTCTCAACGGGGCGTCGACGATGCTTTCTGGGAGCGCGTGCCCAGGGCGTGGGGAACCCCCGTTGCCCGGACGCCGACATTCATATACACTGTGTTCCAGTATAGCCGTACCGGCTTCTTTAAGTATATTTAAGTATAATTCGACATCAATAATTCCCTGTTATTTTCGTGATACTTCCACACTGAAGTTTTAATTCCGGACGATGTAGTATATATAAAATGTTGCAAGACACAAATTCCTACATCTCCCACTTGACCGAAAACATTTTATTTCAATCAAGGTGAATTCCCATGCAATTAACATGGTTAGAAAATAATTCCTTCCTTCAATGCGCTCACGTTATATGTACACTTTGTGACCTTTGGAGTCATATTATCACAAGGCAACATGTCGTGGTATCGTACACGGCAGTGCCATCTCGAGATGACTTCGTGGGTGGGGCCTCAAGGCTACGAACGACGGTGCTCACTGGCGGTATCGAGTATGAGCAAGGGAATACCAAGACATACCCAGGTTCAGTGCCCTCGTGTGGAGGTAACACCCCTACTCCTGTACGGACTCATATATATGAGTATGAGAACTACAATGGTGCTCCTTGAGCTGTGAGGTGGCTTCGGGTGTATGTGATGCGAGGTATGACAAAGCTCTCCCTCTAGTGAGGCACCCGACCCCCCTTATATAGAGGCTGGGAGGCCGGTTTACAATGTATAGTCTAATCCGGGTGGACCCGGTAGGGTCCGCCCGAGTAGTCAACTTCCGTAGACCTAGGCCGGCTGACACCCCTAAATAGTGGTGATGGGACTGCTCGGGACTCCTCCCATACTGGTCAGCGGGCATGCCGGGTCCTTTGGCCATCATCAGCATGGGCGGCCGGGTACGGTCGCTGACTAAATCAACATCATTGTCCTTAGGGACATGGCAAGGTACCATGCCTTTGCAGGTTTTGTCCTGTAGCTCTTGTTGTATCCAGATGCTTTAGTGAGTCGGATGGCGGATGGCCTAGCCAGCAAGCTCTGCGTGGCCGGCTAGCGGATGACCCAGCCGTTAGGCTTCGTTTGGCCGGCTGGCGGATGGCCCAGCCGAATAAATCTTGTAGGCTGGCTGGCGATCCAGTTGGCCGATGATTTTTCGGATCCTTGGGTATCCAGGGTTTATATCCCTGACAGTAGTCCCCGAGCGCGAGGAGGTTTGGTGGCCGTGAGCAGGGAAGCCTTCACGGGCTCCATCGAACTTGTTGCATCTTGATGAAGGGGTGTGTCCGTTTGCTCGAGAGTGAGCCGGCATGCCGGCTAGAATTGATGTCAGGGATGACGTAAGCCACGTCTGTGGCGGAAGTTGGCAGGTGACTCCTTGGTTCCCGCACGGGATTTTCTGCGGCAACCGCACACTTTATGGGATTGAATGTGGTAACCGCCTCGGGGCGAGGTAGTGGGCAGGCATCGTGTGCCACATGGTGCGGTAGTGGGTGCAGTTACCACGGGCCCCACAGGGTTAAATAGGAGGAGGAGCGGCCGGGCAAGGTAAAAATCCCCATTCGCCCCCCGCCGCTCCTCTTCATCTTCTTCCTCTCGCTGCGCAGCGCCATAGGTCACAGAGCTTTGGCGCCGCTCCCTCCTCCTGTGACGCCAATGATGTCGGAAGACCGCGGCACTTAGGAGCGGCTCGGTGGTGCAGGAATATGAGATCCGGCGCTACCGACGTGCCGGTCACCTTCCGAAGAAGGCCTTGGGTATGCACCAGCTTCCGCCGGCCCACAAGATCTCGCCGGATCCCCAGCCCGACGAGCGGGTCATCTTCCTAGCCCACATGGAGCGCGTCTTGGCGCTCCCCGTGAGAAACTTCCTCCTGTCGTTTCTGGAGCTCTTTGGGATCCAGCACCATCACCTCGGAGTGAACTCCATCACGTCGCTCTCCTACTTCGCGGCGCTCTGCGAGGCATATCTCGGTGTCTGGCCGCACCTGGGCCTCTTCGTGAAGCTCTTCTACCTGAAGGATTACACCAAGTGGACGTCGGGGGCCCTGACGGAGTGCGGGAGCACCATCATGTACTCCCGCGACCAAATTGGCCTGCCCAAGCTCAACTGCCCCGACTCCATAAAGAAGTGGCAGAAGAGCTATTTCTATGTCAAGAATGTCACTGAGGTTGATTGGATCCGGCTACCGGAGTTCTCCACGGCACCACCGGTTAGGACAAACTGGACGATGAAGGAGCATGGCGACTAGGCCGACGTCCATGCTATGCTTAGCCGAGGGACCTTCTCCTTTGCTGGATGGAGAGGCAGCTCATGCCCATGCACCTCAGGAGCCACAAGATGTGCTTCTATTACTAGGAGCTCGACCCGATGCGG
This sequence comes from Poa pratensis, assembly GCA_947311845.1. Lineage (NCBI taxonomy): Eukaryota > Viridiplantae > Streptophyta > Magnoliopsida > Poales > Poaceae > Poa > Poa pratensis. The sequence continues at coordinate 69,235,175 of CAMZMU010000128.1, read as the reverse complement.
ACGATGAGGAAGGTCTTGTCGGTTGCCGAGCTGGATGGGGGTGTGCACGCTATCCAAGGAGTGCATGGAGAATGGCTGGAAGTATGGCCAGCTGGTGCCACACGACCGCATGGATCGCGCACCCAAGGTGAGCCGAATGTGCACGTTGGATCTCTTTTCTAATATTTTCATTCCTTTCTTTGTATGTTTGGCCGGCTGCTTATCGAGCCGGCAACTCTTGTAGATCTTCTTGATCCAGAGGGTGGAAAAATGGTGATGGAGTCCCCATCTTTGAAGCCGACCTCCACGAGGCCGCTAAGGAGGGATCCGGGGAGAATGACGTCTCCTCGGATAAGGATGAGGGCGACAACGGGGCGGAGAGGGTAAACATGGTCGACGAGGATCCCGCGTCCGCTGCCATAGCCGAATCGGAGGCTGTGGAGAGCGCCGCAGATGCCACGACGCCCACGTCGCTGAAACCATCATGTGGCAGCGATATTTGGGATTGGTCGGAAGACGACAGCCCGGGGGCCTATGAGGTCAGGGCGCCATCTACCGGCCCAGTCGCCAAGCGGACGAGGGCGGGCCAGTCAAGCCGGATGGTTGACCCGACCGAGCCGTCTGCGAAGAAGGCACGCGTCAAGCCGGCGAAGAAGGCGGTGACAGTGAGAAGGCGGCCGGTCATCCGGCGGACCTGTGATGGGTAAGTGCCTTGCTCGATCTTGGTCGAGTGCTGGAGTAGACGGCTATTCTTGACTTGCTTCTCGTTTCAGGGACCAAGTCTCGATCGGTGGAGGGTCCATCCCGGTGCCAGCGGTGTATCCGCTAGTAGGAGCAATGATGGCGACGCGGTGGTCACCTCGCCACCTCCCAGGGCGCCAACTCCATCTGTGGAGGCGTTCGCATGGGTCGATCAAGGAGCCGGCGAAACTGTCGGCCTGGGATCCATCTCGGAGGTCGAGGTGGTGCTGGTTGACGGTGCGGCCGGCTTGGCCGTGCCGCCTGAACCTGAAGCCGAGCAGACGGCCGAGGCGAGGGCCCCAGAACAGCCGGCGACGGAGGAGACGGCGGTGGAGAAGATGGTCGTGATGGAGACAGTCGCGGGTGGCGATGGTGGCGGTGAGGTAGCGACGACCGGAGCTGAAGCCTCAGCCCCGGTGGCGGATCCCGTTGTGGGAGCGGGCAGCCGACTGATGATGGAGCCGGCATGAAGGAGCTCGTGCCGCCAGACGAACAGCTGACCATAGTGCCAGGTGCCTCACCAAACGCCACTACGCCGGAGGGCTTGACTCGGGAGGCGCCCATGAGCCTTCGACTTGGTCGCGACATGGAGCAGCATCTGGCGGTCGAGATTGAGAAAGCGCGGCGGGTCCAGAAGTCGATCAAGGTGAGTCTTGTGCTTGTCCTCTGATCTTGAGTAGAATTCTTTTTCTCTCTTCTTAAGTTTGGTTTCCTGTAGCTCTCGCTGGTGGAGACGGAGCAGGAGAACCGGCGGCTGAAGTGGAAGTTCCACGAGCTAGAGGAGCACCTCGCAGCCGCTGAGGGTAAGCATCCGGATCCCCTTTTGCTCATCTCTCTCGCTTTTCTTTATTTATCTAAGCGTTGGTCTTGTGCTGGCAGTGGTGGCGAAAGCGGTGCCTACTCTCTAGAAGGAGATGAAGAACTCCCTCCCCATAGGCCTGTTGGCGAAGAAGCTCGAGGAGAAGGACGCGGAGCACTATGAGGCCATGCGAGATTTCCGGCTTCGTGCCACCCAGGCTGACGCCCTCCAGCTTGACGTTGAGCGGCTGAAGGAGGACTTTTCCCGGCTGGAGAAGTCCAACGCCGAGCGGTAGGGCGAGTTTGACAAGTTGATGCAGTGGAAGGACCGGCTGTAGGAGAAGGTCGAGCAGGCGGGGAAGGCCGTCGAGGAAGCTGAGAGGAAGCACGCCGAGGAGCTCCGGCTCAGCAAGGAGGGTGAGGACGAGCTGCGAGGCCGTCTGGAGGACGTCAACGAGATGCTTCTCGGTGAGCTCCGCCTTCCCGTCTTCTTTTCTTTGTCTTGTTCTTGGCTGCTTGGCCGGCTACTAATCTACTCGGCACGGCTGCAGGTGCTTATCATGCCTCGGAGCAGGCTTCTCGCCACCTGCCGGTTGAGGACCGGGCTAGGGAGGTACTAGAGATGGTGAGGCAGCTGCATGCAGCCGTCAACGGCATCTTCGAGGCTATGTGGCCAAAGGATGATGTGCCCTTCGCTTGCTTCGATCTTGCTGGCCGGCTGCACGAGGTGCCCTCGCTCCTCTTTGACCTCCAGGACACAGCGGCTCATGGGGTGGCTGAGATGAGCTTGGCGCTGATGGTTAGCTCGTTCAAGGCCGTCGATCCTCTGAGGCTTTCTCGGGGCTTCCAGACTGGAACGTCACTTGAAGGCCTGCACGGTACGACGGGCATCCAGGAGACGGCTACCCAGATCCAGGAGATGGTCGACTTCGCCGACGTTGTGACGGCCGCCCCGCTCTTGGAGGAGGAGGATGAGGACCGTGAGCCAGAGCCTTGAGCGAGTCCCCGGGATGCCGGGCCTAACTGTAGTACTTCTTTTATTTGCCTTGCTGCTACTCATCATTCGCACTTTGTGAACTTATTGCGGAGCTTCGTCTCCCATTATTTTGCTTAACTTTGTCGTTCGTTTCTTTGAGTTGCTTTTTTTTCTTTTTCTGGTTCAACCTGGTGGTAGCTTTTAGGGCATTCCAGCCAGGTCTCCCCATTTCCCGAGTTTGGGCTGGTTTGCTGCAGGGAAGTTGGTCGAAACTCTTGACCTATCTTGGTGAAACTTTTATTGTGCCGGCTTGGGAGCCGGCCAGAAAATATGGTAGACGGTTAATAGGCCAAGTGACAACTGCATGTATAACCGACAACTTTTAGCTTTGTTTGGCATTATTATAGACAACTCACCCACGTCTTGCCACTTCGAACACTTTCGTGTGCTGCTCACCGTCCGACGCAGGCTCCTGCCGGCTGAACTTTGCAGCCGGAACCGAAGAGATGCCGGAAAGTATGTGACACCGTACTCGTGGTCTAGTAGCCGGACTTAGGTGTGACGAGGAGCCGACGGCCGCTTTTCTTTAGGTATTTTTCGCATGGGAGCGACCTTGGGCTTTTGCTCTTGCCGGCTGAACACTGCAGCCGGAACCGAAGAGTGGGCCTCTGGTGCCGTACATGTTACTAAGCTAGCCCTTAGGAAAAGTAGGCCGCAGGCAGCCGGCCAGTCGACGGGTTTTTAAACTAGGGGAGCCGGCAAGGGTCGCAGGCGATGTGAAAAAACTTGAAGATGATGCAAAAGGTCAGTCCCCAAGTGTAGCTTGGGGCTGCCTGCTTTCATTCATAAACTGGATACAAGGGTACCTACATCACATGTTCATGTGTAGAATGGACGGAGGAGGTTGGCATTCCATGGCCTCTCCGTTTCATCACCCGAGGTGTCTTTCTTGTTCTTTCTTGGCTTCGTGCATCAACGAGATAGTATGCATCGTTGTGCAGAGCCTGGATAATTATGAAGGGACCCTCCCATGTCGGGGATAGCTTATCCATGCCTTTCTTGTTTTGAATCAGCCGGAGAACAAGGTCTCCTTCGCGAAACGCGATTGGCCGAACTCAACGGCTATGATACCGTCGCAGATTCTGCTGGTATATGCTGATCTCGCCAATGTCAACTCGCGTGCTTTTTCGAGCAGGTCGACTCCATCTTCGCGGCCTCTTTGGCTTCCGACTCGGTGAACAGGACGACTCGCGGCATCCTACTCGATGTCGATTGGCAGGACGGCTTCGGCCCCGTACACGAGGAAGAATGGAGTGTAGCCGGTTGACCGATTCGGTGTGGTGCGCATGCTCCAGAGCACAGCCGGCAACTCATCCAGCCAGCAGTCGGGAGCTCGGTGGAGTGGTTCTTCCAGCCGGGGCTTGATGCTGGATAGGATTAGCCCATTGGTTCTCTCCACTTGCTCGATTGTCTGCTGGTGGGCAACAGACGCTAGGTCCAGCCGATGTTCTTGTGGCCACAGAAACGCGCGAAGACGCCCTTGGCAAAGTTCGTGTTATTGTCGGTGATGATGCTGTGCGGGTAGCCGTATCGGTTGATGATATCCTCCAAGAACGTGATGGTGGAGTAGCCATCTAGCTTCTTAATCGGCTTCAACCTCTATCCACTTGGTGAATTTGTCCACGACCACCAGGAGACGTGTCAGGCTGCCTC